>WEZZ01017690.1:0-23052 GCA_013400585.1 Chloropsis cyanopogon
CTTGAAGACTGTCATCACCTGCTGAGCAGGTAGGTGGGGATGAAGCCTGCAGCCAAAGTGGGCCTTTAATTATGCCTGAGTTATAGCTGGGACTTCACCTTAAAATCATGTGAACTTCAGTTCCATTTACTACTATTAGGAACAGCAGTCTGCAAGTAAGGGGGCTAAAATTTGCTGAGGTTGCAAAACTCTGTCTTTGAAGGAGTGCAAAAATTTATTCAGGACAAAAGAATACATACAGAAGTCTAAAGTTTCTAAAAACTCTTCTGATTTGTTGTTCCAAGTTTGAGTTGAAAGAAGGAGCTTTCAGCACCTTTCAATGATTTTCCCCTGGCTCTACCTGCAGCAATTGCCCCCTGGTTTTCTGGCACGAATTCACACCACTTCCAAAATTAAAAGGCATAATTAGCAGTTGCATTCTGATTTGCCTGAATTGATTTCTTGGCAATTGCTTAGAAACTGAATCCATTCCTTCACAAAGAATAGGTGTTTTCACTGCCCTTGCTGTCTCTGGCAGATCTGTCTGTAACTAAAGGTATTGATTCTTTCTGAGTGCCAGGAGGAGCTAGTAAAGTTGTTCATATATAATTCCAAATATCTGATCAGTACTTGTTTTACACAGTATTTTCTAGACAAAAGAATATGTAGATACGTGCACAGATAGTTATGTAGACAGGTTTTGAGACTCTCTGACAATGGAAGAAAGGTTTATCCTCACTACCATGCTACACCCAACACCAGAGGCCATCCCTGCATTCAGGAATAAATAATTTCATGGAGAAAATGGGGGAGGGGAGACAACAAAACAGAAAAATAAACAGGAAGTGAGATTTCCTAAACTAAACTACAAAGCAGCTTGGGCCAACAGAATAATAACAAATTTTGCCAGTTGCTACAGAACTGACACTCACAGATTTCATGTTCCAGTGTGATGAGAAAATCTTTGCATCTTTAAAAATTTAGAGACTATATGAACAATTGAAAGGTAGGTATGGAAAAATGCACAGGGGAGAAGCTGTTTTTTCAACACTGAGTCAGTCCTTTTTCCACATATTGCCCTGTCTGTTAGCAGATTATCTCAGGCAAAAGTAGTTGTTTCTCACTATTCCAGACAATGCCAAAGACTGGCATTTTTACTGGCTCATGCAAGAATCTGCCTTTTTGGCTCCACCCAAACTGCAACTAGAAGTGACCAAACACCGGTCTGGAGGAGATAGTGTACTGGCTGGCCCCAGCTACTCAGGCAAATGAAGCAAAAATAAAGAAATGGGCTGGAATTTACCATAGTCTTGATCCAGCAACTGGTGAAGGAACTGGAAAGGTTCCCATTGGATTCAATCGACCTCAAGAGACAAACTACCTCCCTAATGGACAGAGGAGTGCAACTGCAGCACAACATCCCAGAAAGAGACACAGTCAGGATGGTAGTAACACAGGCTGCCACATTTGAGGGTAATTGGAAGAGAATCAGTAATTACAAGGGCTGTGAAATCAGACAACTCTTTCATCCCTGGATGCAGTTCAGCCTGATAAGCAATGGCTAGATGGTGGGGATGTTTTGAAGCTAAATATATTTTTAACGTGATATGCATCTCCTTTGATGTATATATTTTCAGTAAATGTTCATCTGTTTAATTATTATTTACTTTGTACAGAGCTTTGGGATTTACTAAGATGAAAGAGGTTATTGTTTGTTTATTATCTTGTGAGTGACAATGCCAGGGCTGACTCTTAAACTAGTCCATCACTTTTAACATAGAACCTCAAGCCATTCCAACACAGACAATATTCTTGCAAAAATCAACTTTGATGAAAATGCATATACACAAAGGATATTCCATAATTAGAGAAGGTACAAAACATTGAATGTGCCAGTAAAGTCAATTAAGCCCTAATTACTATTGGATTCAGATCTGCCATTGCATGATAAATTGCTCAAGTAAAAGTATCTTCTCCACACAGAGGTGCTAAATTCACCCCTGCTGATGTTACAGATGTTTTTCTCAACTACCCCTCTGATTCTATTTGAGATAAAAAATGCAGAAACTTTCTCCTGTTTTAGGCAGCAGTGTGAAAAACTCATTAGTTGATATAATCTTTATAGGTAGTTTTCTTTGTGTGGTTACGTGACAATCCCTCACTTTCCACATTTCTGGGCTGTGCTAATGACTTCACACCCTCTTTTTCTCAGGAGGCAGAAGAATTTTCTGCAATGAGCAGTTGACATATGGTTAGTGTCTAGCCCTTTGCTATCATTCAGGTGATGGAGAGCTTTGGAAGACTCTTGACTTCATCTCAATCTCAATGTGCTCCAACAGGAATTCTGCAGATGACAGTGATTCAGCTTTTCAAACACTTCCAAGTAGTTCATCACTCACTGCCACTTTTCTCCTTACCTTTCAGTGTTGACAAGTTTCCATATGCTGTTTCCATATGCCATGTGGCTTTTACAAAATCTCAGGCAGTAACTTCTCCAAAAGCTCCCATACCTTTGTGCTAGTTTTGTTTAGCAGAATATTCATGCAACCATGAAAACAAAGTGAAAGGCATCCATTCCATGGGCTTCAATACATTTTGGAATGGCCTGTCATGAAGTTTAGTTTCAAAAATTTTAGGAGCAATTTTAGGATGAGATTAAACCAGAGTGATCTCTTGGGTTAATTTCTGCTTAAGTCACTCACTTGTCCTTCGTCCAGTTTCCCTTCATACTAAAATTACAAAAAATATATTTTAATTAGAATGAAAAGCTTGAACTGATGTTAGCACTGAAGTTAAAAATGTCACGTTCTTCCACCTTTCAGTTCTCAGCTGCTGTAATCATGTTACTGACAGTAACTTGCTGTCAATTTACTGAAACTCCTGTAGATTTGTCAGTCTGATCAGTGCCTGTTTTACAGCCCCAGAACAAAATCCAGATGGTGGCTCCAGAGTACGGATGCACAAGATAAGGTGTTTAAATTTGTTTAGAGGGGGCTAAAAGTCATGTCCAACTAGTTTCTTGAAACTAGTACCTCAATCCCTGCTCCAGCCTGGTTTTCCTTTGCCACATCTGAATATAGTAAAAGTTCCTTTCTACATGAAAAGAAACCTTCTTTTCGCTGTTCTCTTGAAGTCTTTCTTTCATTTCCTGCTGTGTGCCTTTTCAAAGGAGACTGAAAAGCTTTTTGTAACTGGTGATTACAGACTGAGGTACCAAGACTTACAAGTTTCTCTTCACCTTTGGGTGAGAGAAAACATCTTCTTTCCTCCTAAGCACTTCTATTTGCAGTTCACAATGCTCCTGCCCTTCCAGTGTCTGCTATTGCTGCTCAGTGGTGTGGTGAGGGCTATAGAATGTGTTGTTCAGGAATCCCACACAAATAACATTTATTACTGCTCACCTTGGGTGTCATGGAAACACAAATCTTACAGCACTGCACTAAAGTGAGCAATCTGAGCCCAGTCACAGCAGCAGAAGCACCTCATTTATTAGTTATTTAGATCATTATCACCACAGTGCAGTAGAAATGAAAACTCCATGGGATGAGTGATTTAACTTCAGTGCAAGCCCATTAGTCACGAAGGAACACGCTGCTCACATTACACCCCACTGACATCACCAGGACTAATCCTCCATAGCTTGTGAGAACACAGAGCAGGAACAAACAAGAAGTTTTCTTCACCACATCCCCATACTTGATTCTGCAAGTTGAAGAGACTGAAGATTCTTCACTATGAAGTACAGGTGCTGAAAGTACCATCCCTGAGAGCTCCACCTGGTAATAGATGCAAAGTATTGATGTATTGAAGACAGGAGGTTAAGGTGTGCTTTCTCTAATGTTCACTATTTTTTCTCTAACTAGTAAAACTTGAAATCCAGTGCTTCCAGATAAAGTTTTATTCATTATTTTACCATTTGAAGCGCTAGGAAAAGAAAAATTTTGTAGTCAGTATCTTACTGGAAATTACTTAAATGGGACTACTG
This sequence comes from Chloropsis cyanopogon, assembly GCA_013400585.1. Lineage (NCBI taxonomy): Eukaryota > Metazoa > Chordata > Aves > Passeriformes > Irenidae > Chloropsis > Chloropsis cyanopogon. The sequence continues at coordinate 3,965 of WEZZ01017690.1, forward strand.
ATGTTTGTAATTCAGTTTATTATGTGGGGGTTTTTGCTATGTCTACTAATTCTTCTGCCTGGAGGGTATTTCCAGAGATTCTTAGGTGTTTGGCCCTCATACCTTGCTTTCAGTCACATTTAAATAATTAAGTACATAAATTATCTAAACTAAATCTCTTCCTCTGTGTTATTACAGGCAGTCAAAGGAAATGTCAGTGTTTATTTTGCCACAATAACATGAGTGCAACTGCTTCTTCATGTGTGTGTTTACTACTTACACTATTCTGAGTCTAATTTTAAAGAAAATGTGAGCAAATAATGGCAGGACATACAGATTGACCAAAATTATTTATAGCTGAAGCATTAAATACTTTCAGCTTTCAGGTTCTTGAAAGGTTGAGGAGAGAGATGAAAAGCTTATGGAAATTCTTTTTAGCGAGGAGATGGTTTCATGAAAAAGCAGGAAAACAATTGTGTCTGAGATCAGGAAAAATGGAATTTGATATCCAAAAATATACCTAAAGCAAGACCTTCAAGCAGTCAACAGTTTACAGAGCACTTCCCACAGTCACAGTCAAATGTATTCTTAACTCAAATACTTTACTTTTTATAAACAACTTAAATTACTTATACATTAAAACTGTTTATGAAGTGCTTGCTGCACTTTTAGTTTTAAGAGTATTTATAACATTTAACAAGCACTGTAGGCTCCCACATTCTATGTGTGTCTGTATCTGCTAAAGCTGTCACTAAATTTCCGAAAGCCATTAAAACAGGGATAGAAACAGAAACACTTATCAACTTCAAAACCTTGTTAGCATAAAATATATTGAAAGTTTTACATGAGGAGAAAACTCACTCATAAACCAGCCAATGCTTAAAAACTTCTTAATAGAAAAATAAATAATAACAATAATACATTATTCCTTTCTGAAAATTATTACCTTATCTAAAAACTCTACTAAAAACACTTTAAAGTATTTCCAAAAGGTATTCAGAAGTCTCCAAGCCAAAGGATTGATAATTTTGTTTCTTTTTAAAAAACTGGTGGTTTTTTGACAAAGATTAAACTTGGCAAAGTGGGGCTTAAAAGTAACAATTATTAATGTCTGTGTATTGTCACTTTAAAAAATAAAAATAATTTTAATATTAAAAAAATTCCATTTATTATCCTCCCTTCCTTCTGGTAGTGCAGTAAATTATTAAGGTAGTAATAAAAATGTCTACTTAAAATGTGGACTGTACTTCTAAATCCTGTGGTGATATTCAAAGGAAGACAGGAATTTCAGCAAAGTTGTCTTTAAATTACTAGAGATGCACAGTCCAGCTCCAGACCGCTGGTTAAGCCTGTATCTCTTGCTCATCTGTTAGGAAAGACACACGTAAAATTCATCTCTGAAATGAACGCAGTGATTTTTATCCTCATCATTTCTATGTCAATAGGACAAGACAAGAGCAAGTCTTCATCTAAATTAATCCTTAATCCCTCCAGGGATATCCTATTCCAAGGTCATTAGGGTTTATTATCTGAACAGAACAAAGCAAGTAAACAAAGCCAAACTGGAAGTGTAAGAGGTTTCCTTCCTTGTCCTTATTCAAAATTGTTTCAGGATTGTGGGAGGCATGAATTTATTAAGAACTGTAAAGAGAGATGTGGCCTGTCAGTTTATTTTGCCTGATATTTGTGCCATTCTTGTGTTTGCTGACTGTTTCTCACACTGCCCAGGCTTGCGATTCTTGGCTAACTTCCACCTTTTCCCTGTGCGGCCGGACCCCAGCTCAAGGATGACAAATTGACAGGTGCACCCTTTGGGATAGGTACCCTCTTCCCTGGGTTAGAAAATGGCTCTGAGGGTGGTGGGAATGGTGCTGCATCCAGCTGGCACCACTGATCTCATAGCAGGGGATGAGGCTCTGCAGAGACCCAGACCCAGGGGCCTGCCCCACACACACTGCCCAAGTGCTCCAGCTTCTTTGACATTTGTTCTCCAAAAGGAAAACCTGTCTCTGTTGCCTGTGTTGTTTTTGGAAAATGGGGTGGGGTATCTAGATTAGTTTACTTTTTCCTTAAAACAACTCCTCCACTAAAACTTTTAAGTAAGATGGTTGTTAAAAGTGAAAACCTGTAGGGCTCAGTCACAAGCCTATTCAAATAAATAGGAGCACCTCTGTTGACTTCCCCAGTGCTGTTAACAGCAGAGACTGAACTCTGATATCCCTGGTTATATGTGCCTGGCTTACCCACAGGATGCATTAGAGGCCATCTGAGATACCAAGTCCTTTGTGGTCTGTTTGATTCTCCTGACACTTAATTCTCAAGACCTGAGAATTAAGTGTCAATTCTGAGATTTTATTTGGGTCAGATAAAAACCCAAATAAAATCTCAGAAATATTTTTCATTATTATAATGACATTTGAGTCAGGAGACAGAGATAGAGAGGGCACAGAAGATCACGTTGTCTGAGGTTTCCAATAAAATGATTGCCATTAAAATGTCAATACTTAGCACCAGTTGCTATGAAACTGCATCTGCTCAGGCACATTTCCCCTAGAACCTTAGGACAGAAATATATCTGAATTGAGGGTTTCAGAACTACTCAATATTGGTTTAATTCTACTGCCACTGAAACAGTTGGTAAGATTTCCATTAATTTCAATAGAACAACATTAAACTTGGTGTAAAGACTACATCATCTATTGTGTCAATGTGTCATTTTATATCATGTTAATGATAATGGCATGGAAAACCTAAAAAGACTTCATTTTGCACTATTATGGAACTAAAGGAAGAAATTGCTGTGACCTGAAGAGATATATGACTTTTTACCAGAGTTCAGCTAACCTTTGATCACTTTTAAAAATTGAAGTGATTTTAGGGCTGAAAAATGCTCATAATAAAAGACTTAAAGAGCTCAATCTGTTCATCAAAAAAGATCAATAGTTACTTAATTGCAATATAGCAGTGCCTTCACAGAGAGAAAATGCCATGTGGTAAAGGACTCAATCTATCATAGAAAAGCACAAGAACCACTGGCTTCACATTACACCAGGTAAAATCTTCATAGAAATTAAGCTTCTGGCTTATTGGGTTTTGAGGTTTTCTGTTGGCTTTTAGTTGATTTGGTTTTGTTTTGTTTTGTTTTAATGAAATATTCTGATTAGGTATTACCAGCTTCAGACAAGGACTGAAGCAGTTTTCCTAAAATTGGCATGATGATCACACACATATCAGTCTCATTAACAGGCTAAATAGGAAAAGAAAGAAAAGAGGAAGAAAAAAATTAGTTTTGCTATGAAGGACACTAGAAATACTTAAAACTTCTATTTTCTGGCATTTCTTCCCAATTATCCCACATTTTCAACCAAGAAAACAGAGGAAGATAAAGAATGGGGTCCAAAAAGAGAAAAGAGAGAAGAATAAACTCCCAATTTAAATCAGTTCACCAGCAGAGGATCAAGGCAACAATCTGCAGGAATTGAGCAAAGGTGGGGGTTGGTTGCTTTGTTTTCTTTATTTCAGAAACATGTATTTCATGGCGCAGATTGCATACTCAGATCAAGTGGCACTATAAAATACAGATGATTGTTTACATTGTAGAAAAAAGTTTGGTTGGTTGGATTTTGTTTGGTATTACTCTTTATTTTGTCCCATTCTAGTGTGCGTCACTATATTGTGACTTTACATTACCAGTAGAATTAAAAGTAAACTATTATAAAACATTCATTTGGATATTCAATCTGTTACTTCAGTAGCTATTACATGATTTTTTTGATATAATTTAAACAAAAATACATGCTTTTATTTGTTATTCTCCTGCTTTGGTAATACTGCCAGCTGTACTTTCCACTTCACATGAATTCAGGTCTATTCCAATTTTCCACTTCCCTGCCTTTAATCCCAGCGTTACAAACGGAATCCCATGCTACACTAATATCTCTTACTCACTGGCACAGAAGAGATCAATATTTTAAAATGCCATATGTTTTATAGATCAACTGTCTTGTGCATAGGAATCCAATGGCATCTGAGCCATTACACAATATTTGTAAGTTACACAAGTCAAGGACTGTGAGGTCTGTCTTTGCACACACTATCAGTTCCTAAAATGTTTGTACTCATCTGTGAAATGTTTTAGTATTTTTATAAAACTTAACTAAGTTACCCAAATGCTTGATCTCTCACCATAAGCTATCCTCTGTGGCTTACAGGCCACAGGTAGAAACTTTAATAATGTGAACATTTTGTCCTTCACACAGACTCAAATTCCCTGGAAGCTTTTCAGAAGGCTTCACACATGTCCATCAAAAGTTGACTTGAGCTCTTGCTCAGGTGGAGGCGAAGTCAGTGGCTGAAAGGCACACCTCTGAGGTTGATTTTGCCAGCACTTCAGTCTGATCCACCTGGGAGTACAGACACAGGTGTTGAGGAACATATCCAGTGCAGGGATCTCTGTGGGCAGCAGCAGTGGGAGCTGCAGGTGGAACTTTTAGGGGCAGGAACCCGAGCCCCAGATGAGAGGCCAAGAACTGCTGACCCTTAGCACAACCAAGGGCACAGAAACCTTGGGCACAGCTGGGACCGAACACTCAGAGATGTGGCAGGAGCCAATGGCCCCCAGACTTTCCTGTCTTAGACTGAGGGGGTAAAAGCCCACAGGTTCCTTTGCTTTCTCTCCTGGGAGGCACCAGCTTGAGCTGTTATTTTGTTATTTAGTTATTGCGCTGAGATTAGATTATTTTAAGGATCTGGACATCTGAGGCTCTGCTATGGGAAACCTCATGTCAAGCAGGTAAGGAAACGTGGTCTGTGTGAGTGGGGGTGCAAAGAGGCCTCAGGTGGTGTGAGCATCACTGGTAACAGCCAGAGCAGCTTCTGGATGGCCCAACAGGGATTTCCCTAACACAGAACCAGTCAAAGGATGAACCTCTGGAACAACACAGACCTTGGAGGAAACCACAGGGTATTTTGCCTTTCAGTATGTGCTAACTGTTCCTGCATTAGCTCTGACTCCATTCCCTGAGCCAAGCAATAGTTCTAAAAACGACACATGTTTTTGTGGAACTATTTTGGCAGTTTGGGATAGAGCATGGATTCATCTCAATTTCAAAACTGGAGCTTCAGACCAGACTCTTTGGAAGTGATATTCTGTTCTGCTCTTTGGGAAGTTTTCCTAGTTTGCTGCTAAATCTCAGCCCCCCCACCCCACCTGTCCCTGCAGAAGAAGACCTCCTAAATTGCTTCAGGGTTAACAATTTCATGAGTTCCAGAGACTGAAGCCCACCATGCAGACTGTCCCAAAGCACCATCTCTGTTCCCTTTCCTGGAAAATAATGGTGTTAGGTCTCTACTCCAAAAAGAATAAAAACAAACCTTTAAAAAAAGCCTCTTTTTCACCAGCTACAATGACCTTTGTCTGTTTTTGTCTACTCCACACATGCTGCACTGGTGATGGTGACAAGCCTGAGATGAAAGGAGAAAAACTTCTTTGCTCAAGAGAATTTCTTGGCTTTGCCCTTCACTATCATACAACTATGTCAGTATGTGTGAATTGCCTTTGAAAAAGCCCAGAACAAAACATTATTCAATAGACTTTTCCCAGTGGAGAGAGGATTAGACAACAAGCTTATGATATGTTAGACACACTGCTTAACACAGTAATGACATTTGGAGGAAGGGAAGGGAAGGGAAGGGAAGGGAAGGGAAGGGAAGGAGCAAAAGAACTTTTTACCCGCCCAAGTAATTTTAAGCAAAAGAAATTTTCAAGTGGTAAAAAATTAATTGGGAGTGAAACTTAGGTAGTAGCTTCCACTCTGCAGAAACATATTTTTTTTTCCTGCATGTAGCATTGTATCTTCATGGTGTAGTTTACATGAAATTTAGTTTAAATAGCAGCCTGAGGCCCTGGAGAAGTCTCTGAGCAAGTAATCTGGATTTTAATAATGCCGTTGTATTTCTTCACCATATTATTGCAAATTTGTATAATGAGTAGTTTCCTCTAAGGGAATGGCCAAGATAGTATACTTGAGGGAAGCTCTTTAACGGCTATTAAAATGTGGTTATTATAAGTTTTTAATAACAAGTTGGAAGAAGGCCTTACCAGTGAGGGTCAGCTGGGAATCATTCATCAGACTTCAGACTTTTCACCCTCCTACAATAAGTACAGTCAGAGGACATCTGGTCACACAGATTTAAGAATTGTGTGTTTAGCTGAAGTTTGAATTCAGTCTGGCATGTCTTTATAAAACCCTTTTCTTCTGCTGAATGCAGAAATATGTAAAAGGAGGATTTTGATCTGGCAATAAGGGTCCTTCTGTTCAGAAAGAATTTCTGCCTATAGGAACAGAGAATGGAAGATTCAAAAGCATTGAAAATGTTTTACTTAAGTATACAAATTTGCTACTGATTTTCTCCACACACAAGCAGAGTGCTTTAAAATATCTCCACCCTTTCTTATTTTCAGTGGGTTTTTTTCGGGTGGGTATTTTTATTTATTTATCTTAATGGCTGACTTATTTAAGTATTATTGCAAATAGTAGACCATAATAGTAATTCCAGAGCTCTCCCACTGTATGTTGTTTGTGTAGGGAAGTACATTTCATTTCACACAACATTTGCAACTCCATGCTATAATTCCAGGAAGTCAGAAAGCTTTTAAAATTTAATGAACAAAAATTTTATGCTTTTACAACATCCAAAATTGGGCTATACCAAGCAGTGGTATGCAGGAGATTTTCTCTTGACACTGGTTTCATTTTCTTTCCACTACACCAATAAGAATTCATCTACTCTGAAGTTAATTAAGCTGAATAGGAAAAAAGACATTTATGTGAATCATAGCCAATGTCTTAATCCATTTGTGTAGATATTTTTTCTCTAGGATGCTCCCAGCAGCTATATTTCATAAACAAATTGCATGTGGAAGTTGCAATTTTCTTTCCTCTTTACAGAACGATCCTTTAAAGGAGCTCTGAAATATCTCTGTATCATAGAGGATAAATTTTCAATCCCACTGAAGAACCCTTTTCCATGTGCTGCCTTGCCTGGCAGCATTGCACTCTGAGCAAATTTGTGCTGGATTATTACACAGTTGTAAACTAGTTAATTTATCCTATCGTGCCTTGTGTCCATATGCAATGTCTTTTTAAATAATTTACCGTGTTTGGGCACAGTAATTAGTCTTATTCGGAACAAACACCGTGCAGTATGCTGCCCTAACTAAACAGAGATGAGAAATGGACAGGGAGAGCAATGTGTGAGTAAAATGCCGCTTCCTTAAGCCTGACATTTTTGTTTCAGAACATCACAGACTGGGTAAACATTTGTGGAGCCCATCTTAAAACTTCTGGAGTCAGAAGCAGTGACCCAGAAATCACACAGGCACTCGTACCCATGCGGCACGGTGCCAGCCAACCAATCTGGAGTCGCGCACGTGCACCAGGAGATGGGATGATGAAATATGTGGCCTCTGGTTTTAGGAGGTAATTTTTAGGAAACAGAAGTAGGCAGGGATCTCAGGTACTTGCCTTACCACTGGCCTCTGGAGAAACCATCCCTCTTCCACAACTGTTGAATAGAGCTGAGGCTGACCTCCACTCCAAAGCACTGGAGATAAATACAGGAGTAACTCCAGTGGAGGAAGAGACCCACCTTCTTATTCACAAGTGAGAACAAATTACTTGGTTTTCAGAGTATTAAAAGATCCACAGAGAGAGCAACCAATCATCCTGGATTTGAAGCCTGGAATCCTGGCGCTCGTCTTGCAGCAACAGGCATGTGTTGAAGCCTTTCAATGTGGCAGAATGAATTGCAATGGATGCACTCACTCCATTATGGAATTCCCACTTTTTTCAGTTTGCAATAACAGGAAGAGGAGAAGGGAAGCATCTAGGGGCAAGCTGCTTTCTTGCTGCTTTTCTGTTAATGACACCTACAGCCTCTACCATGATACCCCTGTTCAGTGCCAAGGATTCTCTACGTTTCAAGTGAAGTCAAACTGCCCTGCCTGACAAAGGTAGCCAGTGATCCAGAGGTTCAGCAGTTGTCATTGTCTGACTGACTGTGGGACTGTTTCTGACTGACCTCTTGACAATCATCCTTTCTTTGCTGAAAAAATGCTGGGAAGTTGTCACGTTTTCCCAAAAGTTTCTTGCAGACATTATTCCCATGCCTGCTGCAAAGCACCAGGACACCTCCATGCTCCACCTGTGCCCTTGAGGATGCAGTCAGCTTTTCACCTCTGAAGTGGAAAAACTATTTTCTTTTTTTTTATTTTCCACTGAGATTGTTTGAAACATGATCAGGGTTTCAAAAGGCTACAGCAGTCATTGAGGTAACTAATTAGCATTCTCCTCCCTGTGGAAATTACCTGTGTGTATTTTATGCTCTTCGCAGCAGTGATACTCTATTTGAAATCAAATACATTTCTCAGAATTAGATATAGGAAAAAAAATTAAGGAGTGCCTCATTTTGAATTACAAAAACACAGGACTACTGGAAATGCATAACTTTCACCACTCACACACTGTTCTGGCATTTTAAGTATGATTTATTCTCAATCAAATGTTCCTGTTAAATAAAGCTAAAAAATTGTTCTGCATCACTTGAAATATTTCAACTGTGATGTAAGGGTATCACTTTGAATTATGTATATTTTCTAAATATACAACTTTGTTTTAAAATATTGGCATCTAAAAGCTTTTTAAAGTTTGGAGAAATCATAGGAGAAGCTTCTGTTAAATTATAACCATTTAGAATTAAAAATTGAAATTAAATAAACAAAACAATCTTTTGCAAACAGTGTAAGATTAGTTATTTTGGCTTGATTCAATTATTAAAGAGAAAAATACTATTATTTTGTCAAGCTGATATGTTTCAATGAGTCAAGAAACTTTTTCTTGAACAAATTACAGCTTCGCAGTTTATACAGTGCACTCTTCTGAATAACCTTTTCTTTTTGTTTCATTTTACAAAACTACAGGAAAAAAAACCACATTGCAGCCATTCTGGACAGATTTTTGTTGCTTTCTACAGGAGCAGAGCCCTGTACATATTAATTAGCTGTAATTCAAATTAGTTCTTTTTCAGTTAAACCTCACACAGATGTACCATTCTTACAGAAGTAGCTTCACTGCCTCCACAAAAGTGGTTTACAGCTGCTCCTGGGACAGGGAAGAAGCCCCACATCACTTGGTATAATTTTGCCAGCTCCTCTCTCAGGTCTGTCCAAAGCAGAGGCAGAGCATTGGAGGGATTCAGGAACCTCCAGCTGAAGTAATAGTCCTTTAGAAATCTTGTCAGATGACCATGAGTGTCAACAGTCCTGCAGCGGCTGATTTATTTGCTCTCAAAATAATTGCTACTATCCCTGCCCTATCTAAGCAGAAAGAGAGGTGATCAAAAGGAAGATATTTTCTCTTTTCTGTTTGTTTGACTTCCTCAGCAAATAGCAAATTCACCAAGCAGATTTACATTGAATAAAAGCCTGTGACCATGTGAGTCCGTTTCAGTGGATGTAGGAAAACAAGAGTGGCTATGGGGAAGATGCAGGAGATTAGTGGTGACATTTCCAAAATTAAATATATGAACTTTTCATTCTAAACCATCCAGCTTTGTTTTGATATCTAATTCTGCTTTTAATAGGTTAATTCTTCTTGAATGGATGCTTAACATTCTTTGTTGTTTCTCTTTGTTTATTTAGCAGCTGTTCTAAAATTACAAAAAACAAAAAGGAAGAAAAAGTAAAAGCAGAACTAATTATTTTACTTTCTCCAAATTAAATATACATTCTTGTTACAAGTTTAAATGGCATCTTTTGACTCACTTTCAGTAAACAGAATGCAGACAATTCTATAATTTTCACATATCTCTTTGGAGTCTGCTGTACTTTTCCCCAGCCTCTTTGCAGTGGAGTTCAGCCCACCCCAGGGACACAAGCTCTTTGATATTACTGGTGGTTCTTTGGTGCAAGAAAAGAGGATCTGATCCAGCTTTAATTCCACCTTTCTGCTGAAGAACAGCACAGATACTTCAGAAGCCATAGAATACATACACCTTTATGTATTTTTGTAAAGGATGTTTGTTTCATTTCTTCTGAAAAGATAACACTTTAAATGCTCTGGTTCGTTTATCCTAATGTCCTATAAGCAGCACGAGTTCCTTACAGACAATTTAAAATTCTTTCACACTCCAGAAATACCATAGGCAGTAGCAAGTTAGATAAGTCATTCTCAGAGTTATTAGTTGATAATGATGATAGCTTCAGTTCATCTGAAAAATTATTGCTCATAAAATTACTGTATCATAAGAAAACTGCACCTTTTACTGATTTGTTTATCTTTGCAACACTTTCAGTTTGGATAACACTCTTTTTTTATTAATATTGTTATTATTTATTTCCTCCCATCAGTTCCATAAGATACCTCATAAAATATATCTTACATTTGCCAGCATTAAGGAAATTACTAACTTCCAATACAGCTGAAGCTGAATCTCTCCAGGAGGGAGAGGAAGCAAAGACAAAACCCTGACAGTCCAATTTGGATGTGTTTGACTATTTCCCATAGCCCAAGTGATGAACAAAATGTTAAAAAAACCCAGTCACCATCATGCAGCAGAGCTCTGAATTCCTAACCCTCCTCATATCTTTTTTCCCCACAGCAAAAGACAGGCTTTCCTTTCCTCCATCATTTCACTTTGGTGAGAAGGTGGAATCCTCAGCTCTTGTGCATGCTGAACTGTTCTTGTGTCAGGTCCCCACCACCTCAGAGACAGGGTTTGTCCTGTCTTGTCAGGGGAAAGAGCAACAGCAGTGATGAACCCCAACATTTAGTAGCTGGAAGAAAATATTAGAACTACATGATTTTTAAATGAGCAAAACCAAAATTAACACATTTCAAATCCTTAGATTTTAATTTTGCCCACTGAGTGCAAAAAAGCTTTTTATGTTCTGTTACAGGAGTACAGTAGGTATTTTTTTCTGGAAAAAAGAATCTTGGGTAAATTCCCATAGAATGCCTTCTTGGTCTGTTTAAGAACCAGTTCTCTTCTTCCCAGTACTCTCCAGGAGTTTCTTGTGTAATAACTTGTAATAACTTGTTATTACATTAACATTGCCAAGAAGCAATGTCTTCGTTGCACTACCAGCTTTGCACTTCTCAGGACAGGGAAATGTCTCTTTGAAGTTCACTACTGCCCCGAGCATGAAAGGTTTAGGCGTATTCACAAGATCTTGTCACTTAGCAATGTACCCCAGCTCAGCCAAGCTATCACAAACAATCAGATGAGTACTCTTAAGATCTTTTATTGATTTTCAAGCTAACTCGTTTTACCTTAGATTTGTGGCAGGCTTAAGCATGCTCATCCACTCAGTTATGGCCAGTTAGTCCATCTGAGCCATCATCCTGTGTGTGCCTACATCCATTTAGCCTGAAAGGCTTGTCATCACTCATGCTGTATCTGCACATGGGAGACTGGGCTGTAATGGTCTGCTTTCCCCTTGATATAGTTCAGCCCAGAAATGTAAGACATAAACTACATTTAGGGACATGGATCAATATGCATTACTGTATGGCCCATCTCCGTCCCTGATGAGGTAAAAGGCTCAGCATGGTCAGGCAGCTGTAAATTCTCCAATGTTGCATCTCCAACAGCAAGAGCACTGCAGTGAAAAGTTGAGGGCTGGACATCTGCTGGGATGCTCTATCACTTTTCTCACAGATATCACAGAGAAATTATCTTGTCCCTGCTCTGGGGACTCTCTTTCTAAGTGCCAATTTAAAAAATCACTTGCAACCTCCTCAAAAACTGTCAGGAGAGCAGCACTGAAACGGGAAGATCCTTGCAAGCTGAGCACTGCCAGTAAGCTGCAGGGACTTGGCTTGTTTTGCAGTTCATCTTTCCTATTGCTCTCCAGACTTTCTGTATCCTAGTTATTTCAGGGTTGAGCTTATTTTACTGGCCAGAAACTAGTACAGTCTTGCTGGGACTCTTCTAGTGCAAGAGGTGTTCAAATAAATACCATCACATAATAACAAATAGTTTCAATTAAGTGAAAGCAGGAGCTGTGTGGCTGTGCAGAAGTGAGTTTCAGAAGATTCCAAGGACAGAATGCTATTAAAATCCTTTTGTTACTGTTTCTAAGGCAGGTCTGCTTTGAAAACAAACCAGGAACCCCTCAGGTTTTCCAATATGCAGAAATTAAAGTATCTGTAACACCTGCCATCTTTCATCTGTATCATTAAGTTGGTTGCATAGAAATATCACATTTTAGTGGTGATTAAACTGTTTATTGGGGACTGTACTAACCCAGGGAGAAAGCCAGCTAGATTTCCACAGATAGCAGTGGCTAGCAGAAGTAAGCATAAGTAGATTATGAAAAGAAATCTAAAATTGCCGAGTCCTCAGCGACTGCATTCAAATCTCACGGTTTAAAGGAAAATTGCACTGTTTCAACGCCTGGCAATCAACAAGATTATATGGTAAGAGTCGTTCCGCATAAACTGTGAAATATGTTTGGAAATAATCTCCTTCCCTTCCACCTGATGCTTGTACTGCATATTCAACTAACTTGACAGCTTTAGCTAATTTATTACCAAAGATAAAGTCTGTTAAAGAGGAGGAAACTGAAGCAAATGGGGATGACCTCAGTTGCTGAAGGGCATGAAGGAAACAATTCCCTTCATCCCTTCCTGGACAAAGGCATAAAATGTACCTATCCTCAGGATGTTTGCTGATGATATGATACTGGGGGAGGTGGCTGATACACCTGAAGGCTCTGCTGCCATTCAGCCAGATTCCCATGGGCTGGAGAGTTGGGCAGAGAGAAACTTAACAAGGTTCCACAAGGGCAAGTGCAGGGTCCTGGACCTGAGGAGGATTAACCCCAAGTTACCAGCATGGGTTTGGATCTGACCTCCTAGAGAACAGTTCTGTGAAGGAGGACCTTGGGGTTCTGGTGGATGACAAGGTGACCATGCGCTGGCCGTGCTCTGTGGGCCAGGAGGTCCAGTGGTGTCCTGGGGTACATTGGGAAGAGTGTGGCCAGTAGGTCAAGGGAGGTGATCCTCCCACTCATTCAGCCCTTGTGAGGACATATCTGGACTGCTGTCTCCAGTTCTGGCCTACTCAGTAAAAGGCTACTGGAGAGGGTCCAGTTGAGGCTGCAAAGATGATGAGGGGTCTGGGGCACCTCTCTGAGGAGGAGGGACTGCAGGTGCTGGGCCTGTTTAGTTGAGGAAGAGAACACTGAGAGGGATCTCATCAATATAGATAAATATTTCAAACATGGGTCTCAAGAGGATGGTGACAAACTCTCTCTGGTGGTGCACAGGGACAGAAAGAGAAGCAATGGCCATAAACTAAAACACAAGAAATTCCACCTCAATTGAGAAAGGATCTCTTTACACTGAGGGTGGCAGAGCACTGGGATATTACGTGGGGGGCCACATGTTTTGTGGGATCAGTGGTCAGAGACAGGGACGACACACGACACACACACCTCAAAGTTTCAGCAGCGAACTTTATTGTTTAAGCCTAGTTTACAATAGGGGGTTTGAAACACTCTGGTCTGAACTGCTGATTGGTCTGATCCCCACGCAGCCCAGCTTCCCGACCAGCAGATGTCTGCAGCTTAGGATGGATCATCGTGGTTGGTGAAGTCTCTGTGTAGATATGAATCCAACCTATTCCTGCCTCGTCTGAGGACCTGTTTTACCTCTAGGCTGGCTGAGGTTGAAGGTCTGATATAGAGGTCCCTTCCAACCTGTGATTCTATCATAAGGGCACCCAAGGCATTTTCTGGGGTCTCAAAGTGCCTTCAATACCTCTCTCTGACACATGGGTCTGGTGTGAACACTAGCAAGCAGCCAGTGATGCAAATTCAGCAGCTTCACAGTTTGAGAGGAAGGGCTTGGCTTCCCTCTTCTCTATTGTTCTTTACACCCTTATCAAAGTACCAGTGGCCAAATAGGATTTGCTCTTTCTTCCTCTGAAGAGGAAGTTCAGTTTCAGTTTCTTTCTCTCATTCTTTCAAGTTTGGTTGAAGCCTTCTCATTATAAACCCTGCTTCCCACTCCCAGTCCTTGAAGAAAATTGCTCTTCTCAAGGCAACTGACCCTATTTAAAATTACAATAAAGTTTCAACACTAAAACTCAACGGAAGCTTCCTGTGTAGCCAGTGTGGTGAAAGCCAGGACTGCAAATCTCATTCACCAAGCTGCTTGGAGAATTCAAAGGGGAAAAAATATTATGTGCAAGCAGCAGCTGAGACTAGAAGTGTAAAGGAAAATCAATTTAAATGTAGACCACAAAGAGACTGGATAACACAGACCTCATCAACTCAGTGCCACTTATGCAACAGCTGCACTCAGGTCTCCAAAAGTCATTCTGCTGGAGATTTAACACAAAAGGTAACTCCATCAAATATCCCACAAAACACAGACAGTCATCTCATTCAAGCACAGCCCTTCTACACTGTCATATAAACCCTTTAATGCCGAATTGCTGTAACTTGATACTGCACAAATAGAGTATCTCCATACTCATGTCCAGTTTCACAAAGTCCCCTCAAACCCTCAGCAAAAGTGGAGGTTTTATGGTGAGCAAGAAAGGAAAACCTTGATTCTGGGAATTATCAAAGGTAATAGATGTCATTATGTCCTTTCTAGAGAACGTATAACTAATGATATTCACAGACTGAGTAACCAAATACAGAACTTGAGCTGATACAAACAGGATAAATTGATTCCTTCCATCTGAAAAAACCCCTAATATTTTCCCCATATTTTTTCCTAAATGTACTAGCACACATTTGATTTAGTGCTTTACATTTCATATGCCACTCAATATCCCTGCATCTAAAAGATATGTTTGTTGTGTGTTTTGTCTCCTCTTTCTGGTTCTTCTACCTGTTCTGCAACTTTGCAGACTCCTTCCGTGGTCACAATTCACTCTGTCTCAAAAACTTGTGTTTGCACAGAGTTCCATGCCCCAAAAGCTACATCATTGAGCTTAAAGCCTTCTGCATGGGCTGAGCTGCTCTGCCTGCAAGAGCTGGCATGGAGGGACCAACCCTCAGGCAGGACACAGCACCAAACCCACAGCCCAGGTGAACTGTGACAAAGAAGAGGTTGGACCTGCACCCCACTGCTCACAAATACTTCCTGTCTCCTGCCAGCCCACACACAAAATGACTGCACAGAGACCTTGACTGGAAAAATGCCAGATGCTCTGTAATGGTCAGGCTGTGGAGGTCAGACACTGGGGCTGAAGCAGGGAGAGATATTTACCACTGTGATGCACAGAGTAGCTGAATGGACCTACCTGCGATACGGGTTGAGTCATGGCACCAGGTGCAGGAGTTTGGTTGCTGTGGCAGCTCCCTTTCTATATCCCAGGGAATTGGAGTCCTGTCTCCAAACAGTGTGCCAAGTGGAGATACTATTACAGATTTATGTCAGTATGGACAACATCTGAACATTGACTATTAATAAATGAATGAAAACTCACCCCCGAAATCAAATTAAATGGGAAAAATCATTCTTTGCAACTGTACAGTGATACCTTGATCCCTTAATTCTGGAGCGTTTATTACCTTCCCATTGCTTCTCACCTCTTCCCCCCCTGTTAAACCATGACTTTGCTTCCTCTTCCTTCCTTACCATCATAAAGTAGTCTCATCACCTCTCTTTGAGTCATTTTGGTTTCATGCCTTGTGTCTCTTGCTCAGAGAGCTACATATCTTACCTACTGCTGCTCACATGATGGTGATTGAGAGCACTGTTGACTGCTCTTCACTTCTCTTTCTCCTTATCTCAGATCTGTTTGGAAAAATGTCTTTTTGTATTCTCCCTGAACCTTCTTTCCTCTAGCAAGTATATTATTACAATTGTATGTATTATTGATAATAAACTATGTAAGTGTTTACAGCTCCCTAACACAGCTAAGAGGCATTGCAGAGTGACTAAGAAGCTGAGAAGATGCTCAAACACAATAAAGAATCCACTGCATTGGACAGAGCAAGATAGTGCTAAACAAAGAGATTTTATACCCTCACAAACAACAGGCTCCAGTGTGTTACTATGATATAGATTAAAATAGTAAAATCTAAATTTAGGAAAACATTTACTCAGTTTTCATGTTAATCAATAGGATAATTATGTTAGTCATAATTTTCCAGAAATCCTATGACTTTTTGCCTCCAGGTGATTGACATTTTGCTAACTCATTGTTGTTTCCTTCTCCAACTTCTTGTGTCATAGTACATGACATTCAGAACAGCTTGGTGAGATATGTGAAGCTGGTTTCCAGCCACTTTGTTATGTTTGAATTCCCAGCCTTGCATTAATTTCACTCTTCATGATTAAGTAAATACCTCTTATGAGAGAAAAATTAACTAAAGCAAAGACATAATTGTTTTTCTTCATGTGGTTATTCAGTTAAAATACTCCATTTCTCCTCATGTAAACTTGGAAGAAAATACATTCCAGGAAGACTTCTGACTGAGCTGAAATTATTATAAATTAGGCTGCTATAATGGGTCTAATTGCATAGTTTAATTATTAGATTATACTGGAGAATACAAAGTGGGCATTTTGTTAGATGAAAGCAGTGTCATCTGTCTTTTTGATGAAAACTGTAGGCTTTAAAAACACTTTTGGTTTTCTGGTATATATAATTCCTTCAAGGCTGGACAACTACTAAACCCACTAATTATAGACAATAATAAGTACAACTACCCAGACAATACTTGTATATATGAATAATAAAACTCCTAAACATGCCATGAGGTCACTAATAAGGACAGCAGACATCTTACTTACAAGGCAGGAGATCCAAATATCCAGTGCTTAATTTTGCCCTTTGCTGTACCTCTCATACTTCCCCAGGTCACCAGAGGAGCTGCTGCAGGACTGTGCAAGGTCAAGTGGTACTAACAAATTTTCCTGAATAAAAGCTGCCTCTGGGTCAGACACACTGCCTGTGCTGGTACTTCTCTTCCTGCACCCATCCAATCGAGCCAGTTTACTGGTGTTTTTAAAAGCTAATGGAAGGTCAGAAATGTCCCATAAACATGTGAAATGATAACTCAGAGGGTATTTTGGAGTGATGCATATTGATGTTCCTTTTATCTCACAAGTGGTTGTTTTGGTTTGGTTTGGTTTATTTTTGTATAACTCAGTTGCTCAGTGAATAAAGAGCTCTTCCTTTGAGGTTCATTTTTTCCTTAATGGCATTCTGCTGCCTAGAGATTTTTAGCCATTCATTTTTGCTGTCCTATATAATGTATTTTTACCCTCATGTTTCATTCAGGTTTTAGCCACTAAAACCTTATAAGGATTTTGGGGTAGCCTAAATGTAGTCATTTTAAATCCTGTTACCTCTCTTCAGTTTTTACCATTCTGAACTCCAGCAGTAGAGTTTTTATAGGATTGCTGTATTCTCACAGACTTGATATTGTGAGATGCTGAGATCCAGAAAAGCTGAAAACATTGCTTTTAATAATACCTTTCTTTCTTATGAATAAAATTCTAAACTGACTTGATATATGTGACTCTCTGTCCACTAATGAAATATGAACGTATGTACATATTAATTCTATGGGTTTTTCTTGAAAAGAGACCAGTCTTCTGCCAACTCGGAGTGGATTTTCATTCAAGCAGCACAAATAAGGTCAAAGACAATCTCTTCTTAATTAAAGGCAGCACATAATATTGATTTAATAAAAATTTAACATTACCTAATGACAGCTAGATATTATGCTCAGAGCAGAAAGACTGACATTTTATTATAATCAATATGTATTTTATTAAAATCAATGTGCTACATGAACTATTCTACAGAGCCTTAATAATAGCTAGTCTGCCACCGCAGAAAAGGAGAGTTTGTCATCTGCAGGTAAGGTTGCTTGACAGAAGAATTCCTACATGTACAATACACAAGTTTTGATTTTTCTTAGAGGCCAATGAAGGTGATCATTATCATTATAAGTGGTAGAGGTGTTTAACCCCAGCTAATTTCAGGACCCAAGAGGAATAAGGACCTGGAGAGAACCCAAGGAATACCATGGTAAGTATTTGCACGACAGCTTTAAATTCAGCCCTGTTCAAACCTGTGCATGGCAGGAGAGAGGTTTCCATCCAGGACAGCTCTCAGTCCTTGTGTAAGTCCACCCTGGCACACTGCCCCAAAACATGACAAAGAGTCTTTTACAGGACTCATCTTTCACTGATCTCGGTCTAGACCACTCTAACATCAATGCTTTCCTTACCCATCCCCTAAATTACCCCAGGGCTCTGGTAAAAAGAGATGCTATTCTCCTTCACTTCTTTATGTAGCCTATCTCATAATTGCTTTAAAGAGCATTTCTTATCCTAAAAGCTAATGGGCAAATGACCCAAATATCCTTTGTTGTTTAATTTTGTTTCTTTATTTTTGTTCAGTTATATTCAGAGAAGAAAAGGAGTGAAAGCTGGCAGTCTTGTTAACCAGTGCCAGAACTGTCTCCTTTCAGTTCTCTTCCTTCTCATTCAGTTCTCTTCTTCATCCTGTACGCAGCATCAAGAGAGAAGCAAAGTGCTCCAACTTTTAGAGATGCCTTATTTTATACACATTGTGCATACAGGAGTACCAAATTCTTTCATCTGGTTCTACAGAGTAAGACAAAAATAGCTTTGATTTCTTCCATTGTATTTCAGTACTGTATTGACAGAATTGATGACATGAGACAGTGGCCATCACCCATGGTTCCTCACCTACTGTCTGCCGTATCTGCAGAGAAGCTTTTACGGAGGGGAAGAAAGAGTGGACATGTTACAGGGTGAATCTATGGACACAACACCACTTGGTTTACAGGCTCTACTCCCAGTTTTAGTAGAGTTTATATTCATCAGCTCATGATTCACCTTGCAGGCTTACTTCTAATTACTCAATGGAGAAGTAAACACCATTTGTGCCTGCCACATTCACAAAACTCAGTGAGAATTGATTTGAGTCTGCTTATCTCCACCAAAGAGAATTCAATAGTACAGAGTATTCTGAACAGAGCTATACAAAATGCTGAGGTGAAAGCATCAGTACAAATTAAGGAACAGCTGAAAGGTGTTTCCAAT
>WEZZ01017690.1:51524-72199 GCA_013400585.1 Chloropsis cyanopogon
TCACTGAAAGTCCAATGCTCTGGATATTGGTGGAGTTTGAACTAAGGTTAAAATCAAGCACAGGTAACACTACTGCCTATGTACAGGTGGCAAATTCTTTTTGACTTTTTTGAACATTGAAGCATCAATATAGAAAAAGTGGCAAACCTTTTCTGCTCCAAACGGATGCGGCTCTATTGTGCACTCTGTTCTGGTTTTGAATACCAATAGATGTCCTCTTTTCCTTATTGCTACCGCTTCTCAATACCATGAATGCTTATTAAATATTCTATTATCTGACACCTCTTTTCTTTCTAATCTTTCTCCAAGGATAGACTGGCATACACTGAAACGTTATCTGCTGATTATTTAGGTTTATACCATGGTGTAACATGAATGTACTCTGTATTTTAAACATGGAATGGAAGAGCAAGGACTGGTACCTGGTAGGATACCAAAGTTTTGTTCCTTATTCCCATTCTAGATCAGCAAGCCCCAAAAATGCATTCTCAAGATGAGTGAGGCTTTCTTTTAGTAGCAGAAAAGGGTGGGGTTTACACTAAAATGAGCTTCTGTTTTTCTCTTCTACCAGCAGAGGGAAAAATTTCTTCAACTGGTTTCTAAATATGCACAACCTCATGTCCTTTAACCCCATTCATGGTAAGCTGCTGAAACATGGGCCCAGTATGTCCCCAACTCCAGCTGACCAAAAACCTCAGGACCATCTCAATGCTGGAAGACAAGATATCTAATGCAAAGTGCAACCTATCAGCTCAGATTCAGAATAACATGGGCACAGTCTCATACTTTTAGTCTGCCTGAGGTGTGATCATGGCTGGTCTCTGGACTGGAGCACACACTGTGGCTCCACAGGGAGCAGCCTTAGGAAGAATGTTGCGCTTGGATAATAATTCTTGAGTTTACGAGCTTTGATTACCTTCACTACTCAAATTATTTTTCTGTTCCTTTATGGGTCTCCTGATCTTGTGCAGCAAAAGCCTTAAATTGTCAACCTGTTCAAAATAATAGAATCTTTATCGGCCCATTATTTCCAACATCTGACTGACAATGCAGAGCAATAACTATTAGGTAATAACGTCAGTTTCTGATTAGAAAAGCTAATATTGTACTAGCAATAAACTTTGTTCACACTGCAGAAAAGATACATCTGTCAAGAGTTTTGGAAAGGACTCTGCAGTACCCAAAATAAACAAGCCAAAGAAAACATTAGTATTAACACAAGCAGCATAAAAATAAAACTCAAATAAAACAGAATCCAAACAGAAAATATATGTGTCCGAATTCTTCATAGCATTTAATCAGCTTCTACCACATTATCCTGTGCAGTGACCACCTTAGGGGAATAAATGTGACTGTTTTGGGGGAAAGAGGATTTTCATCTGGGATAAGCATTCAAATTCAGCCCATCTCAGACCTTCAGCATGAGTTCACTGTTCCTTAATCTTGCTCTCCACTTCTGACTTCCCATGTTGAAAATATTTTCAGGTGACAGGTGTCTGCAGAAGGAGCTTCAAGCCTGAAAGATTTTCAAGATCCCTGAAATATCAAACTGTTGCCCCAGTCAAATGGGCTCCTGAGGAGTGAAGGCTTTTCATTTTTCATCCTAGATCTAGTAGGAATTATTCAATTTTATAACCAGGTTTCCTCTGGCTGCTACTGATGCTAGAAATAAAAGCAATTTAAAATTCATGAGGGGCATCTGACTATTTTCCATTTCTAGCTGAGGACTGCATTTTGCTCTCCTCAGTCACGCTCACAGCACCATTGTGCAAAGAAACGCTGCTGAAATGAATCATTTACTCCAACTGTGGTCACAAATGAAAGCTAAACAACAGAAATTCATTTCACTGGCTCTGCCAGCTTGGTGCCTCTGCAGGATCAGAGGACACGGAGAAACACCAGGAAACTGTAACAGAGACAGGAGAACATTTAGTTTTGGAAAGTTAAGGGTAACAAAACAAACTCACAGGCAAGATCCTTCTGCAGAGGACTGGGTGTCCCTGGACAGGCTCCCTTGAACACAGCACTGTGTGGTGTTGACAACATCAGGGTCCCCAGGACTGCAGAGGCTGGCAAAGCTTCATTTTGAAAGGGCTGCAGCTATTGTTCAACTCCAGTGGAAGTTTTCTTCACTAAAAGGTCTTCTGGATGGATTTATCAACCTGGCAGTGGTTTCTTCAGAAAAAATGACTGCAGTTAAGTACCTAATAAAAGGATTCTCAGAATGTAGTCAGGCATAACTCTAATCCTGATAAATCATATTATTAAACCAAAGATTTGTTCTGTTCAGTTGACCTGAGATTAACAACAGTCTTGTACAGTATACTTGAGCTTCTTTGGTGTCCTATGGCATCCTCACATCTTTCCAGCATGTATTTGAAAGCTCCCTCGACTTTTTTTCCTTCTGCTTTAAATTTGAAGTGAAATGAAGTGCTGTTTTTCCATTATGCATGCCTCTCATTTTTGTTGAGTATTTCCAAGGACCTTGCCCTGATTCTTGTGAGGGTCTAGTGTTGGTGAGGCTGACTTGAGATCACTGGTTTCCAGCTTCTTTTAGGATTACTAGCAGCTAAAAAGCACAGGAAGCTTTTGAAATCCCGTTTGGGAAAAAAACATGGGTGAAGAGGGACTTTGGTCACCCTTAGGCTGCAGCTTTGAAAACACTGATAGTACTCAAGCAAACACATGAAAGGCACTCCAAAACCTCAGACACTCAGATATTGCCTAGTACAATTTCTCAATCTTTAGAAGATATTTCACCTAAAAGAAACTTCTTGCAAGAAAAAGGCTGAGGGAACAGCAGGAAACAACAACAACAACAACAACAAAAGCAAGCAGGAAACTCAATTAATTAAAGTGGATTCAGAAAAAAAATGGCTCTATTGAATGCCTTTTCCCTGAAAAAAAATGACAAACAGGCTCAAGCTCAAATGTAGAATCTCTTGAAAATGCTCAGATAAGTGATTGATTTATGATATATTTTTAATATGGAAAAGAGTTATAAAAAGAAATAACATATTTAAGGCCTGATCCCACACCTGCATCTTTCTGTAGAGTGAATGAGTCAGAGTAAGTGTTTCAAATTCAAATGCTAGTTGAAAAGGTTTTGAAAGAGGTGGTAAAATAAATAGTAACAAACGTGTGGGACCAGATGCTACTCATGCAACAGCTCTAAGGGAAATAAAATGAAAAATATGTAGTATGTTGCCAGAGTTTAAATCACTCATACTACCAAAGGAGTAAAAGGCAGAAAATGGGACCTCAGTTTTAGAAAGAAGGCTATGGGGATGCGAAGAGCTACATCTCAGTAGCTCTGTAGTCTAGGATACAGAGCAATTTAATTGACATCACACAAAGAACAGAGTTTATAGACATGTGAATAAATGTCATAGAATGAGAATGAATCCAAATGACAGATGGATGACAGTAGTGCTTGAATAGCACTTTCTGGTGCAAGGACATGGATCACTGAGGCCCAGAAGGTCACAATGAGATATGTGAATTTCCCAAAATTTTAACATGGACAGCAGAAGTTCATCAGGAAGAGAAGCTGCTGTGGAATACAACAGGTCCCACTGTGAATTAGTAACTGTGCAAGAGTTAGAAGCAAAGGGTGGGGATAAGCAGATAGTCCTCAGCAGACTGCCAAGGGGTTTGGGCTTGGCAAAATCCACCTGGGTAATCTGGAAAGGAAGTAAATAGCAAGGAGGTAAAGTTTTCCAATGAAAAATGATTTATTTGTGACATGTTGCAGAAGGATCTCACAAGATTGTGTGACTGGCTACTAAAATAAGAGAAGAAATGTAAATATTAATATATGCAAATAAGTGCAGTCAAAAAAATAAACCTAAGAATACATAGAAATTGAATAGGAATACATAGAAATAGATAAATAAGCTAAATAAGAATACATAGAAATAGCTAAATTAGCTCCAAAATGGACTTTGAATTCACAGGGGACAGTGCTATGAAAGTATCTTATCATTTCTTAGGCCTTTGCATCAAATCAAATGAGTATTAGTGATCATGAGGAAATTAATAGAGAAATTAATAGACACATCATCATGGTTATATCTCTATTAAAGCTATAGGGTACCCTAACTTGCAAGAACATTAAGAGGAATTCTGGTCATCCCATCTCAATAAGGATATTACAGAATTAAAAGCAATTCAGAACAGAAAGGTGGTGATTAGGGACATAGAGCAGTATCCATATGGAAGTTACAAAACAAAATTAGGATCCACTGTCCTAGGTAAAAGTGATTGTGAGAGAAATGCAATAAAGAGCTATAAAAGCATTAATGGAATAGAGTCTTGAGCAGGGAAATAGCTATTCTTTATTTCTCATAAATAGGAGTGAGAAGACATCTAGTGAAAAAATCACACAGAATTAAAACAAATTATTAAACCACAGATGAAATTTAGACATGGCTTCAAAGAGCAAGTGCAATACAAAAGGTAAAGAACATCTATTAAATACAGTATATATATGAAAGGTTTTGGTCAGATTGCCCCTAAATGTGCAAAATATTCGCAGATTAAGTCATACAAGTGGAAGGATCTGTGCATGTACCTCCTGTATCCTTATAGAATTTTCTTACATGTCTCTCACTGAATACAAAAGAAAAGATGGAACTTCAGTTTGGTACAGACATTATGTTCTTACTGTGTCCCTCTTCAGGTGCTTTCATCTTTCATCCATACACACATTATAGCCAAATCAAGGCACATCTGGGGGCTCTGGAGTGGGTAACAAGGTAACCTTTTCAAAGGACACACCGTCCTTAAACTATTTTGCTGTGTTGGGAAGTGAATTCCTCTGTAAACAACAATATTGGATTTACAGGATATGGTGTTCACTCATTTGTAAGTAGGTTATACTCACATATTCACCATGTCCCTTACACACTGCTCCTGCCTGCATTTAACCTCACATGTGCCCATTCCCTTCTGCATTATTCTACAAGGATTTCTATGGCAACCTTTACTGGAACTCATCCACCTGAAAAAAAAAAAAAAAAAAAACCAACCTGTACTTTTTACAGAAACGAGGTTTTCTCCTGGTCATATCACTTATTTGCCCTACAATGGCTTATTGGGCATTTTCAGAGACAACAATGAGCAGTAGGGATTAAAGGGTGATGACTTATGTCATCACTGCTGCCAAATGTGTTTGTTAACAGACAATCCTTAATTACATGTCATGTAATTAAGGAGAGAGAATCTAGCCTAGAGCAACTCATACTCATTCCACTGTGCATTCACAGTCTTTGAAAATGGACAAAACCTGTGCTTCTCTTTAGTACTGTCCAAATCTCACAAGTGCTGTGGTTTCTCATAACACATCAACAGTTCCCATCAGACTGAGCCAACAAAGTTGATGTGTTTTGCATTATCATCTGTTCCTTTATTAAAGACTCTGGTTTCCCTGAGCTTAGCTCAGTAGCTCTGCATTACACATAATTTCCTTAATCAGAGAACAAAAAACTAGGTTAAGAGAATGCTAAGGCACATTCATACCCACAGGGAGATCCACAGGCTACACCCTCCGCTAACAAAACATCGCGGGTCACACCAGACATCTGAGGTCTCACTGCAGCAGACCTGCCCTTCTGAGGCAGCAGCAGGAGTGCTCAGGTCCTCCCACCTGCTAAGCACCCTTTACAAACTTCAAATATTTACTGGATGTTGGCTCATCCTGAGTCTTTTCATGAGCTTTTCTCTTCACTTTTGTTTGAATTTAGCTGAGAATTCTGAAGGATTCCTAGCATTATATATGACGGTCTTACAGAGATTCTGTTGCTGATCTGTACAAATAATATAGGACTGCTGGCCAAAATTCAGAGACTTATTTAGATAAGCAAAGCTGCTGCAAGTTCCAAAGATGGACTATTTTAAAGCATCAGGTTATGAGGAAGCATTAAAAGGCAGAATCAACTTTAACAACTGAGAATCATTTTTACGATAGCCATAGCTTTCTATGAAACGTGCTCTACACACTCACTTAAATCATGATGGTTTTTGTGGTAATTCTCAGTTATGCTAAGAATATCTTTACAATGAAAAGATAAGAAAAGGAAGCAACAAAGAGACAGACAGTAGACCTGCTTTAGACATTTTCTGTGAAAAAGGCGTGAATAATTAGCAATTTATATTCAAATTAAGAAGTGTAGAGGAAATTTCTAAGATTAAGGTCAGTGAAAGGCAAATGGCTTAGATATCTTTGGACAG
Organism: Chloropsis cyanopogon; assembly: GCA_013400585.1. NCBI lineage: Eukaryota > Metazoa > Chordata > Aves > Passeriformes > Irenidae > Chloropsis > Chloropsis cyanopogon. The sequence continues at coordinate 57,756 of WEZZ01017690.1, forward strand.
TATTTCAGAAGAGTGTGATAATTTGCTGCAAGATCTGTGCAGCAAGCACAGCACCCCTTTGGCCATTTTCCCTCTCAGATCTGAAGAGCTAACTGGTCCAGGAAGAGGCTGCACAGGAGACCAACAAATCTGGTTTCTCTTTCTAGGTTTAACTAGGGAGTTGGGATAGGCATTTTAGGTGTGTATCATTTTAAAACTCAGATGTTCAATATATCTGCTTGTCTGCCACACAATCTCAGCAACAACTAAAGGCCTGAAGTGTCTTTATGTGTGACACCACAGCACCCAGGGCTGTACTTCTGGCATGGTCAGGAACATATACACTGCAAATACACCGTACAACTTATGGATCCCTTATGCATTTGGGGCTCAACTTCTCTCTCTCGTCTCTCCAAACAGTTTTTGCAGATGAGCAGTTCCATTGAATTCAGAAATTATTCAACTGCTCATTCTTCCACCTGGACCCAGGCTTTTAGGTAGCTGTAATTTTATAAGGGTGTATTTATTTGATTTGACTTCATTCCCAGAGAAATAATATTTGGTCAAGGGAGTGAAATGCCTGCTATTTTCTCTGCTGAAATGACAGCAGGAAAAACAAACAAAACAAGACAAAAAACGGGGAGGAATAAGTTAGTTTTTAAAACCATTTTTAATAGAATCTTCGGTATAATGAAAATATTTTTAATTTATGATTTACACTGGAACAAAAAAAAAAAAATTAAAATGACCTTTCTATTTTTCAATGAAAAAACAGCTGACCTGCCCTGCAAAGTTCAAACTGGAAGGCTACATATGATGAGTCTTATGATAGCAACATTAGCATGGCAAAATCATCCTTTCCTGTAAAAAGTTCAGTAACGGCTGATTATGATTTTTCTGCTGACTGATATATAGGAACCTAGGAATCTGTGCAAGATTTGGTAGTATTTTACTTATGTGAAAGAAAAATGTCCATGATCTTGTGCTTTATTGTTAAGCATTTTCTCCCAAGGGCCAAAGCCAATTTTATGGTTTATCATTTTTTTTCCCACAATCCCGCCTGCACAAACTTGTTGGTCAGACTGTTTCCATTTCTTTCACCTCCTCAGAGGTTTGTATTTCTGCACACTGGTAGTATAAGAACCTCCTCTTTTGCTCCTCCTGCAGCCCTGGTGCTCGGTGTAGTTTATCCTGTTTACGATTGATTTCGCAGCGATAAATCCTCCGCGACCCAGGGAGCTGCCAGGCGTGCTGCGCTCTGCACGCCCAGTGAGCCTCAGCTGCTCTGTCAGCCTCAGGAAGGCTGCAGACTAGAGAAGTCTTTTCCCAGATGAGTAAAAAAGGAACAATAAAACCCAAACTTTCCCATTTCTCTTTTCTGAACTTGGTTAGAGTCTTGCAGCTTTTTTCATTTTTTGCCCCTCATATTCAAACAAAATCACTCAAGAAAACCTTCCCAAGTGCAATTAATTAATTAATCCAGCTCACTTGGATTCAGAAGCTGACAAAACAAACACAGATTCAAATAATACAGAGAAATTTAAGGTTATTATTGGAGAGATTAACAAGTTCACTGGTGGAAAAAGAGGTTCAAAAATTAACTCAGTTTTTGTTCTTCTTCCTGTTTTTTTCTAGACAACCTGACCAGCTTATTTAATAATTCTCTCCCTCCATTCTCAGTTGTGTTAGAGGGACAGCTGTAGCCTCTTTTGCCCACTGCCTGTCTCCTAGAGAAAATAAATGATAAGAATTACAAGGATTGTAGTGTTGTAAAACAGGAATTTATCACAAGCCTTAACCAGGTTATAAGAAAATATCAATCTTTTTTTTTACAAGGAAATTTTCTTCTAAGTATAACATAGTTATATAAGTATACTAGTATACTTGTATACTAACTATAACTAAGTATACTAGTTATACTAGTTATACTTAGTTATACTTCTTCTAAGTATAACATTATAGAAGCAAGGAATTTTCCAAAAATATCTCAATTTCACACAAACAAAAAATAAGCTTTCAAAATTAAAATTTAATATACTATGAAATTTTATACAGTTTTTTTTTTTAATTAAACAGAGGTAAAACCCTCTTTATCTTAAAAAATAGTTTGAAAATTATGTTTTCAGAAAGACAGGACTACAGAGAAGGGAAAAGTTCAGTCATCCTTATAGAAATTATTATTACTGTTAGTGAGTTTGCTAATTAGTAAGTTACAGGAAGACTGAGAAGGGCGTTGTTACCTAAATCTAAAAAACTATTAGCAGAATAAACTCAGCCAATATTCAGTTGTTAATATGGAATGAAATTATGAAGATGTAGAAAGTACAAGCTTAACTGCTTTCCTAAACACTGATTTGAGTTCAAGATCAAATGACAGAAAGTATTTTTCTTCATACTTTGTGCATAGGATGAGAGAAACCTGCAGCTATCTGGGAGGTAGATTAGTCTTTGAAATAACAGTCTATTAAAATGGAAATTAAATAAATGCCACTGCCTGGAAAATAAATGAGTTTTTAGTGACTGTCATCAGACCTGGATTCCACCTTCAGCCTCTCTGAGCCCTTGTCAGCTGGATTCCAGCCCAGATGAAGTGGGCAGGAGAGCATAGGAACCTAATGAGAATAATTGGGAATTAGTTTAGCACTCTCATACAGCAGAATTACCCAAAAATCAGTCACTTGTTTGGAGCAGACGACCCAGGGATTTATTCAGAAGTGTGTAGGCAGAATTCCAGAATTTTAACCAAACAGGTATTTGCCATGGACTTAATAAAAAATAATTTGAATTGCATCAGGATTCTTCTCAGAAAATCCTCATAGTCCAGCTTCTTCCTTGGAAATCTCTCAGATCCTAACCTGTGTGAGAAAACAAGGGACCAGTCTTAGTGTGTGAATCACAGCCTCTCTGTCCCTTTCATCTTTGCATTTGAATATCCCCTGCTCTTGCTCAGCAAAGCTTTGAGCGCAGCTCTGCAGAGGCAGAAAAATGGCAATTTCTCAGTCCTGAAAGTTCAAAGAAAGGTGGGAGATATGTGCTGGGCACTGGGCTCCGGGCAGGTTTGGGAGGGGGACCCTCCTGCAGCTGGGTGTGGGAAAAGGCAGATGCAGGCACAGCCCCAGAGGGCTGTAAGGAGTAGCACATAAGTCACACTGGCATTTAGAGGGCTCAGACCCCACCATGCTAACACCACCAAGGAGTCCCAGAAAAAATTGGCTCTCTGCCCTCTCCAGGAGTTTGCAGCACTGTCTGGACAGGCACTAGACAAAGTGACATCTTACCAAGTACTGCAGGATGAGGTTATGAGAAAGCACTTGATATCCCTCAGTTCCCATCAGCCCAATCCATCCAAACATCACCCCAAATACAGTTATGTATCTGTGCTGTATAATTCCTTAACCCCAGCCAGAAACTCAGGACCACACAGCTGCTCACTGCCCCCATTCAGTGGTATGGGGAAGGAAATTGGAAAAAAAGTTAAAACTCATGGTTAGAGATAAGAACAGTCCAATAACTGAAATAAATAAAATATAACAACAATAATAATAATAGTAGTGAAAAGCAGAGAGAGAGAGGGACAGAAATACAACCCAAGAAAGACAAGTGATGCATAGTACAATTGCTCACCAGTTGCTGACTGATGTCCAGCTCAGCCCTGAGCAGCAACTGGCCCTTCCCAGCCATTCCCCCCTGTTTTTCCACACAGCATGACATCCTAAGGCATGGAATATTCTTTTTGCCAGTTCAGGTCAGATGTTCTGGCAACGCTCCCTCCCAGCTTCTTGTGCTTGCTGGCAGAGCAGGGGAAACTAAAAAGTCATTGATTTGGTGTAAACACTGCTGAGCAACAGCTAAAGCAGCAGTGAGTGTATTGACAATGTTATTCTCCTGTGAAATCCAAACCACAGCACTGTGCCAGCTACTAAGATGAAAATTACCCCAGCCAAAAGCAGGACAATGTGGCAGAAGAAAGCATGCTGAAAACACAGGTCACAGTCTGAAAAACAGAGTACAGTGCATGTACCTGCTACTACTTTATACAGATATTTTTGACTTGATTTATATGTGCCCAAGATGTCATGCAATAAACTCCTGTGTCTGATGAAAGAATTCTTGATTCAACCCTTGGTTCAGGTGCAGTCCTTTGCTTCAGATCAGTCCTATCCTGCCAAACAGGAGTGCATATGGAGGGAACCAGAGTTTTGCAAAAGCCTTCAAGGTTATATGTTTCCCTTAGACAAACATGTCTTTAATCTGTAACCATTTTTGATAACTAACATAAACTGATTGCCTCAAAAGAGTGCATCTTCCAGCATGATTAATATGTCTAAATAGTAAAACAAAGGCTCTTCTAAGTCACAGAAATGCAGCATAAGCACAGGACAAACCTCTCTATATTACAAAATTGCAATCCTTATTAGGGAAAATAGTTTCCTGTTTTCTTTGAGCTTACCTAATGCAGTAGGAAAGTGGATCAGAAAGCAGACCTCTGCCTGTGTAAACTGGTGAGCTTTACCCTCAACAGCATGGAAATGCCAGAAAGCTGAATAATTATGAATTTTTTAAGAGAAAAAGAAAAAGCACTGAGTGCAATACACTATTACTATTACTCTTTCTGAAAACTATCAGAGAAGATGAATTGTCCAGATGGTAAAGTACAATCATGGGACTTGGGAGACAGGCATCTTTTTTTGCAAAATACCACAGGCTTCTTGGGTGACCTCAGGAAAACCTTTCTATGAATAATGCTTTACAAATTATTTAAAATCTTGATAATATCAACATTCTGCACTTCAGACAGCTAATTTCAATATTCTAAAATTTCACTGTCAGCACCAAAGGTGCCTGCCTCTCTCCACTGATTTATAACAAAATTCTGGCTTTCAGCTTTGAATGGCATCTGAGGTGGATTGCTATGGTAACTGAAGATGCTGTAAAGATTCCCCTTAGGGGTAAAAATCCACAAGAGAACTTGGGTTGCTAGGTCATCTGTTTCTAAAACTAAACAGTCATAATATACAGCCTACAGAAAGGGGTAAAGATTAGGTAATGTAAGAAAATTACTTTGAAGATTTAATTTTACAGAAACATAGGTAGGGGATATTACCTTTGCCACTGATGCACAATTTCACAGGCAGGTTGTCCTCTACCCAAATTCTGACTAGGTGATGCCAGCATGTGCTTTTAAAGTCCTCCTCTGAAACTGAAATATCAAAATAATTAAAAAGTACTACCAAGGATCAACACATGATTAATATAATTAAAATCAGACTGGCATTTAGTGAACGTCATTCAAAGCAGATTTAATCTTTAAAAGAGAATATGACTTTGGGTGGGCACCATCTAATAGAAATAGAAGTTCAGAAGAAGAATGGAAGGAAAGGAATAAGCTGCTCTTTCTCCCTTCTGTGTACAGGTGGGATTAATTTCTTAATCTTTTTCAAAGTGTGTTGGACTATATCTTTTTTTTTATTTAGAGATGGGGGCTTAGATGTGTGGGCCTTCTGTCAGGCCCTGAGAACTCTCTACAAATCCATTTCCCACAAAAGTGGTCATGTTGTTTCTCATATAAATTGATCATACAGCATCATAGGGTCACCCCTAAAAGGTCCTTCCTGAAATTTATCCTGTGGATGGGAAGAAGCAAATGTTGAGCTGATACTGAGCTGATGGTTCTCTTGTCTTTGTCTCATATCTTCCATGGCAAAAAACAAAAGGAGAAAAATCTTTGATTCCAATATCTAATTATCTAATCACTACCTTAAACAGATATATTACTGTAATCATGGCCAGAAAACCAATGTTACTCATAAGGAGAATCATGGAAAGTTGAAGCAAGCTTTGCTATTTCGTAACTACTGCCAATAATAATCTAGTGAAAGTAGTGGGTTTAAAGTGCCAGCTATATTTTCTGTCACCTTGGATACAATAAAAAGTTAAACCACTCTCTATGGCATGGACTTCTCTTTGTTCTTTGCCTTTGGATGCATTCACACAACAGAGCTATGAACCATGACTCAGATTTCCAAGCACTATACACAGAGCTGTTATCTGATTAGAAAGTAAAGACTAAGCTCATGTCCTTAACGTGAATCTGATTTTGTTCAGTTTTCACAATACATCCACAACCTGGAGGAAAGAGAAAAGCATACCTGGCAGAAAAGAGATGATGACCCCTTTCCCTTGAAAATACCATTTAAATTCTAAGAGCACAAAGGAAGAGAAATTAGGCCTGGTTTTTATCTTTACCTGAGCTTGATTAGGTCATAGAAAGTTCAGGTAATACTTACGCCTCACAGCTACAATCACCACAGCAGTAGAGAAGCTGACAGAACAGAAAGAAATGAATAGAAATTAAAACTTTTTAACCAATATTCCAGCTGCCTGATTGCAAAGAAAAGGCTCAAAATAAAAACTCCGTAGAAGTAAATTGACACATTCTGTTCTGATTAGCATCCAAATTAGTAAATCAACAGCACAGACAATGAAAACTTTACCTGAGATCACTCCCCTGGGTGAGAGGTTTTGAGAGGAAAGCTTTAATTTAAAAAGCATGATGACCATGCATTTAAATATTTTAATATATTATTATCATGCATGAAACTTCATAAACAGGTCCAAAACTAAGCAGCACAAAAACTTTAGTCCATTTTTAGTATTTTCCTTATATCTTCAAGTCTGAACTGAGGTTTTCCAGATTCCCCAGTAGCCTGTTGAGCTGAAGGGCATATCATTAGAGCATTTCATGCCCTGTGCAGAACCTGTTAATCTACACAAGCCACTAGGACTATTACATTTTTGGAGAGGCCACGATTGCTTATCTTAGATCAATCAGTTGAAAATTCAGCATAAACAAAGCACAAAGGAGAAAAAGACTGACAGTTCTAGTAAGCTGTCAGCTGCAGGGAAGAGGCACTCTTGGCTTAGAAAATCACAGAAAGAGGGACATCACTGAGTTAGCTAGCAAGACAAGTTTTCCCAATAGCCCTCTAAAAAGGCATTACATTTACATCTGCTTTTGATGTCTCAGAATCTGATGCCTTTCCTGCCTATAAATACACTGTCACTATAAATACACTTATCTCTTGTAAAATGTTTTGAAATCTTCTGATGAAAAGCACTAAATATGCAGCCTTCTATTTATGGAGAAGCTTAAGGTGAGATAATGTTCTCTGCACTGAGATTTCACGGTTCTGCAGAGAGGGTTGTTCTCCCATCAAAGAGCTATTTACACATTAGAAATGCTCTGTCAATCCCACCACTGCTGATCAAGGAAAACTAGTAAATGAGCTAGTAGCAATCACAGTTAGGGAAAGAAAATACAGCAATAAAACTGCAACAAAGCAATGACATTGATACCAAGCTGGAGCATGTGTCCTTACCTCCTGAGAAATTCAACATGCCAAATTCTCTTCAGACTATCCTTGATTTAGCTAACCCAAATGTAGACAGAAGTGACACCAGATGAGTCAGGCACACCGTCTGGACTCAAACTCTGAATTTGGAAGTGACAAACTCACAAAAGTTTGCTTGGCTGTTTCATTTCAACAGTTAAAGCAAAAGCCAAATTTCCTTTTTAGCTTTCAGACAACTTGCAGCTGAGCATATCCAAAGGTTAAAGGGTTTGCTGAAGAGTTGTACTGCTGAGACAAAGTAAAAATTATCTAAGAACTCAAATTTTAACCTACATTAAGGCAGAGATATGTGGGAAGGTCTGTTGTGGAAATTGTGTGCAGTGGCTGCTTGCTTCCTTCCATCCACTGAAATGCATGTGCTTAGGTTTGGCCAGCTAACAGTATATTCATTGCTAGCCACTGAAACCTTGGAGAGCTGTTACTCCCAAATTATGATTGCTCAGAAGGTGTCAACAAACTGAACAAGACAGGCCTCATTTGTTGCAATTCTTTTGCCCCATAAATGCCTCTCTCTACATTTATGAAAGGAAAGAATATCAACACAAATGTAAACCACAAATCCTTAGTTCCATTAAGCATTGCACTCACCACTGCACACTAATTTATGAATAAACGGGTGCAGAAGAGATGTATCTAATTGGAATGTACCATTTTCAAAGGATGTTACCTGATCTCCACACTCAATTTAATGTATTATTCCAATAATGTTATTGCTAGTGTCAAATCAGAAAATTCCTATCCAACAAGTGGGTGGGAGGATGATAAATATGATCATGGTCAAGGTAAAATGAAGTGATTAATGATCTGAGACCTAAAAAATGAAATTGTAGCCAAAATTAATATGTCCTACTATCCAATAAACTAAATATTGCAGCTTAAGTATCTGAATAATTACTGTGTTTGGAAGAATGCACAATATTTGATAATCCTTTCTTGCAGAGTTTCTTCCAGAATTTGTGCCTGGGAATTGACTAGTCTGAAGGTTGCTGTGGAAAACACTCAGCTTACACAGCACATGGAGTAGGGGGCAGATACAAACTAAAGTGGAGACTGGTGTCTGTAAAACTCCTTGTGGGTTTTTTAATATATATTTATTGTTGAAGCTATTAAGGCAAGAAGAGAAAAAGAGAGCACATAACTAAGCCACATCTGCCTACTGATTTCAGAGGAATTGCAAAATCAGAATTTGATTTGAGGACATCTACATGATGCTTTAATAATCATTAAGTTAATAAATACACTTTTCTTCCACCTTGATGTGCCTGCCCTCCCCGTGGGAAACTGATATTCTGTCAAGACTTTCTTTTTTACTGACAAAGAAATCAGAGAGATATCAAAACAGTCCTTCTCTCATCTTTCTTATTGTTTATTAGGGCTGACAGGTAGATCCTTAGACACAAGCTTTTTGATGCTAGACATTATAGACAAATACAGTAAAAATCTGTAAATTAGCAGGGGGTTGGAGTTCAAGGAAAGTTCAAGGAAATGGTGGGATGCTCTCACCTCAGTTGGGCACCATGATGAGCATGACACAGTCGTGTCTGTCACATGTGCTGTCTGTAAGAGCTTCAGATACCACAAGATAACATTTACAGAGGATTCCAAAGAAAGTAACAATATTCTGAATGGGGGCTCCAGGGAGGCCATCACCTGGAGACAGCCGTCCCTGACTGACACCCCAGTGAGTAACAAGCAAGCCTCCACGATTCCTATAGACAAAGTCTCTCCCCATAACCTGGCTTCAGTTTATGAATAAAGCTTTTCCAGAAAGGAGTTGTACATTTTCTGGACAAGCTCTTCTCTGCTTTTTTAAGCTGCCATCATTGACTTCAATCAACCCTAGTGTGTGTTTACTTCCCACTGCAGAATTTTATTAGAATATGATAGTTTCACTGACACTGTGGACAGAACAGATCCACAAGAATACCCTCTACACTAATTCTACTTGTCTAATCTACCTGATATAATATATTTTAAAAATTCATTTTGTAAGCCTCCTCATGGAATGAACTATAGCTAAGGAAAGGGGCTAAAATTATTCAAGTTTCTTGGAATTGCAATAGTTATTTCCAGTGCCTTGCTCAGACAAATGGATGTGTCATCATCACAGGAGGACAAAAAATATTAGAGATACCTCCTAAAAATGGCAGCAGAAGGTTCTCTATAACACAACTTTTAATAGGATACTAGAGATGCAAGAAAAAATATTTTAATGACATGTAAGTGGCCAAAGCAAGCCTTAAAGATAAAAAACTGGAAAAGGAAAGGATCACTCCATGAGCAGTGGAACTATTGGAGGGAGATTTTCCGTGTACTGATGTCCTGAGTCACTGTCTACTGCAACCACCTGCTCCTGTAGAATCCTCAGCATTTCCAAAGTCACCTCCTGAGCCTCACCAAACTCACAGCTCCTCCTGAACACCTCTGTTTCTGTGCACACTCACATACCCATTCAATAAGTCATTTACGTAGAGGTCATATCTTTCTTTTGTGGGTGTGAAGCTCCACATGTTAAGACTATTTCAGAGTTATTTGGTATGGGTGAGTTAACAGGCAGACATGGTGTGATGAACCTGCTCTGTGACCATTCCAAACAGCCATTCACTCACTGCGTGTTCCACCCTTCTTGCACCCTACCCTGGGGGCAAAAATGAGAAAAAAATGAGAAAATCTGTGGGTTGAGATAAAGACAGTTTAATAGGTAAAGAACAAGCCTCATGCACAAGAAAAGCCAAACAAGGAATTATTTTGCTACTTCCCACGGGCAGCCAGGGATTCAGCCATTCCTAGGACAGACAGGCTCCATCATGCCTGTGGTGACTTGGGAAGTCAAATGTCATCACTCCCAATGTCCCACCCTTTCTTCTTCTTCCCCCAGCTCTATGTGCTGAGCATGATGCCATATGGGATGGGATATCCCTGTGGTCAGCTGGGATCAGCTGTCCCAGCTGTGTCCCCACCCAACTTCTTGTGCACCCCCAGCCTCCTCACTGGTGGGGTGGGGTGAGGAGCACAAAAGGCCCTGACTCTGTGCAAGTGCTACTCAGTAATAATGGAAACATCCCTAAATTATCAACGCTGTTCCCAACACAAATCCAAAATACAGTTCCATAGTAGTTACTATGAAGAAAATTAGCTCTGGCCAAGCCAAAAGCAGCACAGCATGCCAGAAAATTCTGTTACAGTCTATTACTGATTTACAGAGAACACAGACTTTTTAGATGCTTTACTGCGTTAAATTATCCTGCCTACAAAGAGTAGTAAGTAGATTCCTCTTTTTTCTTTTTCAGGAAAGTATAATTTTTTAATTAATTTTATAAACAAAATCCTTTGTGGATATAAATATTTCACCTACCTCTCTTCTCTTTACTCCCTTGTCCCTAAGAAACTCATATTACTTATTTTTCATTAAAGGCTTGTCAAGATGAGAAGTCATCACAGAAACATTTCTGACAATTGGTTTATTCATAATCTAATTGTGCTGGCAGGCAAGATACTCCAAAAGTCACTCAATGTGCCATGACAGTTTTATGTGGATCTTGAAAATACTTGCCAAGCAACTTTCACAGCCTTGAAGCTTCTGTCAAGAGAATAGAGAGAGGAATGAGAAAAATGGGGACTTCAACCACATGGAATACAACTCAACAATTTTTCTTCCTCCATGCTGAAATGATGACATAAAATTGTTGTGTGAAAAGCACACAGGGAGACACATTTGCTCTTCTAAGAATTTTGTCTTTTAAGAGCTTAACTAACATCATTCCGGATTAATGGTGTACAGTGAAGTGAATTTTTTTTAAATGATTATTCCCATCATAGGGGAAAAAAAGGAGATTTATCCTGCATCAGAGGAAAGGTCCAACAGTGTTTTTTTTCCCAACAGCACCTACTGACAGATGTATAAAGGGAAGGATACACACAGAGCAAGAAGTCTTATTTTTTCAGACACGGGTTTCTCTTCTAACAGTCCTGAAGAGGATGAGCAGCAACACATTTCTCTTGGTAAGAAGGTCAAGTCAACTGGTCTCCTTGCCCCATAAAATGTTTACTAGTGGGGAGGGTGGAGGTCCTGGGCTTTCCCCTAGACAGTGATACATGAGGAAGCTTATTTTCCTCAGACCCATTGTTCCTACTTCTTTCTAAGTGAAATAAATTTCTATCATCTACAAACACGTTACATTTAAGTTTCCCTTCCAAGTGTTTTTCTTCTTTACCTCAATGGAACATTGATGTCTACTGAAAAAAAAAAAATAATAAAAAGAGCAAAAAGTTAAAGATAAAATGACTTTATGATCTGGAGGCTATGTATGGTTTATGCCTTACACATCTGACTTGAAATTTTCTCCTCATTCTTTAATATTTTAGGTCTTAATAGAGAACCAAAGAGATACTGCTAAAAAAAGAGAATGGGGATGAATGAATTCACTCTGCTTTTGCTCATGTCCCTGCAATTTACTTCCATATTTTAATATATTATGCAAGCTAATATAGATTTTCAAAACCAGAAGGAATGGATGTGCAAATAGAAATACTTACTTACTGTGTTCATACTCAAAACCTTCCAAAGCCCTTTTGGAAGTTCTTTGTAGGTTTGAGACCTTAAGATAAAGAAACAACATCTGGAGTAGACAACAAAACAGACATCAACTGTCTCAGTTTATGAGATTGAATACTAGAATCAATAGATTCTCAGCTATGTCACATTAACAACAGAGCAGGTAGATTTGTATGACCCCTTGATTGCTATATTAGACTTCATCATGTTCAAGATAAATGACCTTAAGGCTGTCTGCTCCAAGACAGAAGAATGCACCCTCTCAGTGGTACTAATGTCTTATGATGGATTTTGTAGGAAAATGACAAAAATCCAGTGGTTTAACATTTTCATCAGGAGACATCTCAAAACACATTTCAGTCTCCACCACCGATCTGTGTCTGAACAAGTAAAATTAACTTTCCTCTGGAAGGGAAGGGTTATCTCTCCACTCTCAGCTATACAGGGAGTGATCAGAAAGATCTAGATGTTGGAATCAGGGGAAATGACTCCATCAAGATGTCTTTTTCAATGCAAACCTTCTTCCTGCTACTGCAAATGGAAACTTCTCACAGTCTTGCTAACAGATGCCCATGCCTTCTTTCCAGGAACACTTCCTTTGCTGGTATTTATGCTGCATAAAAAAGCAGTGGCTCAGGAGAAGGCTTTGGAAGTGAAGTGGAGCAGCAGGATGTTATCGAATATGCCTCACAAATTACTCTGGTTTAAATGATTTAAGGATAGAGGGTTGTTATTTCATTGGATGGACAGATTTGGTCAAATGCCTTAACAGCACTCGCGAATATTAATATCAATTCCAAGTGGCTATTCAATTCCATGCTCATAGTCCTTGTTATTCAAGTTGCTGGGTGACTGTCAGAAGAAAACAGATTGCTGTTCATTTTAATCAGTCAGATCACAGTTTTATTGAACATGCCTGTTTGATGTGATTGCATCTTGCGCAACTGAGCGAAATGAGACAAAAAAGAGCAATTTTATATCACGTAGATAATAACAGATGCGCCCCTCAGAATTCATTATAGAAATCTGTTTTGCAGCCGTATGTTCCACTTCATCTGAAATCCTTTTGTTCTCATCAGCCTTTTCCTGGGTGAAACAACCACTCTGCATTTTGCAAGCATCCACTAATGGAATCTGATATTACCTTGTCCATATCCTTGGATCTTGTGATAAATATTGAAAACTAAGTAGTCTAGTTTTCCATAACCCACTAAAATATCCTCCATACAGTCACCTGATTGTAAGCACCAGGCATATTTACCCTCTTTATTACTATTTACCCTTTACATATCCCTCTCTAATAACTGAAAATAGAGAGCTTTAGTAGTAAACAGTTTTAAAATATTTTGTTTCCCTGTTTTTTCCTTCTGTCTTAGTCTAAGCCTTCAGGGTGAGCACAGCTCTGTGAAATCACAGCACAGCCTTGGTGTCATTTTAGTTTAAATTGTGTTCAAATCCAAATTCCTTTATTACTTACATGCATGCATTTGAACCAAAATTACAGGTATCATATGCTGCTTCTTTTCTTCATAACCTTTCCTAAACATCTACATGACTATGCTAAGTAATATGTATTTTATTGGCTTGGTTCTTAGCTGATGTACATTCAAGTAGCTCCACAGATTTTAGTGGACTTATGCCAAATTGCATTACTGAAATGGTTTGGCTGAAATCCTATCACCTTTGACATCATTGGCAAAATTCCCAATCTCTTNCTTTGACATCACTGGCAAAATTCCCACTCTCTTCAGCAAAGAAATTACTTCAATGTATATGCTTGGCATATAGAGACCCTTCTCAGTGCAAAGTCATGCAGTGAGGCACAATGATGTCCCAGTTAGAGGCGTCGCATTCATCCTGTGAAGTCTCCTAGAGGTCAACACTAAAGCATGATTTTTATGACTAGACAACAGAAGAAATAAAATAAAGGTTGGAGAAACACAAACTAACTTTTGCAAAAATCATTCAAAGATATTTCAATGTAAATACAACTGTGACTCAGCACATCTCCTTACTTTTCTTTGTCTTTCTTATAAAGTCACTGGCATCCTTAAATACCTCTCTTTCTCTAATTCCAAATGATCATTTTCTCTGGGTCAAACCTGCAGGTATATACATATCATAAAATAAGTGGATCAAGCACTGGGACACTGACATATCTCTGCACCCACTCCTCAGAGCCCACACATGTGGTACCCTCTCCTGTTTGAGGGCACTTGATACATCACCCGTCCTTCCTTCATGTACTCAGAGGCATTCCACCTGTTCTTCCAGGCCCTGTTTTCTTCCCTACATCCATATGTCTACAGCATCCACAGTATCAGGACCCCACTGTGTTATATTTCTCACCTCTCTTGCTCCCTTTATGAGTCCTGAATGAGGTTTCCATTCCCATATGTCTAGATCTCGACACAGTGACTAATAATCATCATCACCTCTTCATGCTTCAGTGTGAATTCTTGCTAGTGTCCTCTCTGTACAGGTCCTTTTCATCTCCC
>WEZZ01017691.1:22281-34698 GCA_013400585.1 Chloropsis cyanopogon
ATTTATTCAGGTATTATAGATGTACATGTCACATACCTAAACTGAAGGAATTCTATGAAACTGAGTATCTAAATTAATCCCTGAAGAAGCAATATGTACAGTTTTGTAAGTGCTTAGTCAAAACAAATGGCTTTGAGCTTTCTCTTTTGTTTCGGCCCAGATAAAAAAAGTAGCTGTTGATTTATTAAACTTATGATATTGGATCTCAAGTCTCTCGATTATATTCTCTTGAAAAAATTTCTACCAGTTTGAAAGTCTCCATCATTTTACAGTTCTGCTAATCCAGATGCAGACAATTCCTCAGACTGACAATCTCCAAATTAAAACAGGGCAAGGGCAGCCATTGTATCTATTTGCCCATGGGGATTTATACCTCATTACTCAATATAAATTGCATGCAGATCATGAAGAGCTAAAGTAAACCCCTACATCCACTTGTTTTTATATTTACTGACTTCTCTTATTTCAAACCCCTGATTAGGTAGAGACATCAGAAGATTATGTCACCTCTTCATTGCTGCCTAGGAGAGAGACTCATTAGAATCCCACCTACTATATTTATAGCAGCTCCACTTAAAATTTTTGCTACTTAGGATTAGGTTCTCAGCTCAATGTCATCTCATCATACTTCTAAGATATTTCCATCTTATAAAAGTTCTGCTCAAACATTTTACTTATATATGAAACAAAAGCTTTTGCTTCTGTATTTTAAGCTTCAAAACCTGTTGGTTACAGACTCAAAACTGCAGGTTTTTGCAGCTTTAAGGTTTTAGATTAAGGTTGTATTTTGGTTCGGGTATTTTTAACCAACTAATTAATTGGTGGTAGCCAAGTTTTTAAAAAGAAGAGTGATTTATCTACCTTTTTTTATAGATGCTCCTGCCAAGATTCAAAGTAAGGTGCTAGAAGTGTAGAACTTTGAAAATCAGGATACCTAATTAGGCATGAAAATAAGATTTGGGAACTATATGTCATGCATTTCAGTTCTGAAATCCTGGAAAGAAAATTCACTGGTATATCATCAAATTAACTGCATATCAGGGCTCTTCTTCATGATAACATTGTTAAGATTAAGATTTTCAGTAATATTGCAGAAATATTCATATTCAGAATATGCTGTAAGAAACATAAATGAGAGCAGTGAAAAAAAACAAAACCACAGGGTTTTACATTTTTTATTAGACCCATGTGAGCTGCTCTCACCTCAAAATTTTAGGTTGTTAATACTAAGAATTCTGCCTTAGGCTATAGGTAAGGTTTCAAGCGACATATCTCTACACTGAAAGGATACACACGCAGTGGATGTTGAAATTTATTGCTATTTCTTCATCTACATACACCATTTGAAATGCTTATGAATACAAAAAAGTATTTTGGATCCTTGAGTATTTCTCCTCATCCTACTCAGACTCTGTAGAATTATAAGAAAACTACAGAGACAGTCAGCACAGTAGGTTTGGGTCTGCTTGCATGTTGGCTGATGACTTAATTCTTGAATTTTCCCCCCAAAAATCTAATGGAAGCACTACCTTACCCCCAAGGAAGATGTCATTTGCTCTGCTGGATTTTTCACTTCCTTATCTTCCAGCTATACTTGCCAAATAAAGACATATCCCAAATCTGTAAAGGAAAAAAAACTCACAAACTTATCTGCCAGCTCCCTAAGAGTAATTTTCTTCTTTCCTTTACCTTCTCTTCTTTCCAGTACTGGAAACAGTGGAAGTACAGCCTATAGCTATAGCCAAGGACTCAATCACAGGAGCATAATTACAAGCCCCCAGTGTCAGTTCCCCCAAGACACATAATGAAATATTTGTTTCAGTTGCCTACACTTTTCCTATACTAAGAAGGAGTGGGATGTTAAGAGAATAGTGAAGTAGCTTTATGCTCCTTTCCAATACTTAGTGTTTATAATTAAATAGTTGTGGGAGGACAGAGACAATATTTGTCACATGTTGCACTTCAACCTTTAAGGATTCAGCAGCTTCCATTTACCCTTTCTCAACACACAAGCATTGCCACAAAAATGCCAATGAGCTACTCCACATTAACAAGCAAAATGTGTGTAATTATCTAATAAACAGGCTGATGGATCATTTTGGATAATTTTCTTTTAAAGCATTGCCCAGATCATCACAAAGTGCATATTATTATAAAACCAGTTTAACTTCATATACAGTACATATCACTCTAAATATTTAGGCAGATTTTGACAGCATTATTAACAGAGATTAACAGCATTAACAGCAGGTTCAAACCCTGTATTTTTAGCAATCTGCTGAACTGCACACAATTCAGCATGTGTTTCTACCCAGCTGCACAAGTACCCTGGTTTGGAAGCTGCTGCTCTTCAAGTACCTGCTATTCAGGTGTTTATTTTTCCACAGTTCTGTTCCAAAGCCAGTAAGGTTGTATCCTTCCTCCAGCTAACCAAATTTTAGGCATATTCACTAGAACTAGATTAGCATGAATTGAAAATAATTCTTATTAAAAAAAAAATTTAAAAAAAGAACGTAAAACTGTAGGATGGCTATGTTAAACATGCTACTTTCCTAATTACTTACCTGGTTAAACCTAAAAGGAAATTCTTTTATCTAGAAAGCTCTGTTTCATGAAAAAGTATTTAGGCATATTTATGTATTTTATTTTCTCTAAGATCTGACAACACACCAAACTCCCCTGAATTGTAGCATATTTACAGTGTTGCTTTTAAATGATCAGCATGTCAGTACCTGCCTGACCAAGAGTCCCTTAATAAAGATCAAGTAATAATGTCTCTGGGCCTTCTCCCCTCAAACTGTAAGAACCATTCCATTGTAGAAGAAGCCAAATATAAATAATTATGAAATTTAAAAGAAAATTCAGTCTCTCAATTCTTCTGCTATTCTAAATAGTATTTAGCTATTTCAAGATGCTTCTACATAGAATAACTGACAAAAAGACCTGAACTCCGTGGTAATATTATTCATCACAACTATGTAGATACAATTTCAGAAATGTATTTCTAAGTCAGTTGCTGTGTATTAAGTCATGTAAGGAGCTCTCATAGTGAGTTTGTCAGCAGCACAGACCCTGATGATAACTACATCATCAGTAAGTAAGGAAGATGAGAAGAACAGATTTTCATGAAAGAAATTTAATTTTACTATTGTGCCATACTAAGGTGCCATGCTCTTTCAACACTCACAAAATAATGCTGCTGGGAGCTGGGTTTGAGCTACATTTCTGGGACAATTTGCAGCAGCTGAAAAATTTTGGAATGATAGAGGAGATCTGCATGAAGCTCATAGAGGAGCAGAGGATCCCTCCTGTGCCAGAAAGCGCGCGTCTTCTACACCGTCAGCTGCTAATTGGGGTGCTGAGAATGGAGCCTGTCCTCAGCTGGAAAAGGCTGAGCAACTTGCTTCAACGGGAACTAGCTTCATCTCTTTAAAAATAGTTTCTGGGTTCACAGTCTTGATCCCTAAGAGTAGGAAGATCCTGGCTACAAGTGATCTATGTGCTCAAGGCACATAGTCCATTGCTAAATTTCTAATAATGGGGATATGTTACCATGACAGAGTCCTCAGAAAAGATCCTAGTGAAACTAATTGGACATGGGTGTTAACATCATCTTTTCCTCTTTAACTATCCATGGTGGTATATTTGTCTTATCACAGAATGAGTGAGTCAAGTAAGGTGATTATGAAGTTTTACTATTGTATCTTCAGAGAAGAAGCAGCCAGGCAAGCTGAAAAATGTGTACTAATTGAGACACAACAAAAGAGTTAATTGAGAAGATTTCATAATGAAGAGCAGAACAGCTGGACAAAAGATTTCTACTGTCCTGTGTTTTCCCATTGCCTAATCATTGCTGGGGGAACAAAAATGAAAATCCTTTACAAGACTGGAAATGAAGCTCATATTTTACAGATTGGCCAAGAAACAGCAAGATTGACTAAGCTGTTGTTTCTTTGCACACACTTCCAGGTGAAGTGAGTGGAGGATCAGCAGAAAGTACTTTGGCAACAGAAGCAGGGAAGAATTTCACAGGTAATGCCAGCCTTGCAATACAAAAGTGCATTTAGATTGTCTTCCTACTGAAGAGGAAAACACTGCAGCAAATAAATTAAAAATAAATAAAGCAAACAAATAAGTTTGCAAAATTTATTCTGAAATGTGATTGTGTGCTTCACAACCATTTTTATCGCAAAAATGTTTTCATCTTCACATGAATAGGATGAAATAAAACCATTCTTTCATGAATGTCTAATAACATAATGACTTGTCTAATAACATAATTTATTCTCAGTATTCTAATTAGTAGACCATACAGTATTTCTCAAACAACATTAGAGAAGTTGTATTGCCGTTGCAGCACCCCACATCCAGATCAGGCCCAGGGGATACAAGGGTGGGTGCTTCCTCTGCAATCCTTGCTGTCAGCTCCTCACCACCTGTAGTCTTGGCGGTCAGCTGCCAAAAAAAGTCAAGGCCTACCTTTGACTAAACACAGCTGCCTCACCTTAACTCAGACTGCTTTTCACTGTTGAGTTGTACATGCATCAGCTAAAGATGCTCAAATGTACCAACCCCAAAGGGAAAAAATGTTCTCCTAACAAGAAAACAGAGAAGAGCAAGAGAAGCTCACAGCAACACCAGCCAAAGCTACATTACTGTTCTGGACACTTACTTTACTAATAATCAGATGCATTATCAAACACAACTATTCCTCCCACCAAGGCAAGATAAGAACTGTGCCAGGCAGACAAAAATCACTTCAGTGGCCCCAGGCAAGCTGGTGCAAATTATACCACTGGTTATAGACCTCCTTCAGTGGTATTTGTTTAAACTTTTTTTTTAATCACAAAATTCCAATACAATAAAGATACCCATCCAACTTAATTTCTTGAAAAACCTGTGACTCACTATTGAAACAGAAAAGATTTCTCAGATATTTTATCTTTCACGACCTGGCTTCAGAAGTACTATGAAACAGGATTGCCATCTCTACCTCCTGCCTTTAGCCTTCATTACAAGAAAACAAAAGTGATGCTCTGATGAGCCATTTAGAAATGTGAATGTGCTGAGGACAGATACCAACTCAGAAGCAAAAATCAAGAGAACAGGTCTTAGCCTAAAAAAAAAAACAGCACAAAAGTCAGCAATTTTTACACCTGAGAGGAAAATTAATGGATCCTCTGATAGAAGGACTTAAGCAAACCTGAGTTTCAATCAGAGGCTTGTTTCATAGAATTCCTAGTGTCTTCAGTTCTTTTTTTCTGAGGAAAGAGGAGCCCTAAGAAGCCACGAGCCTATTATAAGCCATGGGAAGATCAAATCCATTATGTTGATTGGTAAAGACCAAGAGTAAATTGTTAATTAAGATAAATATAATTTTTCTAATGTTTTACTCCTGGGATTATCAATGTCCATAATTTCCTCAAATCCCTTTTTTGCCAAAATTATTAATTTATAGAATTCACCAGGCAGTACCCAGAAGTATTCAGAAATATCATTATACAAAATGATGTCTGAAGTGCTGTTCAGCAATGCAAAACCTAATGCATTTTGACTGTCTAATGTGCTGCCCTACAAGATAGGCCTTTGTCAGTTACCATGTGGGTATGAAACAAATTTTAATTGTCCATGCCACATTTATTGTTCAGCATCTTCTTCCCAAATGCTTTTGAAAAGCATAATACCTCTTCGAACAAAATCAGAGAATGACAGACTCATAGAATCATTTACCTTTGAGAAGGCCTTTAAGATCATCAGGTCAAACTGGCAACTCCACTAAACCCTAAGCAGCACATCTATGTATTTATGGCCAAGCCATGAGTAGCTGGTTTCTCCAGGAGAATGCTGTGGGAAATGTGCCAATGGCTGTTCTAGTGATGAGGTAGACAACAGCCACAGCCTTTCCCTCATCCGCTAAGTGAGTCACCCTGTCACAGAAGGAGGTCAGGCAGGACCTGCCTTTCATGAACACATGCTAGCTGGACCTGATCACCTGTTTGGCATGCATGCACTGCAAGATGTCACTCAAGATGATCTGCTCCACGACCTTCCCCAGCACCAAGGACAGGCCTGCAGTTCTCTGATTCCTTGTGCCTTTGCTGCCTCATGGATCTCCATCCACTAAGACAGCAAACCCAAGGACCTTGCTAGCACACCGTCCCCCAAACTTCAGCATGATGCCCACACACACCTCTCTAGTGAGCCTTGTTTTATCCTTTTCCTCCCTCAAATCTCTTCTAAAGCTCCCAATGAGTTCTGGCAACTCCTAAGCTAGTGGTACCCCACTTGTCACCTGTGGGCTAGGTGTTGCATAAACTGACTCATGATAAAAAGCCCCAAAACTCTGCCTGTGACAATAGGCTCAGAGCCAGGTATTGATCTGCTGGCTCTTCCTGTTTTCTCCATCCTTCACTGCACCTGGAAGGAGAGAGGAGGGCACTACTTGTTCTCCTGATCCCTTAACCAGTTGTCCCAAGGCTCTCAAGTCTTTCTTGCTTGCCCTCAGACTAGTTCTTGTTATCATGGGTAATAATCTGAAGGCCATACCAGGGCAGAAAGCTCTCTCTTCACATCTTTATCCTGGGCCCCAGGCAGCCAGCAGACTCGCTTGTCTGCATATAGGGCCTTCTGTTCCCTTCACAAGGGAGTCTCCTTTGACCATGATGGATCTGTTATGGAAGCAGTTTTATAGCAGGGCATAGGGCAACTTCGACACCTCCAAGCTAAATGAACTATCATCCTTGTTGACCATCATTATTGTTCTGTTCTGCTCCTAGATCCTCATACCTATTATGCCAGGGCACCTGGGAAAGTTGTTAAGGCATTCACCCCAACAGCACTATTACTTAGTCAAAGCCCTCACAGAGCTCAAAGTTTCATTCTTTGTTCTCATGTTAGAGGAACAGCCTAAACCCAGATGAGTATTCGCTTGGTTTTTCTTTAAAATCTAACAGTACTTTTATCAACTGAATGTTTCTGCTTTTGCTTGGTAGTACGTCAGCAGATTCATTTGGCCACTAACACTCCTGTGCCCACATTTGCTACATACATCTCCAGCCCTAGCCACCAGCACAAAGCTGCAGAGGCTCACAGTCTTCTCATAACTTGTGTCATCATCGACTGGAATTACTAATCTTGNGCCCAGCCCCGGCTAGCCTGGCTGTGGATTGACCACCCTTGCCCCTGAAGGGTGGGAAGACGGTGAGCAGGGACAGCGATATAATCTCACTGTATGCTGAAAAGCAGGAGCATTTTTGAAGGATGTGAAGTCACTTCTTTGTGTCCGGCCTGGATTTTGTGCTTTGCCAAGAAAAGTTAACCCATGACTTACACTAGGGCCAGAGAAACATGGAAACATTTATAATCAAAATTTTGGTCAATTGAGGTTCAAAGATAAACAGCTATCAGGAGTGTAAACACAAGGCTGTATTCAAATTATTATAGTCTCTTCTGTGAAATTTTCAGTCAATCAGTCAATGATGAGGAAAATGTCAGATCACGGATATTGAATCAAAAACGTAAAATATAATATTCAAGGCTGAAATGTTTCCATGAGTCATCTGTACAACACTTGGAAGCAGTACACAATAGAAAAGAGATTTGCTGACTAGAGTTTTGATGACAGATTCTGCAGAATTTGGACTGAATGTTACTGAAGTTACTTTAATCACCTTTTTAGTAGAGATTTTGCACAACATCAAGAAAATACAAAGACACTGTTACTGAGTAGGTTTCTTATTGATAGATAAACAAAAGGATTTGTGTGATGTCAAGTGTAAAGGAATAACTATAAAATACTGATTAACTATACCTGGAAATTAGGTTTTCCAGCATCATGCAGTAATGGCTACTCTTTGTAGAGATGGTTATCAGAGGGCCTAAATGCTTCAGGAACATATAACTTGATTGGACAAAAATGTAATGTCTTTGAAAAAACAAAAAGGAAGTGTAATCCAAGCTGTGGAAGTTTCTACAAGATAAAAATACTGTACAGCAGTGTACATCCTCAGGCTTAAATATAAGATTCTACAAACAGAGGACAATGAAAATTGTTTGGGTGTACATAAATTTTGCAGTCTGAAGACCTTTGCCTTTGAAAGTGTGCAAAAACTAATGTGATCTTTCAGTACAGAGATCAAACCGATCGTAAGTGAAGCCTCCATTTGCCTCTGAACAATAAAATAAAGGGTACTCATACCTTCTTTGCCATGGAGATATTGGAAATCAAGCTTATACAGTTTTCAGCCTTATGTAGTGTTTCCTGCCTCCCACTTTTTAAGTTCTTTATACTCCAGAATAATGTATTGCATACAAGATAAAGACGTGTACCAGTTCTTACTTAATGCTCTTCATGAACAGCATCTAAGGAATTTTATAAAAGGTAATGTTATACCTACTTATGGAGGGAAGACAGAGGCAGACACAGCAGTTAACTTTCCTATGGAGCCTCAGCTCACTGGTTGCATATCTAAGAACACAAAACCAAGTATCCCAAAGCCCACTTGGGCACTTTTTTGTCTTTCTCAGAACACTGAAAATTGTGACCAAACTATAGAAATCATAACTTCAAATTATCACAGGAAAGAGCCATGTCCTCAACACTGGGGAGCAGTTTAAGATGATTCTTTCTTTTCATGGCTAACTTTGAAAAGTCAGGCTTATGTTACTGGCTATGTCTCTAAGCTTTCTTCCTTAGGCATAGTAGAGATAAATAATTATTTTTTTCAGATGAAAGTGCATATGCTAGTGCCAACCTTATTCCAGTTACTAGGGCAACAAGGAGAACACACTCACAAAATGCACGAGCCAGATAAAATCAGCTGCTGTTTATACATGAGTTGGGACGATAAGCATTGGCAAAGAATTTAAAAACAGATGACTGGCACTAGGCTATTAAAGAGACTAGGCTATTAGTTTTATTCTTTCTTCTCCTGTATGCACTACATTTCACTTGCATCCTTTTGACTTCACTTCCTAACAGAAAATTGTTCTAGCTTAAGTATGGAAGTTATTATCATTCCTTCCTTCAGATTCAAGCATCCAAATAAATGAAACTTCAACAGTGTTTAGCATCAAGCAGCTTCCAGTCTCCAAGGCTAATAGAACTGCAAGGATTAAAAGTGGTACGAACAGGCTTAACCATCTGGAATAATGTAGGCAAAATATCATGTCATCTATGTGAAGCTATTAGAAGATAGTAAAAAAAAAATATAAAGCCTTACATTGAACTAATCAAGGCTAAGTTATACCATCATATCAAAGCTTTATTAAACTAATCTCTGGAAAACAATTCTCGGAAGTTCATTCACTCTATCAATAACACTTTAGTCACAGCAGTTGCAGTTCTGCTGTAAACAACTTGCTAATTGCATTTCTCAGTCTGTATGGTGAGAGACATGCTAATGGATTTAAGCCTGTCATTACAACAGAAGAGTCCCTCGTAAGAAACAAAAGCTCACAAACAAGCTACTCTCTTCAGACAAATCATAGTCACCCCGCATACACACCCACAGCCACTTTGCTTCTTCCTGAGAGTTTGCATGGGAGAGGAGCAAAATCCATTGTCGGTACAAACATGCAGTAGAGAAATGTTCCATCATCTGCAAGATCAAGTTCTTGCATAATGGAAACAGTGCCTTAATTTGACAGCATACAAGAAATCATACATTCATTATGATTTCTAGAAGTGTCCCTGTAAATCAGTGGTCTATAATCACTTATTTGTTGTATACCCTGATTCTGGCATAACTCCCAACACATGATAAGACTTAACAACATTTAAATCAGGATTAATGTAGAAAATTACAGCAACATCTTCCAAATACATCTGGGCTTGACAAATTGCCCTAATTCACAACATTTAATTTTATTTGTATACATTTTATTTAAAAAGTAATATGCTATCTATGGGAGCACAGTGAGCATTTCATTGTATATAAAAAGTAATTATTAAATGTGCTCCATAAAAACATCAGATCCTTCAAGTGCTTTCAGTAAATTATATATGTATAATTATCTGATTTATTTTTGAAACTGTTATTGGGTAAGTAACACGTCTACAATTCATATGCCATGAAATTAATAAAACTAGTAATAAAATACTCTGTTAATCAGAACCAGAAGTTCATCCCTGTATTTTCATAAAACCATAATGAATCTAAACTAGAACACCATTGGATCAAGAATGCTATGAAACACTGCTGCCATCTACACAAATTAGTGTTGAAGAAATGTGGTATCTATTTCCCTTTCATTTTGCAGTAATATTTTAGGCAGCAGCTTTAGGAACCTTGCTGCTGGGATAATTATGCAGTTTATTGAATTTTCTTATTATTTTTTCCTTTTTGTGCATCTTTTCTCAAAGGAATGCCTTTTTCTTCTGCTATGATTCCCTAGCAAAAGTTAATTCTGTAAATTTAATAAAACAAGGCATTTTTGAACACTATGATAAACATCCAAGAGACTGTTTTAAATAGTATTCAGAACAATTCTGCTGAAGCATAAGAAAAATTCGTAGGAAGACTCATTTCCACTCACCCGTATTTCCACTACCTCACTATGTGACTTCCTGAATACATCATAGATATATTCTGTATATTCTATAATTTTACATTTTTCTCTGGTTAAAATAATTCTCTCCACAAAAAAAATCCTATTTTTCCTGCCCAACCAACCTACAAACAGCTAACCTGCATTAAAAAATGTCATTAAAGAAATAGCTCATATAGTGCTGGACTTCAGCCAGTTTTTCTATGTCAGCAGAAATCTGTCTTAGTTCATACAAATAATTCCTTTTTTTGGTGAATATATTTATGTTTCTATTTGGTGAATATATTTCTATTTAATTCCATAAAGTCAGAAACATCAGTGCAAGCTTAGCATAATTCCCCAGTATCCAATTCAGTGACATTCAGGACTGAGAAGCAGTCTGTAGGCCCAAGTTTTTTTCTGTTTTTTCCACTCATGAACCACCAGAAACTGCAATTCTGTTTTATATTGACACAACAGTGAAACCAGGATTTTACACTCCCAAAGTCATTGCGCTTCTGCTGTTCCTATAAAGCTCCACCCACTACTACCTCTCATTACCCACTGTCTCGTTCAAAGCCTTTTCTTCAGCAGTCTGTATCACCTCAGGTGGTCAGCCTCCTGTCGAAGGCTATGTCCCAAATGAGAACTGGCAGTTGCCTTCCCAAGGCACAGCGTACCAGCACCACAGCCCTCACAATATCTCAAACTGCCTCCTGTGTACACGTATCGTGCTCAGAGCTCTTCTCAGAAAGAAGGGAGGACTTGGCCCTTGCAACCCTAAGGGGAATTGACAGGAAGGTAAGTGTCCAAGCTCTTTTAGTAATATAAATAAAGACTTGGGAGTTGCAAAAGTTAAAATTTGAGTCATAGGTCCTACAGTGATTCACTGTGTTAAAGTATTTGACTTCAAACACTTCATTTAATCGTGGTGAGTAACATGCTCCACACATTCTACACACGCTCCCAGAGACACATTTTTCAAATGCCCAAGCTGTTACTACCACACTAGGACTAGAGATTACCTTTCCACCCCTTCTTCTTGACCTCTGTGCCATGCTCATGAATTCTGTACTCTGGTGAGAGATAGAAATTACACCAGCTCCAGTTATATTCAGATTTTCTTTCCACCACAGAAACCACATGCTCAGCAGCACAAAGTCCCATATTTTACTGCTTGCAGTTGCAGTAATACTGGACAAACATTTCAATTATTTGACTACTCCAAAACAATACCTGAAGATTATTATACGAATAATGTGAATTTTTTTTTTTTAATTTATATGTAACTGATACACTGGAAGCTAATTTTTAGGGAAAACAAAGAGAATAATTTCATATTTAAAAATATTTACTTCTCACTTTAAATAAATAATCATTTTTAGATGGGTCCCTAATAAAAATTGATTATATTTCATTATTTTTACTCAAGGTTTCCATTAAAATAACATGGAAATGTTATTTCAGTTGCAATGTCTAAGCCTAAGCATATCAATGAGCAGGACAGGGGAAGTTTGAGGAAGAGCCTTGGCACACATGAGAAATTCAATTGGTTGTAGGGACCTGAAGAAGAGGAACCAGCCCCTTCTTGCTTCAACAAAAAATAATTAGGACGGTCCAAAAAAGAACAGGTAACAAAGTGAGGGAGGAGAACATTAACTAAGAATAGAAACAGCAAAAAGAGGAAGGAAAGCAAGCAAATACCCAGAACAGTAATGAAAATATCACCTGGCAACTGTGAGAGAATTGCAAAGATTAATATAGGTGAAACAGAAAAATAGGCTTTAATCTGTCCAGTTCATTGTAAACTGGAAGACTTTTTTTTTTTCTCTTCCCCTTGCAAGTTCTTTTATTTTTTCCCACTTTTAAGCTCCCCTTCACTGTTCTTTA
>WEZZ01017692.1:5385-36155 GCA_013400585.1 Chloropsis cyanopogon
GGCTGGAAGTTGGAGGCGGAAGGGGATGCGGTTGGGATTTTTCGGTGTCTTTCCCGAGCCCTTTCCCCCGTTCGCAGCCGTGTAGGTGCGTTCGCTTCCCCGGGCTCCCGGCGCCGCTCGGCTCCGCTGCCGATTCACAGCAGCCGTTCGGGGGATTTTTTTTTAATCTTTTTTTTTTTTTTTTTTTACTTTTTTTTTTGGTGCTGCTGACACGCTGTTTTTGTTATCTTTTATCACAGAAACGGTTTATTAAGGGGTTGAGGCAGTACGGCAAGAACTTCTTCAGAATCCGAAAGGAGTTGCTTCCCAATAAGGAGACCGTAAGTACATTTGGACTTTATGTAATTCGCTTTTCCTCTCGCTGCTTCGCTGCTCGATCTTGCGAAACTCTTTCCTTTTTACCCCGAATTCTCATATAAACGGAAGAGAAATCCACAGCCAGGCAAGGCAGCTGCTGGTTTTTAGTGCAGTTTTTAGGTCTTGGGCTGTGAAAGATGTTACATAAAATAATCGTCATGGCTGGACGGAGCCACTGAGCCTGGGTGAAGTGTGTATTTATGGAGACCGAATCTAATTTTAAATTCTGACATTACGACGGGATAATACATTTTGTGTCACCCGGTCGGGCTCGAGTGGCATCGGGTAATTAAAGAAAACCTAAACCCAAACAAGATCTGATGGGGTCGGGCAGCCCGAGGTCTGCGCTGCGCCCGTGACCCGCACCGTGCCGGGCTCTGCTTAACTCTTCCCCTCCCTAAAACTCGTGTTTGCGGGTGGATCCCTCATCTCCCAACTTCTCGGGGTTATATAACCCTGTCATTCCACCCAGAATCCCGGCAGGGCCAGGGGGACACAGGTAGGGACAGCTGGGGGACTCCTGCAGAGGGGCCAGGGTCTGGGACGCCTTGGGAACCCGGTCCCTTTTCCATTTGTCCTAAAAGCGCCTCGGTTTGTGTCCTGCAGGTGTCCTTTAACTGCGGGGAGGGTTTGGGAAAGTGGTTTCGTTTTTGTTCTGGGTTTACAAGAGAATCAGCTCCATGAAAATGGAGTTGGAGTGTTTCTATTCCTGATGTGGAAAACACTGATTTAAAGCACCACAGAGTGTTTAGGCTTCTGTAGGTGTGCAGTCTGGATGTGCACCGGGGAAGAGCATTGCTGTAATAATATTTTAAAACCTCTCAGTTTCTGTAGGATGATTCCATTCTCCTCCCGGAGGTTCTTGTGAGACAGGGCTGTGACAACACAAATCTCTGGGTGGTAAATAGTAACACTGTGTGAGTTAAAAAGGAAGGGGAGGATGAGACAATTACAAGTTCACTCATTCTGCCGAGAATGGAAACTCAAATTCCTGCTGGAGTGTTGGTGGACTCCTGGAGGATCCTGTTGGATTTTGAGGCGTGGAGGCCCATGAAAAGGTGACAGCTGGGAAGGAATGCTGGAATACTACGGATCTTATCAGCATCTGACAAACCTAGCACATATCATGCCTTTCCTCTTTTCTCCAGAATATCTCCCAGAATGGATTTAGAACAAATCAGTGTTTGCTTTCAGAAATGAATTCTGCTGATGGTAAAGTTGTTGAGGGGCAAAAGTTCTCTTCTAAGTTTGAATTACAGCAGCTCTGAAGTATATTGTGTTTTTATAAATTGAAATTAATATTTTAAATATGAAATGTGGGGGGGTTTTTTGTGATGGAGAAAAACATTTTGCAGGGGGAAGGAAAAAAACCCTGAAAAATGGAGAGTTGGGGGCAGGTGCCTGCCCCTGTTTGTGCTGCTTAACTTCTTACATTGGAGCTTGGAGATCAGCCTTAGGCTTTTTGTAAAAGTTTTGCAAGTGGTGTTAAACCTCACAGAAGCTCTCATTTTTCAAGTGTTATATTTTTGTTTCATTAGGTCTAATTTTTTTACTACAGAGAAGACTAAATATTAAGTCTGAGCTGTGGGAAGTATCATGTTGATGGGTTTGGGCTCAGGGGTTTTTTTAGCCCCTGTGGTAACTGATCTACAAATAACCTTTGACCTACAACGGGTTGTTTATAATCTCCGCTTCCTATTTTTGCCCACAGGCCTCACTTCTGCTTTCTTTAATTCCCAATCTTTTTCAGCCAAAATTTGCAGCCGTTTTGCTGTAGGAAGACGTTGCAGGATAAAGGCTGCAGTAAATATTTGACTGTACAGCTTTGCTTCTGTTCCTTAAAGTGGAATAATGAGTAATGTAAATGACAAGGCTGTGGGATTAATTTGTCTGCATTTTTTCATCACCAGAATAATTTCAGGTACTTCGCCTGCCATTTTTGTGTTGCAGTGTGAAGTAACCCTGTAGCAATTCCAGAAACACCAGAAAAAGGCTTTATTCTCCTGTTCAGCCTCCATATTAACATCAGTGAAACTCTGAAAAGTTGTTGTATGGGTACTAAGGCAACTTCCAGGTACTTAAAGATGTGTCAGGGGCACTCTTGGAGTGACTTGTCCTAATGGCTCTTGAATATCTGATCTGTTAGGAGTTTTCCTTCCTGGTCACTGAAGGTTGTGGGGAGGGGACCCAGGGGGTTTTGCCTCTGCAATCCCCAAACTGCTCTGCTCTCCTCTGGTTCCTGCTTAGCAGCACTTCTGATTTCCTCTTCATGGGAAGAAGTAAATTTTGGAGGCTTTTCAGTGACATGAAGAGTTTTCAATAATTACTTTCATTTAAATTCCCACGTTGTGGGAATGAAAGGTGCACAGCTGGCAGCAGTTTTCTTAACTATCTGGTTTGGCTTTAAATGTGGTTTTATTCTCCTCCCATCCACCCATTTTGGGATAATTTGCTAAAACTTCGTGATAATACAGGATTTTCTGAGTAGTTAACATTCTGCTCTGAATTCTTGAGATGATTACACTGAGCTACTTGAATTTGAGAGTTTCAGAAGCACCAGCATTGTGATAGGCCTGAGATAAAGGCACTTAAACGCCTCCAAGGTTGAGGATTGCCTTTCTGTGCTCATGGAAACAGCTTAACTCCGTGTTGGCTTGGTGCAGGAGGTAAATAGAAACAGGGGCTGGACTTTGCAGGGCAGGGACTCCATCAGAGCAGGAGCAGGAGGGTGCCAAGTGCTGGTGTCACCTTGCTGGGATCCAGAGCTGGCTGCTGCTGCCCAGCCTGTCCTTGTGCTGCTCTCAGAAACGCCTGGGGCTGCACTTGCAGTTTGTTGGAGCTGTTCAAGGCCACGGTGCCAGCAGGAACAGAGCTGTGGCTGGGGTTCCTGCAGCCTGATTTGGGGTGGGGTGTTGGCTGAGAAGTGCAGCTCCAGCCCCCCGAGGTGGGGATGTGTGTGACTGTCCCTGGGCATCCTTTCCAAGGTCAGCAGCGATGTCCTGCCAGCCTGCCCTGGCCTTTGCTGCAGCTGAATTGAGGTTTTGGAGCCACCTGGTCTCTCCTGGGGATGGTTCTGAGCACTTGGGGCCCTTCTGAGAGCTGGGCTGGAGCTCTGGGGGTGCTGTGGGGCTCTGCTGTGGTCCCCAAGGACAGCTCCTGGCACTGTGCTGTGGGCATGGTCCCCGTGCCCCTCTCTCCTCCTGGCAGCCTCAGCCCAGGAGGAGCACAGTGGATCTTTGTACAGGCTCCTGGCTAATTCTGGGCTGAATTTCCCTGTCGAGCACATAGGTATCTGCGGTGTGTGTGATTTTTGGTTTGGCTGCTGAGCAAGAGATGACAGAGTGCAATCGAAAGATCTTGCCTCTGGGTGGATGCTCCTTTATTTAGCTCTAAAGCACAGTGTAAACAGGAGTTATGAATATTGGCTGTTTCCTGACACTGAAATACCTGCAGTGTGCTGTATTTATGCACATAAGAACTAAATATGCATCATTTCTTTAGGAAAAATGGTCTCTCTTCTGATAGTAAAATCTTCCTCTTCAAATTAAATGCTGCTGGGACTTACCTCAGAGACTAAATAAGCTGTGCTCTGTTAATGTTAGGAGGCAAAACGAGTGCAGTGTGAGCTTTCAGCATAAACTTCTGTTTAATTTTAGATTGGGGTTTAGATAAACAATTTTATTCTTGCCTCATTAATGCTTAATCTCGTGTTACATAATACACAATATTGGCTTCCTGAGTAGCTCTTAAATATAGTGCAAACGTGTAGTAGCTGAAAGGTCAGTGCAGTTACCATATGTGCAGGCTGGCAAGGTGTCTGTCCCCTCCCCATGTCCCTCCTGATGGCAGCCAGCAGCCCCAGGAATATTTGTGCAAGGCTCTCCTGAGCATCTGAAAGGTAGAGCTTGTCCCTCGACACAATTGTTCAAATAGCAGAGCGCCTTTGATCAAAGGAGGGGGATAATTAGATGAATATCTCTCGGTCTGTTGGTATAAAGTGATTACTTAGCCCTACATCGGCTTTTTAATATTTGCATTTAGTGGTGAGCCTTGTTTGTGGCAGGAGCTGCATTGTGGCTGTGGCGTGGGCTTTATCCCCGCTCTGCTCTCCCCAAGGAAATCTGGTTTATTTGAGGCCATATTCCCCTAATGATGGAATATTAATACAGTGCAGTCGAGGCACATTATTTCCTGCCTTGTCTTTGCTGCGGGAGCGTTCAGAGTGGGACAAGCTGTGGAAGCCTTTTCTGTTTGAAAGCTGAACCTTTTTCTTTAATAACTTGTTCTAGCCTGGATGCAGTCAGAGCTGAAATTTTCCATTAGAGTTTGAAGCGACTGCCAACATAAACAACCAGTGCTTCTTTTCATTTCATCCTGCTCGCTGCTGCTGCTGCTGCTGCTGCTTCCAGAGCGTGGCCACTGCAGGCACAGGGCTTTGCTCTGCTTCACACGGGGGCTCGTGGGCTTCACATTTCCCAGATGATTTCAAATGATAGGCTGGGACTTTATTCTTTAGTCACAGCAAATATCCTACTGGGCTTCAGTCCAGTTCGAAAGAGGGGCAGAGGCAGCAGTTGCTTTTCCTGTGCAAGTGAAACCACCGAATCATTTGCATAACAAACTCTTCTGGAGAGAACCTGCTGCCCCTTTTTTTTTCTTTCTTTCTTTTTTTTCCTGTTTTTGTCAGCGTGGCTGTCTCAGCTGAGGGAGGAGGAGCACTGCATTAATGTTGGGCTCAAGGTGAGGTTGGTGCTGCTCACCAGGAGCAGGGTGAGCAAAGCCAAGGAATGTAATGAAATGCTGAGCTCAGATGGAGATATTCCTGGATTTAAGTGGCTCTGAGCTGAAGGCTGTTTGCAGAGGGCTGCTCAGTGTGTGTGTTCGCTGTGATCTGGTTTGTTTTCAAAAGTTTAACTGTTAAACCTATTGCAAATGTCATAACTTTATTGGATAATAAACCAGGAGGTTTGGAGCGGCCTTTAAAGAGACATAAAGGTTTAACTCACACACGCCATGGTGTCTTTCTTCATCTCTAAAGGGATTCCAGGTGTTGAGGTGAGCACAGCTCCTGGCAGGAGCCACAGCTCCGTGGTTCATGGTTCCTTTAGTTGCAGTTCCATGAGTGTGTCCTGTGAATTCCCATGTCCTGGAGCTGCTCCTTGCCAGGCTCTGAGCAGCCCTGTGCCACGTGTCTGCTCATTGATTAATGATTGATTAATGACTGGCTCCAGCTTCCAAAGACCAAAATACCCTTTCCCAAACCTGCCTGTCTCAGGTCCAGCTGAGGCAGGCAAAACCAAAGAAAGAAAGTACCTAAAATGTGCTTTGTTTTTATTGTTTTTGTTTTAAATCTCTTAAGAGAATAAGAGGATTAATTTCCAATTGTGTCATTTTACTTTTGTACGCCAAAGGTAATTTACAGCATCATCAGCTCAAAAAATGGGCTGCCTATTTGACTTTCTTCCTAAGAAACCCTCATAGATGGAGAGCATAAAAGCAGAAGGTGTGTTCACTGTGCCAGCTGGACTCTAGAATTGACTTCAGCATGGGCAATAAATCAGCTCTGCACTCCAGTGGGTTTTTTTTTATTATTTTACATTACAAGATTGGATCTCATTGTTTATTTTTCTCTGATGGTTTAGAGGTAGGTAGGAGTAAAATATTGTTGCAAGTAAAAGAGGGCCATTAGGCAATTGCATTGAGTTCTGTCAGGGAGCCAGAAAGGACAATTTCTGCTTTGTAGGGAGAAGTCTGTAGTCAAAGATACAAGCCAAGATTATTTGGGTAATTGATACAATATTGTCTGAGCCTTCCTCAGCAACTGAGAGAACACAATGCTGCTCCTCAGAGTTCTGTTCCACTGCATTTTCCTTACTTTCTGTTTATAATTCACCATCCTAAGGAATTTCGGTTTGTTTATTTTCCTATTGTGAATTCTCTTTTGCATCTGTGCTGAAGGGTATGTGTGACTCTGGTTAAAATGCTTTTGTTCATCAACAGCTGTATATTTATTCTGTATTTTCTTTCCCTGTGAGAAAAACCAGCAGCTTTTCTTCTTCCCTGGCAGTTGTCAGATTGTATCAAATACTCAGACATCAACCCTGAGGTCCTGTGAATTGCAGGTACATAAAAATAGGTGTCTGGTAAAGGATTTGTGCAGTTTATTTTCATGGTTGAGTGTCCCAGCCTGGCAAGACTTTTCCACGGCTGCCATGCATCAAACCCTTGGTGGTGTTTGTTCCCCATCCAGTCAGTGGCTGAAGATGTGCTTTAAAACTTGAAAATAGCTTTCAGAAAGGCAAAAATAAACCAGGCATTTAAGCAGCAGTGCTGTTTGTGGGACATCCTGTCCCAGAACAGTGCTAATGTTTTAAAATCTGGGTAACTCCTGGAAGAAATGAATCTGTAAAATCCTGCCTGGGGACTGACTTTTGAAATGGCTTAGGAGAGGAATACTCTGCAGGTAATCCTCAGTGTGCTGCTCACCGTGTGTATTTGCAGTGTGTGAGACAGAGATTACAGTTTCAAGAGCTCCTGCAGCAGTTTGCTTTGAATTTTCGAGTTCAAGGAGTAAATAAATGCCAACAGCTTGGACGTGCTGTGAGCCCTGTTCCAGGGGGGGAACAGAGCAGAGTTTGGTTCCTTAAAACACACAGGGAATTGTGCCTGGCCTGTGTGGGGTTCACAGAGCAGCCAGCTGGGGCAAAGGATTGTGCACCAGGGAAAAAACCCTCTGCTGGCAGAGAATAAAGTGTACTTTGAGTGTGCCTTGCTGCCACAGAGCATGGAATGAACTTTATCCACAGGAGATCCCTGGGCTCAGTCATCACCTCCTACCCCCGATGGCCCCAGAAGAGCAGCACCCAGTGCCTTCCCCCAGCTCCAAACCAGCCCCAGGCACATCACTGACTCCTAAATATCTGTAATGTGCTGCTGGAACTGGGAGAAAAGACAATAACGACTCCAGGAGACAGATGCACTCATTTTGTCAGTTTTGTTTCCAACCAGCTGTAAAAAAGAAGCAGTGCTTGATTACTGGGTTTTTTTGCTGCTTGGTTTTTTTTTTCATGCCAAGGAAGACTCCCAGGAATTACAGAGATGGTGGAATAAAGTGAGAATGGGGAGCTGGAATAGAGGCTGTGCCACAGGGGAGGTGAAGCAGTTTGTGGATAGAGCTGGCTCTGTAAGCATAAGAAACATTTAACATCACACCTTGAAATCTGCTGCATTTGCTTTTGCTTTGTTTCTCCTTTCCATTCTGTATCTGAAGGAAAAACACTCCAGAGTGTGATGGAATTCAGGTTGTCAGGACATAAAGATGCTGGTGATTACTTCCAGGTGAGGCTGATGTCGTGTTGGGTGGACTTCTCCTGTTTCTCCCAGCACAGGGAAGGGAGGATTCCTGTTCTGCAGGGTGCCAGGAGGGCTGTGGGTGTCAGCCAGAGCCCTGCACACCTGCACCGTGGTGGATTTATGGATATATGGGATGTGGAGGGGTTCTCAAATCCAGCCTTCCTTCCCTTCCTGCTTCAGCCTGGTCGAGAGGGTGCAGGTGATGCCACAGCAACCCCTGAGTGATCAAAGCAGGTTCCACAGAAAACCTTCTCCTTCCTGCATCCCTTTTTTAAAATCCCAGAGTGGTGACAGACGTGTTTCCTTCTGATTCAGATCTTCCGAGGTTAAGTTTGTCCATTGCCCTTTTCTTTGCATAATTGTGAGCTCAGGAGCTGGGGAGGTGTGAGTGAAGGAGCTGCTCTCAGAGTAATTGCTGTATTTGAGAACTTGGAGTCTTAAAAAGTGTTAAAAGAATGATGACAAAATCCCAAGTGCTGACGGTCGGTCCTGGTGGTTGGGAAATCTTCCTGACTCTGGTCACCTGGGATGAGGAACATTGGCAGGGAAGATTGTTTGTTTTACACTACCAAACTCCTGTACAGCAAGAAGAGATCTGGCATGAAAAAGGTGCTGGTGAGTGCTTTTATTGCCATGGTGAAATAGTTTGTTCTTGGGTGGAACAGCTGAGCTGCTCCTCCCCCAGACACTCCCTTTTCCCTTGCAGTGCCCCTGACACAAACGGAGTTAT
Source organism: Chloropsis cyanopogon (assembly GCA_013400585.1). NCBI lineage: Eukaryota > Metazoa > Chordata > Aves > Passeriformes > Irenidae > Chloropsis > Chloropsis cyanopogon. Next base: position 13,826 of record WEZZ01017692.1, read on the forward strand.
TTTATTTTGTAGGATGCCTCCAGACCCTTCAAAGAGAGGAGAGCACATTCCAGGTTATAAACCAGCTCCTGCAACCTGAGATGTCCTCCCTGGTGTTTAACCCAGAGCCTGCTTTGTGCCTCTTGTGTAAAGCACCAGGACATCCCACAGGAACTCCTGATTTATTTTGCTAACTCTGCCCTTCTCTGTGGTTCACAAACCTCTAATGGGCTGTGAAGCTCCAAGATTTCTGAGTTGAACAGTAGAAGTTTTAAGAACCTCCTCTACTACATGAAAGACTTAACACTTTCCACATGCTGGGATTTTGGATCACAAAAAGCTGATCTCTTACAAATAGAGTTTGTAAAGCTGAGGCATCCTGGGCCAGGGCTGCTTAATGCTGTTGTGAAATTGGGGGGAAGGAAAAAAATGTAATGAAAACTCTGGGCTTTGGGCCAGCAAGGAAGATCTGATACAGTGAATGTGTTTCTGTTGCCCTTTGTTACTGTTGAGCTTGATTAGCTTTGTTTCTGGTAAGTTTAATTACAGTTCTTTTTTATTTTTATGGCTAAGGAGAGGATCTTTGCCAAAGCTCAAGTCTTTCATTACCTCAGCTGCAATGGGAGGGAACTGGAGAAATAAATCATGCCACCTCCCCAACAAACAAGCCAAAGTAAAACCAAAAGAAGCCCCACTAAGCTATAAACCCAACCCTTTTCTCTCTCTTTGCCCTGTTCCTGCAGTCTGCTACTTCCCATCTGTTCTTTCCCCTTTCTGATGTTGCTTTTAGGGTTGAGGGTGAATTTACTTTGTGCAGTAAGTTGTTGTTTTGTCTGGGCAGGGCTCTTCACCTGTGCCTGTTGTGCTTCCCTGGCTCCTCTGCAGTTTTCTGTCACACAGACACTTCCTCCATGGATTCCTTCACTGCACTGCAGGAGCACAGCTGGGATGGAAAATGGCTCAGAAACCGGAGAACAGAATGGGCAGAAACGGGAGGGGTTTGGTTTGGGCCCTGGTTTTGCTCTGCAAAACTTTGCCCGTTGAGATGTGATGAAAAATACCGTGCCATAAACCTTGCACAGTCTGGGCTCTAAAGGAGCATATGGAAAAACTCATTTCTCCTGATCCCCACTGCTGAAGGAGCTCCAGACTGGGGCAGCTCTGGGTTGTGTAACTGGACCTTCACCCTGCTGTGGAGGAGTGACAGGGACAAAGGCCTCCCTGCCTCAGTGCTGTGCTGAAGTTGTATTGATTTAACAATTCCACCTCGTGTTCTTACTCTGTGCCATTTGATGGGAGAGATTTTTTTTTCTTGTTGTTACCTGGCTTTAGAAAAACACTGCTTTTAGAGCTTCTGAAAAGAAATTGTCTGCTCACTGTGGGCATAAAACTCCCCTTCCTGTCTGCCACCTATTTATTCTGTATTAAGGTTCATAATAGTTTTGTTTCAGACAAATCTGTGTGTCTGAAACTTGGGAGACTTTAAAAATGATGCAAATGAGTTTCAGCTAAAGTATCAAGAGGAGGGAAGTCTTGCTGGATTTGAGTAACCAGAGAGTTGTAACCCAGCACTGCTCAGGAGATTTTTGGAAATCCTGCACTGAACTTTGAGAAGGTTTTATTTAATGGGAGTATGGCTGCTGTGGAGAACCACGGACCTCGTGAGCTGCTGGTTGTGGTTGGAATGATCCCATTTCCCCCTCTCTTGTGGCTGTTTTTCCACGGAGCGCATGAACAGAGCTGCTGAAACAAACCCCGTGTGTCACTGAAAATCCCCTCTGACTCCCACCTCATCCCGTCACTCCTTTACAGCCCTGCTCATGTTTACAGTCCTGAGTCACAGCTCCTGGCATTTACAGATTGCAAGTGCACACGTTTTCATGGCTGCAGCAATTAAGGAGCACTGGCAGATGCTGTGAATCACCTCGGAGGAGCTGGGCTTAGCTCTTTGTGCCTGCGCCAAAGCAGCCTTAAGGTTTCACGTTTCTTGGAGTTTCTCAAGTTCTGCTTTGACCTTTTCAAGGGAACTTACACAGCAAAGGTATGGGGAATGTTTAAAACTGAGTTTGGCATTATGTTTGACTGCTTTGGTTGTCATCTCTGAGGTGCAGTTGTGGATGGAATCCTGCAGGCTGTGGATGAACAGCATTTCTGGTGCACTGCTCTGGTTGGGTTTGCCATTCCTTAAAGGTCATGTCAAAATGAGGGGAAAACCCCGAAACAAATCAAAAAAAACCCTACCCAAACCCAGACTAGCAGGGACTTAAAATTTTAGGAATTAGAAGTTCTGATTTTTCAGATATTTCTGCTTCAGTCTCTCTCCAGCAATGCATCCTCTGTCCCTCAGTGGTGAGAAGAGCCCACGGTGTAGCTGAATTCCCAAATTCTCTGTTCAGTCAGTCTCCAGAGCTGTGAAGCTGCTGTGTTGGCAGCAGGACAGCTCCTGAGGAGGGGCACTTTCTGGAGTGGGGATCTTGGCTCTTTGCAGATGGAGCAAGCTGGTGGAAACCAGGGGATGGACACTGAGGGATCTGCTTTGCCTGACCCTTAATGAGACCTGCAGGGTGTCAATGGGAGTCCCCAGGTGGGGCAGGGCTGGGGACACCTGGGACAGGCAGCTCCCTGAGGTCATTGCCCCCGACTTGCCAAGGTCACCTTGATCTGCAGGAGAGAGTGGGGATTTCCACTGTGTGTGGTGAGCAGAGTTTGGGAAAAGCAGCAGGGAGGGAGCAGTGAAGTCAGGGAGCTGCTGTGCTGCCCTGTCTCCAGCACAATTGATGTTGATGAGGCTCCCTCCAGGGCTGCTGGGCTCCTGGCAGCTCTGCTGGCATGGGATATCTGCCCTCAGAGAGCCAGGGAAAATAAACTGCAGGTCCTTTGAACAGGACCAAGCCAGTGCTGAATTCCTGTAGGGGCTCAGAGCCCTGCTGCAGGAGGAGCTGTGCTCACCTGAGCCCTCACCTGCTCTGGGCTCACGGGCTGCAGCTTTTCCTGAGCCTGCTGAGGAACCAAACCACAGCCAACCCTGGCAGTGAACCTCAGCCAGGGCTTTGTTGGTGTGCTTGACAAGTGGAGTGGTTTCAATTACGAGCCCACTCTGCAGTAGCACGTGTGTGATGGATTAGGGGAACACGAGGAGCACAAACCTGTCCTGCTGCTTTGGGCTCTCCTGGGGGGAAGCGTGTGCAGGTCTGGGAGCCTGCTGGGCAGGGGTGGAGCTCAGCCAGGAGCAGGGGTTTGACGTACAAAATACACCAAAATAAATACAGCCACTCTAAGAGCTTAGATGTTTAAATTCAGTTGTGTATGACACTCACTCACAGACCTTTTTCCACCACTAATGTGGTTTTGAAAACTTGAGTTTTCATGGGTGCTGTGGGAACTTCTGCCTGTTTGAGCTCTGGTTATTGGGTGTTTGCCTGCTCAAGGTAACTGCTGGTTGACTACAAGGAAATTATTTGTATTACTTGCAGGTTTGTTGGGGGTTTTTGTTTGGTTTTTATTTGGAAGGGGTGTTTCTTTGCGTCTGCTCCCTCATCTCCTACTCTTTTTTTAATTTTTAGTATTTGTTTAGCTCCAAGTGTGGCTCCAACATGCCCATTTCACTGAAGTGTCAGGGTTTGCAGTGTTGCCCTCCTGTACCTGAGGCAGCTCAGCTCCATCAGGATTTACACAAGCCTCACAGGAGCTGCTCCCTGCTTCTCTCCAGGGTTGCACATGGATAGGTGGGAGTGGGTTCAGACCCCTGGGTTATTCTGCTCCCCCAAGCTCCTGTTTTCTCCCTGGGATGCTGCCCAGCTCTGCTGTCACTGATGCTCCAGAGCTGGAGGTGCAGAATTCCTCATCCCTGCAAAGTCCCATTCCGGGCTGGCACTGCCTGTGCTGTGTGAGGGTATTTCACATGCTGGGAAATAAACCCTCCAAGAATCCTCACATGCTTGAGCTGCCTGTCAGGTGTTTGTGGAGCCTCTTGAGTGCGTTTGTGTATGAAAGATTTATGGGACATGTGAAAGAAGTGGCAGTGGTGCTGTGAGAAATAACACAGTGGAAAAATTCCACTCAGATTGCAGGGGTTCAGTGCACCATTTTCCGTGTTTTCCCTTTTAGTTTTATCATAGGTACCATTTGCATGAAAATGGGTGTCTTAATTTGCAGCTTTTGTTTCATTCCCACCCAAAGATGCCAGTGTTTGTCCTGTTTGCTGGGTAGCAGTTGCTGGCAGCACAGGGAATCCTGGTTATCCTCACATCCTGTGGGAATGGGCTGAATTCCAGACTGATTTCACATCTGAGGCCTGAGCAATAGAAATAATTAGAGAAATTGCTTGTTTACCTTACAAACAACACCTGCAAGGATGGACCAAAACCAGATTCTGTGTCTTAGCAGTGTTACTGTGATGAGTTTAATGAGGGGGAAAAGCAGGAGAGTTGGAATTACTTCTGGAGTGATACATGAGACATTCACAACATCCTCTGTGCTTACATGTGGGCAGATCAAGCATAGTAAAGTGGGTTTTTTAAGGAGAAAATAGCTTTTGTGGTGTGTCTTCCACATGGCACGGGGTTTTTTTTTCCAGAGCTGTGTCATGTCTCAAATCCCTGTTATTGCAGGATCCGTGCCTTGGTTGTGGCAGCTGCTGGTGGTTGGATGTGTTTGTAATTAAACAGGAACTGGCATCTTGAGTCTATGTTTTTTCCTAAGGCTGTGAAATTTGGGGTTTGTGGAGGGTAGAGCCAGTTTAGGAGAAGCTTTGGAAGGAGCAGGATGGGTGGGGGAGGCAGGAGACAGGAGCTGGGGGTTCCCAGGGAGGTTTGTCACACAGTGTCACCACTGTTCCTCCAGGACTGATGTGATGGGGCAGCACAGACAAACCCCTCACAGAGGGGACAGGTGTTAAAGTCTGCAGGAAATGTTCCTTGTGCCCTGCCTGTGGTTGTTTGCTGAGCTTGGCCACGGGCCCAAGCACCGTGTCAAACACTGCTCTTGTTTCACGAATGGAAATCTTCCTCAGCCAGAAGGGAAAATCAGAATGTGTGCCCCCCAAATCCACTTCTATCACTCCAGTTTTCTTACATACACCTGGCAGCCAAATCAGCACCCTGAACATCCATCTCAGGCTTTTTTCCAGCTCTCAGTTGTGCCTCTGGGTCTCTGCATCTTTCTGAAGAATTTATTTAGGGTGTGATATTTTGCTGCAGTCGCTGAAATCCAGACTGAAATAAAACTTTGTAACAGATGAAAGCTGTTGTGCTTTGTCTAGAACCACAGGATGGTTGGTCTGTTTGCAGGGGGAGTAAACCTGTTCCAGAAAAACAAAGTTTAAAGAGAAGAATGCAGAAGGGAATTTTGGCTACCGGGGCTGAAGCAGAGCAGGATGTGCAGTTCTGTTTGCAGACAGAGCACGGGTTGGAGATTATTATTTCACCACTTCCAGAAACTCTGTGCCTGTTATCAGTTAATAACAGTTTGTCCTTCCAAGGGCCACACGAGTAGAAACATCAGCCAGGCAGCTTTGCTGGCTCCCAGAGGAGGAGGCCAGCAGGTATTGCTGTACCTGTCCCTTCCTGCTGGGCTGAAATTCCCCCTCCGAGGGCTCCTCTCCTGCTTTCTGACACCTCACTGCTGTGTGGAATTCCAGCTCTAATTAAAGTGATCCTGCCGTGCTGGGCAGTGAGAGGGGCAGGGGATCAGTGGTGTCACCTCCTGCCCCTGGAGCTGTCCCTGTCCCCAGGGCTGCTGGCACAGCCTGGCTGGCACAGGAGGGAATTCAATTCCTGAGCTGCAGTTCCATTTGCAGGACCCCAGGACTCAGAGCCCCAAGTCATGCCCCAAATTCCTGCTGCCTTTTTGCCTTCCCCTGATCGTGGGGATCAAATTCACGTTCTGAGGGAGCAGCTGGGATTAATGTTTGCTGGAGACACCGGGGCGGAACAGAGCTGGGAAGAATTGGTAATTTCTTTCACTTCTGAGCTCACTGTATAGGTATTATAGTGAGCTACAATGAATTGCTCTTCCTAATGCTGCTTTACAACTCTTAGCTTTGTCTTCTAGTTACATTTTGCTTGCTAAGGATTTTTCCTGACAGAAAGAATTTGAGACTGGAGGGAAGCAACAATAACTGAGGGATAAGCAGCTTACGTGGCAGTTCTTTGTGGTTTGGGGGTGGGGGGTTGCTTGATGTCCTGCTTCAATATTCCTCTTTTCTTACATGGCTCTGATAAACAGGAAAACACTGAAATACCCCTCAACCTTCCACACTTAATCTAGAAAATCTACTGGTTTAGGGAGCTGTTCTTGGAGAGCAGTAAAAGGAAAACAGCTGTTGAGGGAGCAGATCTGAGAGAGGAGCAGGGTCTGTTTAAAATCAGGGTTTAATGACAAGGACTCTGCTGAGAGGTTGTGTTTGCTCTGTCCATAACTCAGGGCAGGAGCCCGTCCTCCCTCACCCTCTGGGTTTGCAGTGATAAGCTGCTGCTTTGGCTCAGTTCAGCTGATACTTTCCAGGTGTAAAGTGGATGGCATTCTTCCCCCATCTGGCCTGCTCAGATGTTGGACATCCTGTGCTAGTGATTTTTATTAAGAGGTCACATTCTGTCTGTCTTCAGCATGGAATCAGAGGGGCTGATAGTTTTCATTGTGAAATAACCAGGTGTGAGGGCTTTTTAAATGCTTGTTTCCAGGGGATTAAATCTTCCCATTCCTCATTAGCAGTGAGGATGATTTTACAGAGTTTGTCTGCTGTATATAATTATCAGTATTTTCTGATTGCTGCTGTATTTGTAATAAACTCTTCAACCCCAGCAGCTCCCCCACGGGTCACGAGCTCAGAAAGGAGGAAGCGGTGTCAGGGAGGGGAGTGTGTGCATTTGACAAGCCAGGCTTTGTGTGATTCAGCACAGATGTGTTTGGAAAACCTAAAACATCTGGTGCATGGAAGTGTGGAATGCAGGTCAGTGGTCAGACACATCAGGAGTTCAAACCCTGCTGCTGCTGGCACAGTTTCTCTCCTGGTGGGTGTCACAGGACCAAGTGGACCTTCAGTTCTGATTGCTGTATTGAAATAAAAGCAGTGACAGAATGTGACATTTGAAAAACAAGTGGCTAATTCTTCCTCACCTCTCAGCTCTCCTTGCCCTATCAAAAATGGAAAATCAGATTAAAATTTCAGATTCTGTATTTTTTTGTTTATTTGAGTGGGTTTGTTTCCTTGGTTTTGTGGTATGTTGTCTTCTCAGTGTCCAGCACCTGGTAATACAAAACCTGCCAATATAATTGGTATTAAGGTATTATAATACCAATATATTGGTATTATAAGGTATTCTACCTTAACCTGGGGAGGCCAGGAGACAGCTTCATACACAGGAGCAAACAGAAGCAGCAGCTCCAGTTAACAGGCACACAGTCCTTGGCCCATAAATGCTGCACGATGAAACAATGAAAATATTTTTGAAGTAGCAAAACTTTCTTAATAATTACAAGCCTAATTTCAGTTGTTGGGAAACAAGTGAGCATCTGTACACCTTCCTGAGATGCAGAGGGATTAAGTTCCCTGCTGAATAGCCGAATTAAATTTTTAATTCTCTGTTTAAACAGGAATTATGAAAGTAGACAATGCTCTGTCCTTGTGTTCGGAGCGTCCCTTTCTCATGCACAAATTGGCCTTTCACTTAAATTAATTAAAGCTGACATGCAAACCACAACAACGGGCAGTCTGGGTGGCAGATGAAATGACCAAAATCTGTCGATATTTTTTTACTGGCTGGAGTAGCTGCTGGTGCTGGCTGTGGTTCTCAGCCCGGGTGTGAAATCAGGGAGCAGAGGAGCTGCTGTGGCTGAAGGAGCTGTTCCCATTTCCTGGCAGCCATTACATGCTGCCAGCACTAAACCAGTTCTTTCTTAACAGTCCTTTCCGAGGCTCAAAAATGGATTTTCCTCCCAGCCACTGTCATTCAATTATCACCTCAGGAAATGCACAGATATAACTGATGATCCCTTTCAAGCATCCTGCGGTTTTCCACTCCTCCCATCCTTCATTTCCCTGCCTGCTCCAGTCATTAGATGTAACATTGCCCATGTATATTTTATAGGGTGACCCTGACGGCTGTCGCTTTGAGGATGTGCAGAGATAATAAGATTGTGCATGTAATGAAGGGCAGATAAATAGAAAAATGTTTACAGGATGGAGTGTGGTGGTTGGAAGTGCTTTATGGCTTCATGGCTGGCTTCTCACTGACACACCCCCACAGGAACCCTTGGCTTTAAAGAGTGGAAATGGGATGGGACTTGGGCTCTGGGAAAGGTGGCCAGCAGCAGGGAAATGGGGTTTTGTTCTTCCACAACCTGAGCTCCAGCAATACCCGATCAAGAAACTTAATTACCGAGCTGGTGCAAAAAGAGAGTGCAGTTAAAGGGGTAATTGGCACCTCCATTGGGCAAATCCTGTTCTGGGTGTTGTGCTGCTAAATTCTCCTTGTAACAGCATTGATGGGGAGGTGCAAGTGAAGTGGGAAAGACACGACCCAGTGCAGACAATGCCCTGAAAGCTTTCCTCAAGGGGCATCAATTTATCTGGGTATTTATCCTACTCTGCTTTTTGTGCTGGTGTGTGAGTTCAGATCTTGGGAACTTGCCCTTAACAGAGGCTGGCAGGGAGATGCTGCCTGGGCCAGCTGGGACCCCCAGGACTTCGGTGGGGTTGTAAAACGGAGCAGAAGCACTGCTGGCTCAAGAAAACAGCACCTTGTGGCACCTCTCAGAGGCACTTCAGCTCTGCTCCTCAGAACCACGTTGAGCTTCATTCCCTGGCCCCGTGTGTGTGCTCAGGGCTGAGAACATCCCAGCAGTGCTGCAGAATTGGGCTCTGCTGCAGCTGGGCAGAGGCTCAGAGGTGTGGGCAACACCAGAGGGGAAAGTTAAATTACTGGAGATAAAAGTGCTCGAGAAAATCAGGATTTCTGACCCCGGGAACATACATAATGCAAGTTGCAAAGGGAAAGCTGAGTAGAAAATAAATACTCAACAAATGTATGTAAGGCTGAGGTCCTTAACTGTCCCTGTTTTGATAACCCCGTGGTGGCTCCAGCCCCAGAGATGCTCCTGGTGACCCTGGCAGTGCTGCACAGGCCTGGGGAGCACCACTGCCACTGCTAAAGACAGGCTCTAATAATTAATAATGGATGCAGCCAACAGTGTGTGCGCTCCTGTGGGGATTGGGAACTCTGTTGATTAACAAAGAGGAGTCTCTGGAGGAAGAAGCCTTAATTACAAAAGCTTTCTTTCCATTCTGGCCTGATGCAGAGAGGGGTGGCAGCTTTTAACTGGGGCCCAGCCTTAAAACAATGCCCCAGTGTGCTTTGCATTTGTTGTGCAGAACTGTTAAAGCTGGTACTTAAATCCCTAAAAATGGAGGGAAAAAGGATTGTTTGCGTAGCCAGGGTAAGTTCCCATAAAACGTTAATTATCTTATTTGCTGCCAGTTTGTACAACCTTAATTACAAACACTGGGAAAGATGAACAAATGAACTGCATGGAAATGGTGAGTTAGATGTGGCACAGAGAGCAGTTACTGGTGTTTTTTGGGATAATTCAGATTGCTCTGTGGGTTGCTAAAGCCATACAGGCAGTGAAAGAGGGATATCCAGCTGTAGGAGAGAGCAGCTTGTGTGGAGGGCAGAAGGAAGGTGAGTGTTGAGCCCTGGGCCAGGCCTGTGCTTTCTCAGGGTGGATGAGCCTCTCCAGTGGGCCTGGGCTGGAATTCTGAAGGAATTGCAGAGGCTGTCAGTGTGGGAGCTGCTCACAGAGCTGGAGGTTAATCAGCACAATTGTCCTTCCCACTCAGGATTGATCTTGGCCAATTTATAAATCTTCTGGCTCTTTGTTTCCCCACACCATAAAACTTCAAAAGGATGTGCCGGGACTTAATTTGTAAAACTTCATTGACTTTGTCATCAGATGGAAGATGCTGTACAGTGGGGGGGTGTTGCTGTGTTGCTGCAGATAATGTTTGTTTTGAAGGAGAGATTATTTACATCCAGCTCATGTGTTTTCCTTTTTTCCCCCTGACTTTGCAGTCCCTGCACTGACTCTCTCCTCTAGCAGTGATTCCATTACTCACCCATTATGTGGAAGAATTAACAGGAGTTAAGAAGGACAAATACATTCTCCTGGGGCAATTACAGAAGTGTGACCTGTGTGTTCAGGTGACATGCACAGTGAAGTTATTCTAGTCTCTTCACTGCTGGAGGAACTTGGAGTGAAATCTTCAGGTTCCAAGCTTATTTTAGCACTCCCAGGAGTGCCCCAGTTCTCTCAGGACCTGTGGCAGCTCTTCAGACAGAATCTTCATTTGTGGGAGAGAGGAGCTCCCTCTTCTCCTGGTGAGTGCAGGACTAGGCAGGGTACCAGTACTCATTTAGCAGAAACAGTTAGAAAGCAGAAAGCTCTATCTGACTGCAGGTTTTTTCCTCAACAAAATGAAATCCAGAAGATGCAGATGGAGCCTCGGCTGGGTTCCCAGGAAATTCTGTGACTGTTCCTGTGTTGGGAGTAAATTGACAGCATAAAACCCAAGGAGCCAGCCTGGGTTTGTTACACACCTGTCTCCTCTCTGGATTCCCACTTGCCCAGCCAGTTTGCCAGGAGTTTCAAATAAAAAAAAATGAAACCAGGGAGGTGAACCTAGCTGTGTGCAGAGCAGAGAAGCAGTGGGGGGCAGCCAATCTCCCAAAACTGGAGGTGGAGTTCTTAGCAGGGCTGTGCTGCCATCCAGCAGATGACAAATGGCCAGAGGAGCTGCAAGGTAAAATGGCTGTACCTCTAAAATCTGCCAGAGAGCTCAAACCTGCAGGGGATTCCTTAGAGAGCGTCCCACGATTTTTAACGGGGCTTTTTTTGTAGTGTAAAGTAAAATATTGCTTGGGTTTTAAAAGCCTCTCTTAAAACCTCAGTAATGTGTTGGAATATGCAGGATTCCTGTGCACCCAAGGTGGACATTAATCAGTGCTACTGAACAAGCTGCTGAGACTTACTGCTTAATTAGAGCATGTGCAAACCTATTTGTCATGGCTGGCAGAGGCACTGAGCCTCACACTGGAGAAACGGCCGAGTTCAGCTCCTGGGGCTGCACAGGCTGCTCCTCTCAGCCCTGCTGCACTTTGCAATCCTTCAGCTTGCTCACACCAAGGCAGGAGTTGCGCCTTTTCTCTCTCTGGCTGTGCATTCAGAAGAAGAACCAGCCACAGGATCATTAAGGCTGGAAAAGCCCTCCGAGATCATGGAGGCCAAGGTTTAGCCCAGCCCTGCCGTGGTCACCACTGGCTGTGTCCCCAGGTGCCACACACACCCTGGTGGCTCCACCCCTGCCCTGGGCAGCCCCTTCTGTGTGCAGCTGTGGGGTGTGTGATGGAAGGAGGGATGTTTCAGTTTTGTCTCCTGGCGGTGCAGGGCAATATCCTGGCTTGTTCTGTGAAGCTTTAGGAGCCACACTGACCCTGCTCTGTCCTGTGGTGTGATCCAAACCCCTGTTCTGCTCTGCCCCAGAGCAGGTGCTGGGAGCCAGCCTGTGCCAGAGGATCCAGGGCAGAAGGGAAGCACTGGAGACTGTTCTTACTGCAGGACTTACAAGAGTATTGGCTAAATTGAGCTGACTTAATAAAATCTTGAAGCATTCCAGAAAGATTGTGAATTCATTAAGGCCACAGCTGGACAATCTGTTCCCCTCTGCTCTGCCATGGCTGGTTGCAGCCATTGAGGAGTGCTGTCATTTACCTTTTCTCTTTCATTACTGCAAAGCTATTCCCCTCCCCCATTTATTTATTTTTTTTCCCTGTCAGAGCTCGGCTCTGGGGAAATTAAACAGCAATTATTGTGTTTGCTCACTGTGTTATACCCTAACAGATACTTGAAGGGAAGTTGATGTGTGTGTGTGATTGGCTTGCACAGGAGCTGCTGCAGGGCTGTCAGAACCTTCCCGTCCAGGGATGCACACCCAGCCCTAATCCTTTGTTTACCCTGGGCAAGACTAAACACAAACACGGGGCACAGCTCGGCTGTGGATTTTACATTGGAGAACTGCTGATAAGCAGCAGGCAAGCAGGGTGTGCAGGTAGAGGGGCTGCTCTGGTGGGGGTGATGTGCTCGGGGAAGGATGGAGCTGGAAGAACACACAGCTGAGAGTGAGAAGAGTGGGAGAGGCAAGGAGAGGTGGCCCCTGGCAAGGACAGTCCCCTGCTGGAGCAGCAGGGCTGGCTTGGGCAGGTGAGGGCTGGGAGCACTGCAGGTGTCAGCTCGGAATTGCAGAGAAACCTCCCCGCTGTGAGCTCCTGCACGAGGGAGCTGAGCCACATCTTCCTCTGCAAAAACAATCTGCAGAAGGGAGCTGAAAGGAGATGAAGTGTGACTTTTTTATATGCACCTACAACGTGGGGCGAAATGGCCTTGGCAGGAGATTTGCGTCGTGAGCTCGGAATGCATTTCAGAATTGGTGAAAGCTGAACTGGTGTTTTTAGTGAGGAACATAATCCCCTCTGCCTTGTGAAACTTGGGAATGTAGGTGTTGTCAGGGAAATGTGACGTTAAAAGCCTGAATAATGCTTCTCATTTTGCTTTATGTGTGTTTGGGACAGTTAATCAGATGTTAACATGGAAACACGGAGCTGTGTGTGCAGGAAAAAAGAGGTGGTGGTGGATCCAGTCAAGGTGAGGCTGCAGTGACCAGGAATGGAGCCATGAATCCTGGAAGGGAGAGGAATCTTCTCCCCACGCTGGTGGGAAAGGAAAAGCTGGGCCTTGGAGTTGGTTTGGGAAGCATTAACAGCCCCTCCCGTGGATGGGGCACATAGAGTCACCCTGGAGTTTCCCCCTTCCTAATTAAGGAATAAATTGCATCTCGTTGGAGGGGTGTCACTCCAACTAAGCTGAGCCAGCCCAGTGGTGACACGAGGGGTGGCTCAGGCTGCTTTACCTTGGCTTTGCTGTGTGCTGCAGCAATAGCAGCCTGCACAGAGCACCCAGAGGAGAAGGACAGTGTGTTTGCAGGCTGGCAGGGCAGGGCTGGCCCCGGTGATGGTCTGGTACCCACAAAAAGAGCTTCGGAGCAGCTGGCCCAGCCCAGGGATGTGGGATGTGCTGACTGCGAGACCTTGTGGTGAGGTGAGGTGAGATCACCGGGAACAAAATGATCATTACAGGCCATTCATGTCAGAGCGTTCATGCCTCTGTTTGCTTGCAAGCAAAACCAGCAGCTAATTTGCAAGGCAGCCTTTTGTCCCAGGGCCTTTGATCAATGCTGGCCTGTGTTAATGTTTCAGGAGGCTATTGATTTCTGCAGCAGCTTTTGTTCCTGAATTTATGTGCCCTGGCTTTCAGCAGCACGCACCGTGCATGTTTGATTAAAGCTCATTTGACTTCTTGCAGCGAGGCTGGGCGCTGGTTCTGCTCCCTGTTTGGGGAAGCAAAGCTTGCCTGACTTGGTCCTTTGTGCTCCAGCCTGTGCCACCCATGCAGCCACCAGGACGGTGGGCGTGCTGCTGCCAGGCTGAGCCCATCCAGCAGTTAGTCCCTCGGGCAGGCTGTGGCATCCTGGGCAGCCAGCTGCCTGAGGGGACCTGGCAGGGAATTCTTTCAGTGGGGTACCTGTGTGACCTTGCACTCTCTGTGTGCTCCCCCCCCGACTTCTGTCTCTTTCCCAGAGCCCTTTACTGAGTGCTCCACTTGTGCAGTCTGGCCATGAACTGGAAGTACACAATATTCTTTAGTCCTTTAATCTGTCCATTGTAGCTGGGGTAAAACTGGTTGTTGAATAAATAGACTTTGACTTCATCTTTATCCGTGTGCAGTTGTGGCTGCACTTCTGAGAGACTCTCAGGGGGAATAAGCATTATGGTCATGAGGTTGGCATTTTCTATAACTATCCACCAGTTCTTTTTTAAAGTTTGGTTTATGATCTGCATGTATAAGTTGTTAAACTTCCCTTGGGACCTGATGGCTTTGCAATGTGTAAATGGAGCTCTAATAGGTTCCCATTCCCTATTTTATGATGGGAGGAGAACAGATTGGTTTGTACTCTGCTGTTGCCATGTGTCAGAGGACACATTCATTCACTGACATAAAGACATGGGATTTACTGACTTGCTCCTTGGTGCTGACACCTCAGATTTGATACAAATGAATTTATAGGTAAAAAACTGCTGGTTTCATTTGCAAGAGACTTTGTGCCTGTGCAGAGCATTGCAAAAGCCTCCCCACAGAGCCCAGCCTGGCTCCTGGCACAGGCATGTCCCCAGGTGGACAAACAGCTGGCCTGGGTGGACTTTGAGCCCACTTTATGGGCTCAGGGCAGTGGTATTTCTAAAGCAAACACACGCAGGGAGCAGGCAGGAGCAGAGCAGGGTGCTGGGCTCAGAACTCCTGTTCTGCCCAGTTTGCCATGGCTTGTGTTATCATCACCAGCCAGCAGGAAACACATTTTTAATGTATTTACTAGAGCTTTTGTCCTTCACAATCAAGAATTGTAAGTAATGTTTTGCCCACTTGCTCCTCCTCACTAACCACGACTCTGAATTTATGTTATTTTAATATATAATACACAACCAGAGTTCAGGTCCATGGTGTGGGGATCAGTGGCATCATCCCAGTCTGTGGCAGCAGAGATTAAAAATGATCTGTTCTGCCTGTTGCCAGAATGTGGTCGTGTTCTTTCTTCTGGGGTTTCTATTTTTAAATTAGGCACTGGTAAAATTCTTAAGTGTCTTAAATGTCAGCAGTTAATGTCTAGAACAACATCCTCCCTTTGTCTTTGGAGCGTTTCAGTGGTGCAGGTATTGGTTGTGGCTGTAATTGCTTGTTTGGGGCCCTGGGGAGGGTTTGGATTCAGGCAGGGTCGTTATTGGAGTTAACTCCTGCTCTGCCCGGAGCAGGGGCTGCAGGATTTCCCCACGGAGGCAGCAGGCTGAGGTTATTTGATCACATAAAACACAGTTCAAAGAAACCCTTTTTGTGGGCAATTCAGGTATGTTTGTTCTGATGTTGATTTTTTTCAAGGGGCTGGTTAGAACTTCTCCGTTTTTCTCTTGCAACTTGAAAGCAACAACACCTTTTACCTTAGAGGCAGACAAGTCGCCAGGAAATGATGGGGTTTCAAAGTAAGAGAAAAGAGATTAAAACCACATGCTGTTCCCTGGTTCAGCCTTGCATCCGCAGGTTTGAGTGGCAGCTGCTGCACTTCCTGAATGTAAGCCAGATTCATTATGCTGTGAAATTATCACTCATTTCTCTAGGTGTGCTCTTTTAACTGCTTAATTAATTTAGATGTGGGCATATATATTCAAATTAAAACACGATTTAGTGTGGTAGGGTTGTGTTACAGTTATAGACTTGTTGTTGAACATGTTTGTACTCCAACTTTCAGCTCCTGACACAGGAATATTGAACAATACCCGTCTGTGGAATGTAGGCTGACAAAATGGCAGAGTGTGTTTGGGCTGAGCCTTGTTCTCTCTGTGGGCAGCAGGAGCTGGGCAGGTTTGGGGTGGCTGTCAGAGCTCGGCAGGGCTGAGGAGCCGAGGTGTCAGGGGATGCTGACAGTGGCACAAGGGCACCCTCTTCTGAAGCATGCAGGTGGAAGCTGGCTCCTGGTGCTTCCCAGCCTCTTTCCTTTCCTAGGGGAGGAGTGAAAAAGCATGTATTTACTTCTTTTCCTCCTCTGCAAAAGCAAGCAAAAAATAACGAGAGGTTTTTTTGTGTGTCTTACCTAAACAATTCTTTTTTTTCTGCCTGAAATACATCATGATCCTTCCTGGAAAAAAGGAAGAGAGAGCCAGGGCAGGCAGCAAGCTGGCAGGTGAGGTTTGCAGTCCCTCTAACAGCCGTGTTGTGTGTTTGCAGGGAGAGCTGATCACCTTCTACTACTACTGGAAGAAGACCCCCGAAGCGGCGAGCTCGCGCGCGCACCGGCGGCACCGGCGCCAGGCCGTGTTCCGCAGGATCAAAACCCGCACCGCCTCCACGCCGGTCAACACCCCCTCGCGGCCCCCCTCCAGCGAGTTCTGTGAGTGCAGCCCGGCCTGGGGCTTAGCTCTGGGCTCCTGCAGGCAGCAGGGATGGTGCTGGTGCCCAGGGGGACAGCAGGGAGATGGAGTTCAGGCAGTTCCCCTCTCTGTTCCTGCACCGTTCTGCTGGAATGTGGAAGGTGGCTTTGATCACCCAGTGCTCTGTGCAGTCCTGGAACATAAAAGCATCCTGTAAGGATGGAAATGCTGCCCTGGGATTGGATTTCCCTGCTCTCTTTCTTGGTGTTGCGTTGTATTTTCTCCAGGCTTGTTACAGTAAAGGGAATTGGAAAGCACAGAAGGAAGGAAGTGCTCTCTGCCTTTGGAAGGAAGTCCTTCCATCCTTCTGGGTGACCCCACCTTCTGCTGGAGCTCAGACTGTGCTGCAGCCAGCACTGTCTGAGGGGGTCTGGGAGGAGCAGAAGTGTCTAAACCAAGAGCAATTCCCCAAAGCAGTGCCTGCTGCACTGCACAGGGTCCATGCAGGACAGAAACCTTTGTCCATGTGGGAAAGGTTTGTTATCCTGGGAGCTTTAAGTCTTTACCCACTCGTAGAGAAAAGGGGCTGTGCAAGGCAGATTGGCAGGTGTAAAAATGAACGTGGGCAGGTGGAGGATGTGCTGAGCAGGCAGGACACAGAACTCTGGCCAGGGTAGAAGGGAGGGGGCAGGAAAGGGCTGGGAGCTTTTCCCTGCTGAACTGGTAGGATTTACTGCTGATCTCTGTGTGCACAAGGAGGGAGGATCTGGAGTCCACAGCTCAAAGCAGGATACTCAGCATGTGAGAGCTTGTGGCTGGGAGGACCCATCCTTATGGATCTGACTGCAGGATGGGAATAAAAATTCATTTAGCAAAAGAAAGCAAGTGCTAGCCTGGGGTCAGCTCTGCAGTCAGGGTTTGAACACCTGCAAGTATTAATGTAGGAATTACAGCAGTGCTAGCTATTAAATGTAACCCTGTGTTAATTTGAAGGGTAACGAGTTGCTGACAAATGCTGATGGCAGGCACTGGAGAATCTGTAAGGTTTAATCCATAAACTGTAACCTGCATGTACAAAACATCCTCTTGGAGCCTTTAGAAAAACAGTGTTCCTGCATCAAGGACCTCTCTCCTAATTAAAGATTTGAACAGAAGAAGCCTGAGGGTTTCCTGCTTGTGCCAAATTATAGCCCTGTTAGTTGTGAATTTATAGTGGTGGGACTAGGAAAATGCAGTGCTCTCAAAAGGGAAATACTTACTCCTGAGGTATTTAGAAGGTAAGGTACAGTTTTTGTGATGTCTCAGTGGTTTAGATGCTGCTTCTGAGCTTATAGATGTCTAATCAGCTAATTTGCCACAAGGGAAGGGACCCTTTGCATATCCTCTTCTTCTTCAAAACATGACATTTTTGCAATGTGAGTTTGCCACAGGTTAAAACTTTGAGTCCTGCAGTAAGGACAGGAGAGCTGGAGTTAATTATCCTTTAGTGCCTCTCATCCAAAAGAATCTCAACATGTTTTTGAAACAGGTCCATTGTATGTAAGCACTGATTCCTCCACCCACAAACACCTCTACTGCTGGCTAACAAAATAAAAACCAGAAAAGCCACTACAGGACCTGTTCATGGAATCCTGTAGGTTTTAAATATAGAATATTTGATTTTAAAATTGACCAGATTCTAGAGATAAACCCCTTTTCTCCTGAAAATTGTGGGTTTGGAACACAGCCTCTTGAACTCACCATGGATGGTACTTGAATGGCAGCTTACCTGGAAATGTACCACGTGCTGAATCAGAGGTTGCAGGAGTTGTATCCCTTAGAACATTCCTGGAATCCTCCTCTAACCTGCAGAGTGATGAGGTCTGGCTTTGCTCAGCTTGAAAAATCAGAAATAATGGCCATGCAAGGCAGGGTGGGCGCAGGGAGTCACGATCTATCTTACTTGATGCTTCTTTTAGCCAAGTAGGAGGAAATAAAAAATCCTGCTGAGTGTTTATTTTCCATTTTCCTCTTTCTCCCACCCTCAGTGGACCTGAGCTCGGCCAGTGAAGATGACTTTGACAGCGAGGACAGCGAGCAGGAGCTGAAGGGCTACGCCTGCCGCCACTGCTTCACCACCAGTATGTCCCAGTCCCTGCTGGCTTCTCCCCTCTGCTGCTGCCTGGGGGGGTGGGTTCAGCCAGCAGGAGCAGCTCCTGGCCTGGTACAGCTGCTCACAGCAGTGTGGGGGTGAACCAGCTAAAATATGCAGCGTTCCTAACAGAGTTAATCAGGCTTTGCCATTGCAAATTAATACTGCAGTGACAAAGGAGAACTCTGAGGTAGACATTTAGACAGGAATAAATCTGCATAATCCATAATCTATGTAATCAATTTGGGACATAATGAATCAGTGTTGGGCTGTGGCTGTCACACACAGAACTTCCTGATGCTGCACCAAATCTCCTGTGCATCAGCCCTGTTCCCCTGGCTGTTCCTGAAGGTTGCCTGGTGCTGGGGCATTTGCAGCTGGAAGTGGGAGCCCCAGAATGGGGAAGGAAATAAGAGGTTCAGAGCTCACTTCTCTTGCAGAAACCACAGCTCAGAGCAACAGCTGCTTGTTAGCTCCCAGGTAGAGCAGATAAGGCTTCTTTCTGTGCCTCACAGCTTTAGTTTCTTAAGCAAACAACCATAGTTTGTAAAAATGGAATATAGAGGATGTGCACTGGGACAGGACAGATTTCCAGAAACTTCTCCAACTTGGTTACCCATAGAAAAGCAGCCATTTTTGTAGCTGTACCTTTTTTTAAGACCTCCCCATGATTGTGCTGGGGCTGGGGTGCTCTGTGAGTTGCTGAGCTGGTGCTTTCCCTGCCCCAAGCCTCCAAGGACTGGCACCACGGCGGCCGAGAGAACATTCTGCTGTGCACGGACTGTCGGATCCACTTCAAGAAGTACGGGGAGCTGCCGCCCATCGAGAAGCCCGTGGACCCCCCACCCTTTATGTTCAAGCCTGTGAAAGAGGAAGATGATGGCCTCAGTGGGAAGCATAGCATGAGGACACGGCGGAGTCGAGGCTCGGTGGGTTTCACCCTCTTCAATGCAGGGTAAAGGGAGCCCCTGGACTTGGCTGGTTTGCCATGGGCTGTGCCTGCTCCTGCTGCAGTTGTGTGTGCCAGGGGGAGCTTTGCTGGGGCTGAAGCTTTCTCTGGAAAAAGGGGGTGGAATGTCCCTGCAAGCTGTGTTATTTCTCTGCAATGACTGGCAGCGGGCTGTCATCATAAGGGGGCACTGACAGTGCATTACAGATCCTGTGCTGGTACATGTCCTCCTTCCAGCTGCATCCTGTCAGGGTTATGCCCTTGGGAGGAGTTTAAAAAAACGAGATGCTGTTCATGTGGTGTCCTCATGTCCCTGGAGTTAAAGTCTCTTCCCTGCAGAGAGCTCTGCTTTGCCTCTGTGGTTGGTGTGCTCTGGGCTGTTACTCGGGTGGGGCACCAGGAGCCTTCCTGGGAGCGTGGCACTTGTGAGGGCTCTGACAGCAGCTCTGGGTGATTTACCTTGGAGTTGGGTTTAGCTGACAGAAAGCAGCAGACAGATTTCTTTCCTTGCCTTCCCCTCTCTATCTTTCTGAACAGGATGATGTGGCCATTGATTCTGAATACCTTGTGAGGCTCCACTCTTGGGGAGTGTTGGCTCCATTGCTTTTTTGGTAGTCAGTCCTCAAAAAAACTGCCAAAATGGCAGGGAAACAGCATCAGTTATTGAAATGTACTCTACTGGCCCCTTACTGCATAGCAGGAGCACGCTGGAGCTGGGGGTTTAGACCTTGGCCTTGACTGCCAACAGATGGAGCATTTGTAATGGAACATGGGGCTCCTCTCCTGCCTCATGCACCCTTGCGTGTGTGCTGTGTACTGGAACATCTTCCTAAATGCCATTTCTAACAGACACTGCTAATTAAATAATCAGCACTTAACGTTTGTGAGTAGACAGAGTAAGGATTTGCCTCCTTGTACATTTGGGTCCAGCTGAGCTTTGAGGGAAGAAGTGCACCAAGGTGAAACGTTCCAGGTTTTTGCTCTCGGGCTCTGCCAGGGCCGTGTTCTCTGTGCCCCTGCCGAGGCAGAGCGCTCTGAGGGGCCGGGCAGGGCTGAGCTGGCTGTGTTTCCCCCCAGATGTCGACCCTACGCAGTGGCAGGAAGAAGCAGGCAGCCAGCCCCGATGGCCGGGCCTCCCCCATCGCCGAGGACGTGCGCTCCAGCGGCCGCAACTCGCCCAGCGCCGCCAGCACCTCCAGCAACGACAGCAAGGCCGAGTCCGTGAAGAAATCCACCAAGGTAAGCCCTTCCCTCTGGGCTCTCCTGGCCAGGGTGCACACCTGAGGCCTCTCAGGCAGGTACAGGAGATGCAGAGCACAGCGGGCCGGGGAATCTCCCCGAAAAACCCTGGGTGGGTAAGGCAGAGGGGGAGTGGGGCAGCTGAGAGCTGCTCTGTGCCTGGCCAGGGAGGGATGGGAGGGATCAAACCACTCCAGCAGCCCCACGTAACCTCCCTGCTCCTCTCACAGTAAAATAATCCCTCCATTTCGCATGCAAATGCAAGCATTAAGCTCAGGGGAGTAATGCAGATCAGAAATATGCTGTATTTAAGACAAGCAGACAGTTTTGGGGATTTTTTGTAAGTAGTACTTAATCTTTGTTTACAAAGGAGTAGGAACATTTAGTAATTGAGTCTGCTTCTGCTGCTGTTGTTCTGGAGGTGTATTTGCTTGATTGTTCAGAGCAAGCTGACAGTTGAGTCTGTTCAAATGAATTAAGTGCCTTTCCAAGAGAGTTCTAAAGAAACAAAGCCACATGAAGCAGGAAGGCTTACCATTAAGCAGTGTGAATTGAGAAGTAGCAAGTTAAAAATAAATATTACACAAAGAAAAAAAGTCAAAATGAGCATGGAGCAAGTTTTCACATTATAAAACTGAAAACTTGGCAGAATTTAAAGTTAGGTAATTATGTGATGCACAGAGCTTTTCCAGGCCATGGGAGAAGGTAGTAATCTCAGAATAGCTATTCACTGTTGGCCCTATATTTGAGGGGATCTAAAAATATTCCTCTCAAAATACCAAGAGTAGAGCAAGACTTTTGTGTAGCAGAAGGAGGCTTATCCTGTCTCCTGTAGAAATTCTGGCTCAGTCTTGCACCAGTTCATAACTGGTGTTGGTCTCTGTTAGAAGGGTGACCTGGGCCAGTTGATCTGCTCTGAGTTCCTGATGGACTTGGTGCTGCCCAGCTCTGTTTAAAATATCGCTTCCTATGAGGAATGCTTTATGCACTTTGCCTTTTTCCTTCTAGTTAGATGTATGTTGGATTGCTCTTAAATACTGACTATGTTAACTCCCGAGTTCTGCTGCTCCTTAATTTGTGTTAAATAGGGTGGCACTGGCCTACACTCAACTTACTTTTGCATTTACACCGCTGGTAATTGTTGTGTTCTGTTTCCTTTGTGGCAGAAGATAAAAGAAGAGGTGTCTTCTCCTCTCAAGAACTCCAAGAGGCAGCGGGAAAAGGCAGCATCCGACACGGAAGAACCTGACAGGTCCAATGCCAAAAAATCCAAAACTCAAGTGAGTCCCACAGAGGAGTATTTCCTCTTAGGAGAGTGGTTTGAGGTGGGGAGGGGGTGCAAGTCAGGTAACAAACCAAAAACATTAAATCAATTTAAGCCACAGCAAATTGTAACTTAATCTGTGGCTGGAAAGCGACCAGTGTTATAATGTGTTCCTTCTGCTGAAAAGAGGGGAGTGATATGGGGTAAGTCCAGAAGTTGGGTTTTTTCTTTGTTTTAATACTAATATCCACCATATAGGAGTACACTGGATTGTTCTTCATTCCTGTCCTCAATTTTTTAAAATTTAAATCTGGGTTTTTGTCTTCTCTGACAAGTTAGAAGACCACCACTGGAGATGTGACAAGACAAATCTTTTCCATTGCTGGTCACTCTCATAGTGAAGAAGTGTTTGGCTATGTTCAGCAGGACCCCTCCTGTATTTCATTCTGTTCCTCTCCCCACAGGAGATCAGCAGGCCCAACTCCCCCTCAGAGGGCGAGGGCGAAGGCGAGAGCTCCGACAGCCGCAGCGTCAACGACGAGGGGAGCAGCGACCCCAAGGACATCGACCAGGACAACCGCAGCACGTCCCCCAGCATCCCCAGCCCCCAGGACAATGAGAGCGACTCGGATTCCTCGGCTCAGCAGCAAGTGCTGCAGGCGCAGCCCCAGGTGCTGCAGGCCCCGAGCAGCTCTGCCCAGGCCGCCGCTCCCACCCCGCCGGTGCCAGCCCCGCTGCCGGCG
>WEZZ01017692.1:36366-47530 GCA_013400585.1 Chloropsis cyanopogon
CCCATCTCTCCGGGCCGTCTCCGTTCTCCATGAACTCCAACTTGCCTCCGCCGCCCGCTCTGAAGCCTCTGAGCTCGCTCTCGACTCACCACCCTCCATCCGCACACCCTCCTCCCCTGCAGCTGATGCCTCAGAGCCAACCGCTGCAGTCCTCGCAAGCCCAGCCTCCTGTTCTGACCCAGAGCCAGAGCCTTCCCCCTCCTGCCAGTCACCCCCCCTCTGGACTCCATCAGGTTTCCTCCCAGCCCCCCTTCTCTCAGCACCCCTTCGTGCCTGGGGGCCCCCCTTCCATCACGCCTCCTTCGTGCCCCTCCACTTCCACGCCGCCCACCGTGCCTGGCATCCCTCTTCAGACCCCCATCTCCACGTCAGCAGCCTCTAGTGGGACAGTGCCCGTGGTGACAGCCTGCACGCTGCCACCCATCCAGATCAAGGAGGAGGTCCCAGATGAAGCTGAGGAGCCGGAGAGCCCTCCACCTCCGCCCCGGAGTCCATCCCCAGAGCCCACGGTGGTGGATATCCCCAGTCACGCCAGTCAGTCAGCCAGGTATGGAGCTTCCATCAGTGCTTTGCTTTCCCTGTTTTTGTGCTCCACTGTCTGTGGGACAGTTAATTTTCTCCTGGCTTTCTGGGAAGCTGGTAGTGTTTGGTCTAAGTGTAGAATGATATTTTTTGGTTTGAACATACAGCTGTCAAATCCCACAGACTTGCACACCTTTCTCAGGGTTGAGCTCTTCTCTCTTGTGTTCCTTTCAGGTTCTATAAGCACCTGGACCGTGGCTACAATTCATGTTCCAGAGCAGACCTGTACTTCATGCCTCTGGCAGGATCCAAACTGGCCAAGAAGAGAGAAGAGGCCATTGAAAAGGCCAAAAGGGAAGCAGAGCAGAAAGCCAGGGAAGAGAGGGAAAGAGAAAAAGAAAAAGAGAAGGAAAGAGAGAGGGAGCGTGAGCGTGAGAGAGAAGCAGAAAGAGCTGCGGTAGGTCCAGTTCTGGCTTGGAGCTGGGTAAGGGAACTGATGGCTGGCTCTGACCTGGGTGATGACTGCAGGATGCAGATCCCCAGGAGCACTTCAATCCTGTCAGGGGTCTCTGAGCATGGAGCTGTGTGTATGGACTGAAATCCAGCCCGCTCTGAGCACCTCCCAGCATGACTGGGACTGTCTTCTCCTTAAAGGAAATGGAGAGTTTGTGCCCCTGGTCTGGTTCTGTGGGAAGCCGGAGCAGCTGGGCAGAACTAGGCCACGTGTTGACATTTACTTTGCAGTAGGAGAGCACTGTGCAGACACAATGAATGCCTTTGTGTCCTGTGCACTACTGTGCAGGCACACGAGTGCTGTCTCCTGGAAGAGGGGCTGGACGCAGAGGGGAGGTGTGTGTGTGGCTGAGGTGCTCTGAGCCGAGTGTGTTGACCTGAGATTCTCTCCCCACTGTGTGCAGCAGAAGGTGTCCAGCTCCTCCCACGAGGGCCGTCTCGGCGAGTCCCAGCTCAGCGGGCCAGCCCACATGAGGCCATCCTTCGAGCCCCCCCCGACCACCATCGCGGCCGTGCCGCCCTACATCGGGCCGGACACGCCGGCGCTACGGACGCTGAGCGAGTACGCGCGGCCCCACGTCATGTCCCCGACCAACCGCAACCACCCCTTCTTCGTGCCCCTCAACCCCACGGACCCGCTGCTGGCCTACCACATGCCCGGCCTCTACAACGTGGACCCCACCATCCGGGAGCGGGAGCTGCGCGAGCGGGAGATCCGGGAGCGCGAGATCCGCGAGCGGGAGCTGCGCGAGAGGATGAAGCCCGGCTTCGAGGTGAAGCCTCCGGAGCTGGACGCGCTGCACCCGGCCACCAACCCCATGGAGCATTTCGCCAGGCACGGGGCACTGACTATCCCACCCACGGCGGGGCCTCACCCCTTCGCCTCCTTCCACCCGGGGCTGAACCCCCTGGAGAGGGAGAGACTGGCGCTGGCGGGGCCGCAGCTGCGGCCGGAGATGAGCTACCCGGACAGGCTGGCGGCCGAGCGCATCCACGCCGAGCGCATGGCCTCGCTCACCAACGACCCCCTGGCGCGGCTGCAGATGTTCAACGTCACCCCCCACCACCACCAACACTCACACATACACTCGCATCTACACCTACACCAGCAGGACCCCCTACACCAAGGTGAGCCCCGGGAGCCGGGCGCTTCCGTAGGGAATGGCTCGGAACGGGCCCGCTCTGACCCTGGAACTCAAATAGCAAAACCCCTGTCTTCGTGTCCGTGTTGTGGTTCTGTGCTGTGTAAGGTTGTGATAACTAAAATGCACTTACTTTTTGTGGGAGTGATGCAGGGTGGTCACACCACAGTGATCTTCCTTCAGGCTCTGGCTGTGAAAGGTTTGCTGGTTTGTTGTGGGTTGGTTTTTTAAGGACTGCTGTCCTAGAGCAGCACCTTACAGTTGTAATAATTAATACTCTCAGAAATGAATCTCTGCCTTGCCCATTTCTGAAGCAAGATACATGGCTACTGCTCTAGAGGTCTGGAGTCATGGAGGTGAGGCACTCAGTAGAACTTTCCACATTTCCTGGTGACAGACTGGAAAGGAACGTAGCAAGCCACGCACCAGGTGCTGCAGCTGCCAAGTAAGGGGAGGGGAAAGTCAGACTACTTAAAATGCAGGTTCTGGTGTCTGGCTACCTGTGCAGTGTTCGTGCAAGCAGATGTAGAATTCTTTGCCCTGGAGCAGTGTCCATTAAATGTGCTGGAGTTGGAGGGAATGTGAGTGCTGTCACAGAAGCCAGATTGTACAGCAAGGAGAGCTGCAGGGTGGTGTGAGATTCTTGAGGGCTGGGGGTTGCAGGTAGGAGGTGGCAGTGCCAGATATCAGCATTCCTGAAGCTGCTGAGGCTCACTGCAGAAATCACAGATGGGCTCAGTTGCAGGCAGGTTTGCAAACCCCCTGACAGCAGAGGGAATTTGACATTGGCCGTGTCTGTACAAGGGTTCTGTTGCCAGGTGAGTCAGTCACTGAGCACCTCTGTGCAGGTAAGTCTGGATGCTTCCCAGGTACTTGTTCTAGACAAAACCATGGCTTGTACCTTGTCCCCCCAGTCCAGAGGGAGGCTGGTGCAGACACAGCCAAGGCAATTCACTGCCAAGTCTGTCTGTGTGTTTGAGAAGTAATTTGGCTCTGTGCTCTGCCAGGTTCAAACACAGTGAGGGGCTCCAGGTGGCTCCACTGGTGCTCAAGGCTGTTAGAACCCCTGTGTCCCCTTAGATGGGGATGACCAGAGGGTAAAGTGACCCCACATTTCTGCTGTGCACCAGCTGAGGGAATTGTTCTGGCTTTGTGCTCCCTTCCCTGGCGGTTCCTCTGCAGTCCCCAGGCAGCTGATGGACGCTTTCTCTCCTCCTCAGGCTCAGCAGGACCTGTTCATCCACTGGTGGATCCTTTAGCAGCTGGACCCCACCTGGCACGTTTTCCCTACCCACCTGGGACCATCCCCAACCCATTGCTAGGGCAGCCACCTCACGAGCATGAAATGCTCCGACATCCAGTCTTTGGTGAGAGCATTTTGTGGTCCTTCACAAGGGTTGGCTTTGACCTGCAGTGTCATCTTTTCTTGTGGGGTTCAGCATTTCTCAGTGGGGGGAGTTGAGCTGTGACTTTGGGTGGCTGTGTGGTGGCTTGTTGGGATGAACAAGAAGCAAACAAGAGTGTGAAAGTGGTCCCTGTCCCCCAGGTACTCCCTACCCTCGGGATCTGCCTGGTGCCATTCCACCTCCCATGTCGGCAGCCCACCAGCTGCAGGCCATGCACGCCCAGTCCGCAGAGCTGCAAAGACTGGCAATGGAGCAGCAGTGGTTGCACGGGCACCCTCACATGCACGGTGGGCACCTACCCAGTCAGGAAGATTATTACAGGTGAGACTGCAATGGAGGCGTTTGGGGATCTGGGAATTCCATCATGTTTCTCCACATTCCTTCTTTTTTTCCTCTGTATTTTTGTGTCTCTTGCTGTGTGCTGAGCCCTGATGCAGTGACAGGTGACAGGTGTGCTGAGACCTGGTTTGGGCAGATGGGAAGGGAGGTCCAAATTTCTGGCACAATGTGAGAGCAGTTGGGTGTCCTATTGCAGAATCCCCTCTGATTGGGGTTTTTATTGGGATATTCAGTGCAATTGCTGCTTCCACATCTCTTTCTCTTCCTTGAGAACGGGGAGGAGGGTGGGCAGAGCTTTGTGGAGGAGAACAGGGGAGGAATTCAGTAAGTCCTAAGGGCAGTAGGAAGGTGAGGTGTGTGAATGGCAGGGGTGCAGCAGTGCAGGCTGAGAGTGCCTGGAGCAATCACGGGGCTGTTTCTGCCAGGAACGCTCTGTGGGGTGACACTGGAGGGCTTCTCTGGCTGCCCCTGTGACACCAGCTGGTTCCAGTCTGGCAGGGATTGTCACATGTCCCATCTGCAGAGGTGGCACTGGTGACCGTGCCCACCTGTGGGGGTCCCTGCCCTGGGCAGTGCCCAGGGTGGTGCTCAGAGCTCACAACCTGCAGCCCCTGCTCCCTGCAGGCTGAGCAGGAGGGCAGAGCAGTCTCCCGTGTCTGACACCTCCTTTGTTGTGTTAAAATGAGTTTTCTTTCTCTTGCAGTCGACTGAAAAAAGAAGGCGACAAACAGTTGTAATAAATTATTTATTTGTAACGCTGGCTATGGAAACCCCAGTCCTTGGGAAGGAGTGGAACATTTTTACATACAAGAAGAGCTACAAAAGGAAAAGAATATCTTATAAAGATTTCTTTATATATTTAAAACAGAAGCAACCACCCAACAAGTAGAGACTTATCAGCATAGTGTTCATTTGTAGAGAAGATTTCTCAAGACTGGTGTGGGTCTCCCTGCATGAAAACGTATTCAGAAGCCTATTGGAAATACAGGACTGTGTGGAATATTCAGAGAACTTCCTGCAATCTTGTTTTTTTTTTTTTTTCTTTTCTTACTAGTTTGTTTTCAGTAGGTGCTAGAATCAGGTTCACAACACAAGTCACTGTGCGTGAAGGGACACTCAATGCATCTATAGGTAATTAAAAAAAAAACAAGGATTGCAAGTAGGTGACATAACAAGCTCTGAATCCAAGTGCTATAATAATAAAAAAATCTACTTTTATTTTAATACATTGTAGGAAATCTTCATAATTTTAAAGAGAGCTCAGTTCTGCAGCATGGCTTTTTAAGTCTGTAAATAACTTTTTTTGGGTAGAGGGGAGAAACAAAACAAAACAAACTCCAGAAACGTTTATCTTGATTTTCAGTAACATCACAAATGGTGAATTCCTACCTGGTATTGACAGAATACAGAGTTGATTTTTTAATAAAATATATATATATAATTATCCCTTTAATTAAAGGGAATGATGGGTATCAATAATTTCAAATGGGTAAAAGCTTGACATTTGGTTTGATATCAACAATAAGCATTAAAGGGATTTGCAGGGATAATGTTGCAAATGACTGTTTCTGTTCTTGGTTTTTTGGTTGGTTTGGTTGTTTGGGGGTTTTTGTTCGTGTTCCATCTCTCTGTTCTGCAGCTGATTTTGTTGTGTTGGGTTTCTCAGCAGCTCAGATGTCCCTTGGACCCCGCTGGCCCTTTTGGTGCCACCTTCCACGGTTCATTTTCAGTGTGGCCATAAAACACTTCTTTCCTTTGACCTTTTGAAATTTAATCTAGCTCCATTGGGTTTAGATTTTGGGCAGAAAGTTCAGAGAAATAATCTGTTTTAAAAATCTTTTTAAAAGATGTTCCATGGCTCAGACTAGTGCAGCCAGAATTTTGTATGCACGTGCATACTTGGGGAGGACATGCTTTTCCTGGCCTCCTGTTTGATAAGTTTGTAAGAAAAGTGGACTTGGCAACTTGGTGTTCATTAAGTTGTGTTGCAAAGACCAGTCTGTTTTTCTCTTTGACTGTTTGGGTTTTTATAAGCAAAAACTGTTTAACTGCCACCAGTGCTGTGTCCCTCAGGAACTGACTGTCCTGGGATGAGCAGCATCCATGGACAGTGACATTTACTGTCCCAACCCCACAGTCCCTGCAGGGCAGCTCCTGTTGGCTGCTTCCCACCAGGATGGGGAGAGGAGAGGGATACACAGCATTAAATGAGACAGCTCTGCTTACAAGGCTGATTTTTAAAGTTTTTTTCCCCAGTTTTGCCGCAGTTTTTCTTTGCTGGAGCACAGGGTGATGCGACCAATGGACATCTGAACCTGCTGGTCATTTTTTTCTGCCGGTGCACAACTCCCCCCATTCTCTCTCTCCACTCACGAGTGCTCTCTCTGCTGTTGTAGCCTGTTCAGTGTGATGGTTGTGTCCTAGGACTGTACCGAGCCACTCTGATAAGGTTGTAGTTAATCAGCTGCAGGCACAGTGCTCATCCCCCTCCTGCTGCTCAGCCCGGAGCTGCTGGCACACCAGTCACCAGTTTAAAATGTTCTAGGCCACTAAGGCAAGAGTAGAGGGGAGAGTGGGGGATTTTTCGGCTGCAATTCCCTTTCTCCAGTGCTCCACTGCAGATTTCTCGGTGCTGAAGCCCTGCTGTGGTGTTCCATCAGTCCTGCTGTGTTTAACTCTGGGTGAAGGTGTTGGCAGGGGCAGGTCGTGTTTCTGAGGTGGGGAACCACGAGGTCAGCCCAGAATCGAGGCAGGGAGGGAGGTGAAGTCCTTGTCCGTGGCAGTGGGCAGTGATGGGGTGAAGAGGTTTCCTTGTGGAACAGGGATTATTTTTGCTCATGGCTGAGCAGCCAGGAGGATGGGCCTGCTCAGCAGAGTGCCTCAGTTTGCTTTAAAGGTCTCATCAGACACATTTCAGTTCAATCTCTCCCCTCCTTTTGTTTTACCATGTGGAACTGGGGAATTTGGGAGAGTTCAGCCACTTCAGCCATTTCTTTTGACCCTTCTCTTGCTGTTTTTTAGCCATAGTTCCTTAGAAAAAGGAAAAGCTAATTCCCTCCAGCCGGTCCTCTCTGTATTCCTTATTTTTCAGCTGAAGTTGCAGTCTGTTCTAAAGCTGTTCATTGATATTTTTTTTTCCTAGAAGAGCATTCTAATAATTTATGGGAGCTTTTTTTGTTCACATCATTCAGCAAATAAGCACTGAAATTCCTCCATTTTAGTCCAGTGATTAACTACAACTTTACCTGCAGTGGTTTCTGAAGCCATCTCGGTGTTCGATGCCCTGTTAAAAAAAACAACCCAGACCTTTTGATTTTCTTTCAAGAAATCTCTCTTATTTTTCCTCTGTTCCGAAAGTTTATTTTTAAATTTTGCTTTAGTGTTTTTGAAACGTCTCTCTTGTTCTATGTCGTCATGGTTGAGCTTGTTTCACTGCACCGTTAAAGCAGAGTGTACATTCTGACTGCTACATTTATATATATCTTGAAGCTTAATGTATATATGAGTAGTTTGCCATGGGATAACACAGTGTAAACAGAGTAGAAACCCAGAAATCGTGACTTCTGTGTTCTCTCCATTTGAGTATTTTGTAATTTTTTTGAAATATTTGTGGACATAAATAAAACCAAGCTACACTACAGCAGCCAGGTTTTGCCTGCAAGTGAAATGTGTCTCTTGATTGTTGTTAGTGGGAGAGGAGCTACTTTCACCTGGGATAATGTGGGGTGCTGGCATGGCCACCTTGTCTGGTTCAAACCTGTCTTTTCTTGGCTTTATTTTTCCCTTTTTGAGATAATTTTGGTTTTAATACTCAGTACACAAACAACATCACGTCCAGTTCTGCGACATTGAGTCACATCGCTGCTGTGCTGTTCAGTTTTCAGTGTGATACACTGTGTGTACCCCAGTAACTGCATTTTTGGGAATTGTTTTGCCTGAGAGAAGTTACTAGTGCCAGCAGAACCATATTGAACACAACTGACCAAGAGCTGCCCTCCAAAGGGGTAATTGCAGAGAGGGAGATGCACAGTAACTCATTGTCTGCTCAGTGTCTTCTGGAAAGCTGAAATTTGCCTTCAAATTCCATCAAGTTCTGTTTGTGTCCACTGTGGACTGCAGTGAGCGTGACTGGTGAGTGTTCAGGAGCTGGTGAGGATCAGCATCTCCAACACCTAGGGAAGTGTTGGGATGGCACATAGAGCTTTGCAGAACGGATCTTCGGTCAGGAGGGAGGTGGGAAGGTTACT
The DNA here is from genome assembly GCA_013400585.1 of Chloropsis cyanopogon. Taxonomy (NCBI): domain Eukaryota; kingdom Metazoa; phylum Chordata; class Aves; order Passeriformes; family Irenidae; genus Chloropsis; species Chloropsis cyanopogon. The sequence goes on from WEZZ01017692.1 coordinate 44,536, forward strand.
CCTTGGTCTTTTTTGCTGTGTGATTTATCAGGAATGGTGCTTTGACTCCAGGGAATTGTTGCTCTGAGCACAGTGAGAGGAGTGTTCTGTTGCTGGAGTGGGCTCGGGGCGGGCAGACAAGGCTTCGTGACAAATGCCATGAGAGGCTGCTCTATTTATACCCCATGGCATTTTATGAGGGGAAGGTCAGCTCTTGTCTGCTGGAAATAGCTTCTGAAAGTGCTTTTTCCGAGCCTGTGCTATTTATTTTGACATTTCTTTTTAAATTCCTCGTGCTCAGTGTAGAACTTGAGTGGGCTCAGGCTGCCCTGCCCTGCTTAACAGGTTCTAAGTTTCCAGACGTAAAATGATGAATTCCACAGGGACGGGGCTGAAGAGGACTTTTACCCCTGGATAAATTGAACAATGCAGTTATTAAATTGTGGTTCTGTGTTAATGGGCTCGTGCCGTGGCAGGGTGAGGGCTGGAAGCCATCGGTTGTGTGGCTTTGTCACCTGCACGTTGGCAAGAGTTTCTGTGAGGCCACACATGGGTGGGATGTGATCCTTCCCGGGCTGTGGATCCCCTTTGGAATGCCGTGGAATTCCATGGAATGGGGTGGGCTGGAAGGGATTTCAGAGACCACCTCATTCCAGCCCCCACCATGGACATGGGGCTTGCTTTCCCCACCTGGATTGATTCAGGGATGGGAAAGGCTGCCGAGGAAAGGTGGCAAAGCCAAAATCTGCGTTCTTTGAGGGATTCCAGCACCCATGCGGGAGGAGAGGAGCAAAAGCCAGGAGAGGAAGGAAAGGCAGGTGTTGTGAGGGATTCCAGTGCCTGTTATGGAGGAAAGGTGGGAAAGGCAGGTGTTGTGAGGGATTCCAGTGCCAGGTAACGAGGAGAGGCCGCTCAGGTGTTGTTTGTTGGGAGATTTTTGCATTTTTGAAGCCCCGAAGCCGCTTTGGAGGAGCTGGAGGTGCTCTGAGGGGAGGGCGGGCCCTGAGGGGGCGGGGCCACAGCTGAGGGGAGGGCGGGGCCCTGAGGGGGGCGCGTGAGGGGGCGGGGCCTCGCGCCTGAGGGGGCGGAGCAGCAGCTGGAGATTCCAGAAGGTTCTGGAAGATTCCAGAAGGTCCAGGAAGAGCCAAGCGAAGGGCTCAGGTGAGGCCTTTTCCTGCTGTACTGGGACAAGGTGACAGGAGGACAGTGGAGGGATTGGGGGCAGCCTTCCCTTTAGCTCACTCCTTCACAGCTTCATGCTCTTTATGGAGTGGCAAATAAAAAGGACATCAGCGGCAGGGTTTGAAATAAAATGGACATCAGCAGAGGGTTTGAAGAAGTGCCAGAGGACCCTCAGCAGCTACAGAGTAAAGGTACACACTGTGATGTCACCACATTCCTTTGCCGCAGACTGTGTGATTCCAGACCACAACATTCAGTAGATTGCAGAAACAAATTCTCCCTTTTCCTTCTATGTTATTTAAAGCCAAGCTCCTTGGCTCCACTGATTTCTTCTGGAGGCAGCACCCGGGCCAGAAACTGTTGGGAGGTGTTGTGACAGAAATGCCTTCATCTAAATGTAAATGTTGCTGCCCTGCCTCGGGCTGCCTTTGAGAGGCTTTTTTCTGTGGCAAGCAGCCACAAAGTAATGGTCCCAATCAATTTATTCATGTCAATGAAAGGCCTTTTAAATGTTTATTTGAAATGTATTCTGGGCTGATAGGACCGCCAAAGCAGGTGTGTCAGATGGAGCGAGAAATAGGGAGCCTAAAGGAGAAGGAAAAGGAATCTTTTCCTTTGTAGGTCTGGTTGGGAGGAATTAAAATTTGGGGTCTTTAGTGGGGGAAGAACGACTGTGCCTCAGTAGTGGGACACAAGGAAATAGGACAGAACTCCTGGTGCTCCTCCCTGAGCCTGGACAGGCTCAGATTGGGTTGAGGGGGAGGAAAGGAGTTCAACACCAAGTCGCTGACACAAATAGAGATTTTTCTGAGTCACCCGAGTGCAGAAACGCCTGCTTGTACATCTTAAACAAAGTCAGCTTGACATTGTCTAAGCCCNAGGAGAGGAAGGAAAGGCAGGTGTTGTGAGGGATTCCAGTGCCTGTTATGGAGGAAAGGTGGGAAAGGCAGGTGTTGTGAGGGATTCCAGTGCCAGGTAACGAGGAGAGGCCGCTCAGGTGTTGTTTGTTGGGAGATTTTTGCATTTTTGAAGCCCCGAAGCCGCTTTGGAGGAGCTGGAGGTGCTCTGAGGGGAGGGCGGGCCCTGAGGGGGCGGGGCCACAGCTGAGGGGAGGGCGGGGCCCTGAGGGGGGCGCGTGAGGGGGCGGGGCCTCGCGCCTGAGGGGCGGAGCAGCAGCTGGGAGAGTCCAGAAGGTTCTGGAAGATTCCTGAAGGTCCAGGAAGAGCCAAGCGAAGGGCTCAGGTNACAATGCAGTTATTAAATTGTGGTTCTGTGTTAATGGGCTCGTGCCGTGGCAGGGTGAGGGCTGGAAGCCATCAGCTGTGTGGCTTTGTCACCTGCACGTTGGCAGAATTCCTGTAAGGCCATGTCAGCTCCAGCATGGGTGGGATTTGATCCTTCCCAGGCTATGGGTCCCCTTTGGAATGCCATGGAATTCCATGGAATGGGGTGGGCTGGAAGGGACCTCAGAGACCACCTCATTCCAGCCCCCACCATGGACATGGGGCTTGCTTTCCCCACCTGGATTGATTCAGGGATGGGAAAGGCTGCCGAGGAAAGGTGGCAAAGCCAAAATCTGCGTTCTTTGAGGGATTCCAGCACCCATGCGGGAGGAGAGGAGCAAAAGCCAGGAGAGGAAGGAAAGGCAGGTGTTGTGAGGGATTCCAGTGCCTGTTATGGAGGAAAGGTGGGAAAGGCAGGTGTTGTGAGGGATTCCAGTGCCAGGTAACGAGGAGAGGCCGCTCAGGTGTTGTTTGTTGGGAGATTTTTGCATTTTTGAAGCCCCGAAGCCGCTTTGGAGGAGCTGGAGGTGCTCTGAGGGGAGGGCGGGCCC
>WEZZ01017692.1:47897-66955 GCA_013400585.1 Chloropsis cyanopogon
CTGGGACAAGGTGACAGGAGGACAGTGGAGGGATTGGGGGCAGCCTTCCCTTTAGCTCACTCCTTCACAGCTTCATGCTCTTTATGGAGTGGCAAATAAAAAGGACATCAGCGGCAGGGTTTGAAATAAAATGGACATCAGCAGAGGGTTTGAAGAAGTGCCAGAGGACCCTCAGCAGCTACAGAGTAAAGGTACACACTGTGATGTCACCACATTCCTTTGCCGCAGACTGTGTGATTCCAGACCACAACATTCAGTAGATTGCAGAAACAAATTCTCCCTTTTCCTTCTGTGTTATTTAAAGCCAAGCTCCTTGGCTCCACTGATTTCTTCTGGAGGCAGCACCCGGGCCAGAAACTGTTGGGAGGTGTTGTGACAGAAATGCCTTCATCTAAATGTAAATGTTGCTGCCCTGCCTCGGGCTGCCTTTGAGAGGCTTTTTTCTGTGGCAAGCAGCCACAAAGTAATGGTCCCAATCAATTTATTCATGTCAATGAAAGGCCTTTTAAATGTTTATTTGAAATGTATTCTGGGCTGATAGGACCGCCAAAGCAGGTGTGTCAGATGGAGCGAGAAATAGGGAGCCTAAAGGAGAAGGAAAAGGAATCTTTTCCTTTGTAGGTCTGGTTGGGAGGAATTAAAATTTGGGGTCTTTAGTGGGGGAAGAACGACTGTGCCTCAGTAGTGGGACACAAGGAAATAGGACAGAACTCCCGGTGCTCCTCCCTGAGCCTGGACAGGCTTAGATTGGGTTAGGGTGGAGGAAAGGAGTTCAACACCAAGTCCCTGACACAAATAGGGATTTTTCTGAGTCACCCGAGTGCAGAAACGTCTGCTTGTACATCTTAAACAAAGTCAGCTTGACATTGTCTAACTCCCCACCCCTCCTGTCTGCTGAGAAGGGAAAGCAGGTAAGAGGAGCCACACCAAACTGCAAAACACAACTTTTTAAAGTGTATTTTGTATTCCACAATAAAGCTTGAACACTGTACGTGCATCTCCTGCTAGCAGCACCCATGAGCGGGGCTTTATATACCTGTGTTGAATTTCCTTTTGACTTGAGCTTCACTTTGGGGTAACCTGAGCGTGCCCTGGCAGCCCCAGGCGAATGGTCCGGGCAGGTGTTGCTGGCAATTCAAACTGCTCTGCCCACGTGTAACCCTGCCTGCAACTCCAGCCTTTTATTTCTCTCCAGTGGCAGTTTGGCATTCGTGACCAATTACTTAATGGCCCATTGAGGGATAAATCCGTCCCCCAGGGCTGGGCCGTGCCTGTGCCAATCTGTCCCGCTGCAGTTCGGTTCTGCCCCCACTCCAGGGCTGTACCTTGGCTTCCCTGTGCACAGAACAGAGGTGAAGCTTCTTACCGGCTCTAAATTACAGTTTAGTTCTTTCAAAAGAGCCTCGAGCAGATGGATTTCCACTGTTTATGCAATAGAGATGGAAGAGAACTTCGTAAAGGGTTTTGAGAGCTTTGAATGCGAATGGCTCCAGGATTTGTAATTGCAGTGCCATAATTTCAGTGTGATTTGAGCCGTGGCTGCTGGGGTTAGTGACACCTTCTGTTCTGTCCTGCAGTTCCGTGCTGTGCAGCCTGCAGGAGGCAGTGAGGGAGCGCTGGAGCCTCTCCAGTGCTGTTCACTGCTCCTGCCCTGTGCCAGCCCCTGCTCTGGAGCCACCCACCGCTGGTTACAGCCCCGCTCTTGGGTTCCGCTGGACTCACCGGGAGTGATGGAGAGAACAGCGTCCCCCTACAGGTGAGATCCGTGTGAGACCAGAGCTGGTTTGTGCCTGGTCACACTCCTGTCCTCTGGGACACCCCAGAGCAGCAGCTGAGCCTGCGCTGTGACATTTGCAAAGCCAAGATCTGGGCTCGTCCTCCTCCCGTTATTGTTCTGTGCAAGCCTCTGTAGTGCATCAGGTCTCTGTCTCACAAAGACATCTTTTATTGGCTGAGGCATGTTAAACAGGCTCTGTCCTCAGAGCCCTGCTGTGGGATTCCTCCTTTTTAATCAGCAGTCTAACACGCTGCCAGTGCAGTGCTCCTGCAAACTGCCCGGTGGATTTTCCCCCGTGCCAGCCCCAGCTCTGGGCACTGCAGAACAGACACTCCGTGTCTGCCCGGCCCCCAGGGCTCGTCTGGCTGGTTTTTATTTACAAGAGTGCAAATCAGTAAACACGAGCTGTTGGCTGGTGGCCCTGGCATGCATCCCGGTGCCCAGCTGGGCTGCAGGGGCTTGGCAGAGCTGCCTTCGGAGGCCTCTGGCTACTGAGTGCCAGCCCTGGGCAGGGAGAGTCCCTGTCCCCCCTGGGGGGGAGGAGAAGGACTGAGTGACAGGGGACATCGTCCCCAGGGATTGAGGAGACTTGAGCTGAACAACTGTCCCAGCTGCAGCTCTTGTGTGATTGGAGAGTGGGCACGGGCCTGGGCACTGACCATGGGGCACTGACCATGGGGCACTGACCAGGCACTGACCATGGGGCACTGACCATGGGAACTGACCTGGGTACTGACCAGGGCACTGACCGTGGGGCACTGACTGTGCTCACTGACCATGGGGCACTGACCAGGGCACTGACCATGGCACCGACCATGGCACCGACCATGGCACTGACCATGGCACTGACCAGGGCACTGACCAGGGCACTGACCATGGGGCACTGACTGTGCTCACTGACCAGGGCACTGAGACCATGGGGCACTGAGGGGCTCCCTCCCAGCTCCAGGGTGNAACTGACCTGGGTACTGACCAGGGCACTGACCGTGGGGCACTGACTGTGCTCACTGACCAGGGCACTGAGACCATGGGGCACTGAGGGGCTCCCTCCCAGCTCCAGGGTGGCCGGGGCTGTTGTCCCTGTGCCCCGCGAGGCCTCAGGTGCCATCGCAGGATTTGCCACAGGATGGCAGCAGATTCTCAGGAAAAAGGAATTCAACCCTCGAGCATCTGTGTCCTGCTCGGGAACTCGCGGAAAGCAGAGACTTCCACAAACAGAGAAGTTTGGGCATCCCCAGAGCGGGGGGAGAGCCCGGTGGGATCCGGGGCTCTTCCCATCTGCTTCCTGCTCTCTCCCCGTCCTGGCTGGGCACCTTTTGGCTTTACCTGCCCGTGCAGAGTGCTGCCAGTTCTCTTTCACTTGGCTTGCTCCACGTTAGGGGCTGGCAGAGCCGAACCTTTGAAGGGAGCTGCTCTGGCTGTGTGCACGTTCCTATCTCAGAGGAATTCGGGCTGGGAATTCTTGTCCGGGCTGCTGGCAGCTGAGTGGCCGTGTGTGACACCACTGCCTCCGTGTGTGACAGCGCTGCCCTGTCCCTCCCTCCCGAGTGCCTGGGACGCCTTCTATGGACACAGAGATATAAACACAAGGCAGCTGCACTGTGAGTGTCTGTTTTTTTCAGATGGCCTCCAGTTCTGAACTTGAAAAATACACAAACCACGCAATAATATTCAATAAAACCACCCCAGCTATCGGCAGCTCTCTTCTTCCACACCTGAGCACTGCACAAGTGGAGGTGGCATGGGGCAGCATTGCTGAGAGAGCCCCCTTGGCTCTCATGTTGTCCCCCAGGTGTTAAAGCTCTCCCAGAGCCCCTGCCTGAGTTGTCACCAGCTTCTGTGCATAGCTTCTTCTGGTTAAATTTTATTCATTGCCCTGGAAACGAGCCTACTTTAATACCTTCTTCGTGTATCCATAATAAAAGCATCCATGGAATGGCCTCCTCTGAGTTGCCTTGCCTGTATGGACACGTGGGGATGGCCAAGCTGTTCTTGTCTTTTTTAATGGCTGAGGAATGGCTGCTGTTAATTCTGTGTGATGACTGAGTTCACTGGGTGAAGTGCAGCTCTGTTCACTTGTCTGAGCTCTCCTGTACTGTAAATACTTTTTCAATATGAAAGTCCTTTCTGCCATTCCTGATGTCCCTGCTCCAATGGCAATATTGATTTCTTATATGCAGTGAACAAGATTTACTACTGATTTTCTGGAGACATTTCCTTGGACTACATTCCATCATTCTTGCTTCCAGAACTGCCCTTTCATTTAACTTTTCCTGCAAAGCCCCCAGCCACTATTTAGCTCCCCCTCGTACATTTAGAGCTTCACCTCATCTCCACTTTGGTTCAAAGACACAAAAAAGAGAACCAACCATGAATTCCCCTGAAAAGGAAACCCAAAGCCTGCAATTTCAGCTGGGTAAACTTCTTGCAGTTTCAAAGGCAGAGAGATCAACAAGGTTCAACCCTGAGCCAGTAATCAGTGTTTGGAAACGGACCAGAGGGAGGGAAGATGAGCAGCTCCCCGCAGGTATTGCTTCCCCTTCCTTTATATTGCTTTTTCCATGTCAATATCTAGGCTTGGCCAGTCTGTTGTTACCCTGTGCTTCCAGAGAAATGCAGGAATAATTCTGCTGATACCTGGGCTTGTGGGTAAAATCCATCTGCTCAATGCTGTGGTCCCTGGGCAGCGCACACGGACACGGAGTGCTGCCTGTGGATGGCAGAGCACATCCCTGCTCTGCCTGGATCCGGGAGCACACAGCCTCTGCAGAGACACCCGGGCTAATTAGCAACCACTGGGGAGGCAGCTGGCTTGTCAGGGTGAGGTGCAATAAATAAAATATCAGCGAGAGCAGGTGGGTGAGCCCAGAGATACAAACAGGGCTGTGCAGAAGGGGTTTTTAGAAATAAACACTGTGGGGAGCCCACGGCGAAGGCAGGGCTGTCAGAAATGCACACAATAATCCATTTGCTGCCTGCCCCACTGGAATGCCTGGGATTATGCAGTCCTGGACTTGTGGGAAATCAATCCCATGCACATGACTGTGCTTCTCTTTTCCCAATAGCAAGGAAGGATTTCAGCACATGGTGGGGAAGAGACGTGAGGAGCTTCCCTAACTGGCTTGTGTTCCAGCATTCGTTCCGTTCATTAAATGAGCCCTTTAAAGCCGCTGGTGGAGGCTGTTGATGGTTCGGTGCACAGCGTGTTTTTATGAGGAGGTTTATCTGCCACTGCTGCCTCAGCCTTCCACAGTGCTCCAGCTCTGCTTCTGCACACCTGGGAGGGGTAGGAAGTTTGTGCTAAGGGTTGTTAAATGCTCTCAGATCTTCAGTGGAAAACATTCCGAGGGGACCCAACACAATTTTGGGATGCCATGGTGAAAACTGTTTGCCCTTGTGTCCTAAATGAGAGATGTGTTGGATTTTAGCCTGGTTACCAGCAGCTTAATCAAGGATGAAGCAATGTTGAGAGGCTTTGACCTAAAAAACCAAAACCCCTCAGGGCTTTCAAAGGGGGTTTTGACCCATTCTTTCTTTCCTCCAGATGTGTAAAACATGGAGCACCCAGGAGGGGAAGTGCTCCTGGGGTAGAACAAGGTCAGACAAGTCCTTCTAGGGCAAAAGAGCAGTTAAACAATCATTTTGGTGCTTAACAGGGAGGCAGTGAAGCGGCTAAAAAGCGGGTGTGATATGTTGAGATAATCTAATATAAGAAAGGACCCTGGAGGCAGAAGAAGCCATGGTTAAAACCAGCAGCAGCCACTGGAGAGGCTTATCAGGAGCAGCAGGAAGCTGGAATAATCAATCGTGGAAGGAAGACAGTTCTTTGCTGCAGCAGGTAGAGCTATGAAATATTTCACATCTTGGTAATATGACCTGGATTATCCAGAGTCCAGCAGCTGGGTGAGACTTAACCCAGAAACAAAAAACCCCAAACCAAAATAATATTAAAAAAAAAAGAAAAAAGGCAAAAAACAACCCTGACTCCCATTAAGGGTCATGTGCCACTTTTCACAAGAGGTCTCTGAATCCAAATGCTGGAAAGCAAAATGCATTCTAGAGCTCTGCGGGTTAACTGAACCATTTTCATGGGTCCTGTTAAAATCCAACCACTGGTGACTCCTGAACTGAGAATCTAAAGCAGAGCAGATTAAAAAAGGCTGGTGTGATTTGCAGCTGGAATTCACTTAGTCCTGAAGATTTGTGACTTAGAATTGCAAAGATTTGGGTAAACCTTGCCCTCCTTCCACCGGTGCCCAGTCTGGTGCCAGGATTCCTGTCTGGGTGCTGAGGGTTCTGTGCTGCCCTGGAAATGTTTTCACCAGCCCAGGTAGGTGAGCACAGCCCTTGTTCCTTTGCAGGTCCCAGCCTTGTGTGCAGGTGACAATATAAACAGTTAAAGATTTGTGCCTGTCTGTTCACAAACATAAACAGAGAGATCAGAAAACTTCCTGAGTGAAGGAGCAGGAGACAGACGGGGGAGGGAGGCTCTGACTGTGCGGTGCAGGGGTGAGGGAAGCTTTTCCAGGGCTGCCAGAGGAGAGAGAAGAGGAGCCATCAGCTCTGGAGCACGGCAGGCAGGGAGCGGCACACGGCAGCTTTGAGGCAGGCTCTGACGGTGGCAGGACCGAAACGGGACAGAAGTTCAGCATTACCTCTGGCTGAGCACGGGATAATGAGGGCACAGACAACCACGGCCGGGCTCATTAGCCATTCTGCTGCCCAATTAGGCTGGGAGCTAATTGCTCATTAATGAGACCGTACCTGCTGAGGCAGCTGGGCTTCCCTGGAACTCGCGGCTGGAGCCGCAGCAGACGCTGGGGGGAACAGAAACAGGAATTGAAGCCAAGGCAATGGAAAAGCCGGGCTGGCGCTGGGGAAGGGCTTTGCTGCTCTGCCGCCACTCCCTGGGGACAGCAGGTTGATTCCTGCCAATTAGCCCCGAGTCCCCAAGGCTCCCTCTGCCTGGCATCCTGCAGCCTGGCAGGAGGGGCTGGGGCTGGAGAGGCCAGCAGTTGGGAGGCAGAGGGTGATTCTGAGCTGTGCTCTCTCCTGAGAGCCTCTGCAGAGCAGCCAAGGCCTCCCGAGGGCAGGAAGGTGCTGATCTGAACAGCAGCCACAGCCAAGGCTCAGCGCTGGGATGCTGGAGGCAGCAAACTGCAATGCTCCAGGCAAATCCAGCCCTGCAGGACCTGGCCCGTGCCAGCAGCCCCAGAACATCTCCTGGGAAGGGGAAGCTGGAAACAGAAATGTGCTGAAGGCCACACCTCAGCTGTCCTCTGGCAGAAACGTGGTTTGCTAGCAGTGAAAGCACAGGGACTGCCTTGAGAATGAACTTTTGTGGCTGTCCCAAGTTACCCACAGCACAGGTGAGTCCGCCAGGCGTGGTGTGCACACTTGTGTCCCCTCAGCAGAACTCGTGTTCCCGATTGCTCCCTTCACAGAGCTGTGATGGGGGTAGAGCTGAACATCCTATTTGATTAGTCGGGAGACTCCTTGTCTCAAAGGGAAGCAGAGAACCTCTGGCTTGGGCTGCACATCCTGTGGCTTTTGGAGCAGACCCACACGGATTTTCTGTGAAGAGGTGGCTGCAGGAGGGAAGGCACAGGCAAGGAATGCATTTCTCATTATGTGCTGCAGCCTCTCTGCTCTGGCAGCCTGAGAAGAGAAATTCTCTCTCCCTCCCCAGGCCCTCCACCCCCTGCAGCTCGCTGATTATTTTTGGCTGAGGTGGAAAGCACAAGCCCAGCATTTTTCCCAACAGGGAGTGACCCAGGCAGGAGGAGGGTGAAGCCTGGGCTGCTCCCTTTGTGCTCTCTCAATCAATAGCCACACTTTGCTTGTGTGGAGCTCCTTTCCTCTGAGCACACCAAAGAGCTTCAAGAGCTGTTCTGTCCCCCCAGGTCACCCTCAGCTGAGCAGGAGGGGTGAAACTGAGGCACAGCTCCCCGAAGTGACACAGGGGCTGGGACTTTCCATTAATTTTGTGGTGGCTTTTATCCTCAGGCTCATCTCGTGCTGCTGAGGGCCCTCATTCCCTGCTCTGCCTCCATCATGCTGTGGCTCCTGCTCACTGCTGTTGGTAATTCCTGTGGCAGCAGGCTTTGAATGGGAAGGTTCCTCTGGGTTGTGCCTTCAACAAAATACTCCTTGAAATAAGTGAAATAGTCCTTGAAATAAGTGAAATACTCCTGCTCTGCCAGGCAGAGGGTTTGGCTTTTGAGGAATAGCTGTGTGTGTATGTGGGAGTCAATCTGACTACAGAACATGCCAGGAGTTGTATTTGGAAAGCTGAATGGAGAAGAAAATTGTGTGGAAGGGGGGTGTCAAGGGCACCCCAGTGAACCTGTGAGGGGTGTCCACTCCCTCCCACAGCACCTGTGTGCAGGGGGAAAGCCCAGCTGGGTTTCCCAGGTTCTCCCCTTTGCTCTCCCCACTGCCACAAGCCAAAGTCCCGGTGCTGGAGCAGCCTGCCTTGTTTTCCCAGCTAATAGAAAGCACATGAGGAGCACAGTCAGGCACGGCCACAGCTGCTGGGAGTGATTCATCTGGGACACAAACAGGAATCGAATGCTGGCTGCTCCCTGGACAGAGCTGTCCCTGCTCCAGGCCATTCCAGGGGTGACTGAAGCTCTGAGCCCCCCTCCAGCCCCAGCAGTGACTCACTTCCTCCAGCCTTGGCAGAAGGGCTGTGCATGAGGGCCAGCGATGCTTCGGGGCAGTAAACCTCCCAGAACTCTTCTTCCCTCTTCCCTGGCCCTCCTGAGCGTGGCTCTTTCTGCTCTGAGGGCAGAGACCATCCCTGGTTGATCTGTGGGCCCAGGAGGGGAGGCTGCACCGAGGTCTCCAGCCAGAAGTAAACTGTGTTTTAACACACTCGAGCCAGCAGCAGTGGGAACTGCACTGGAAAGGCAGGAATAAATGCACTGGCTGGGGATCACTGAGTGTGTGCAGCTAAAGGGGCAGGGCAGATGGCAGCTCTCAGGTTTTGGCGTTTGTCTGCTCTTTGTTCACACCTCTTGCTGGCCCCTGTTGATTTTCTGTAGCCTTCCAGGACCAATGTGGAAGGTACAGGCTGTGTGTGATGGCATGGATTGGGTTTTGCCTGTCCTTACTGCTTGTCTGACAGATTTAGTGCCCGTTCCAAAGTCTGATCTGCTTTGAAGCAGCAAAGTCTAGAACAGCAAGGCTGGAGCGTCTCGGGGCACTGAGAGTCCTGGCTTGGTATGAAGGGCAGCCTGATTTTTCCCATCCTGACACACCAGATCCCAGATCCCAGGGGTGGAAGCTGCCTGTCCCTTGCAGATCTGCTCCCTGCTCTGTGACCCAGCCAGCGTCTGCTGCTCTGCATTGTCCCTCTGTGTGCCAGCAGCTGGGAATTACTGGAGCAGAAGAGACAGGCTGAGGTGCCACAGCTCTGGCACCAGCAGCAGAGCCAGCCAGGAAGGAGCTCAGGCGTGGGAGCATCTTCCTCCCTGACCTCTCTGGAGGCATGGCAATAACACAGATTTGGAAAGACCCCCGGCTCCAGCCACTTTTGGAAGCAGGAGGGCTCTGTTTTAGGAAGGCTGGCTGGGTGTGCAGGAAGCCGAGGGAGGCTGGGGAGGGATGGTGGCACCTGCTCCCCCCAGAGCCGCTCCAGGGCATGTGTCACCCGCTCCAGGGCCATGTGTCACCCGCAGGAATCTGAGCTGCGGCAGGGGGAGCCTGGAAGGCGCCAGCGCGGCCCCAAAGTGGGGACAGGCTCTGAAATTGGACCCTCTGTCCCCTTGCTCCAGCAGCCTGCCCTGGCTGTCTCAGCAGACAGAGCTGTGAAGAAGCCCTGGATAAACTCGTGTCCCTGGTCAGCTGCTGGGCCTTGCCAGAGAGCTCAGCCCTGACCCGTAACATCTTCTGCTGCTCAGCCCCAGGCTCTGACAAACATCATGTGCTTCCAGCCTGATCTGCTGCCCGGGCTCCCTCAGCCAGACACAGCTCAGCCCTGAGCTGTGCTTTCTGCTGTTCCCACCCTGGGTTCCTCCCTTCTCTCCTGACAGGTCCTGTGTTTCATTGCTGGGAATCTGCTCAGGTTTCTGTGACTCCAACCTCCTCTCTCTCAGCCCAGCTCCTGCAGTCCTTCTGCTCCTGTGGTTCTCAGGGCACTGCAGCACCTCAAGCAAAGGGGAGGCAGCCCCAGGGGTGTCTTTGCAGCAGCCCTGTCCTGCTCTGCACCCTCAGAGAGCAGGTCACAGGCTGGGGCAGGCACCTGTAGGTACCAAAAGCAGGCATGTGTGAGGGTGAGGGCAGCTCTGCCAGAGGACTCCAAAATGTGGGGTGTGGGATTGTAGGCTCAGTGAGGAGGACATACAAGGCATGAGACACGATCCTCTCTAGAACCAAACCCCACTGTGACAGTTCCTGGTGTTTACATGGTGTTCCAGGTGCTGTTATTCACTGCCTGACCACTTCCATTCTGGCATCCTTTGGAGGGCAGCTTTGCGTTCTCTGGCTGTTGTCTCACCTGAGCATCCCCTCCCTGTTGCTCCAGTCTGTCTGGGCTTGCTTTTCCCACTGCCAAATTCCTTGGCTGGACTATGCCAGCCCTGCTGGGCTGCTCTGAGGATGGACTTTGTCTATTTGGCTTTACTTTATTCTATTTCCAGTCCTAAAAGCGAGGCAGGGATTAGGGAAGGAGAAGGTGGCTATTTTAGATGTTGCTGGTCACAAGCCAGCGAGCAGGGAAGGCAGAGGATGTGTGGGGTGTGTGTGTGTGTGGGGGGAAGCTGGGGTTTGCCAGGTCTGAAATGCTCTCCTGTTTCTGTAGGCATGAATGCAAACCCCAAACCAGAGGTGGGTTTGGTTTTGACCTTGTAAAATGAAAACACGAGTGCTGAGCTGCTGCCAAAGCCAATCCCAGCCGCCTGCGCTCCAGCCTAGCTCTGCTCCCTGCTCCTGCCACCCCTGCTGGCTCTCCTGGCAGGCAGAGGCTGCAGGAAGCAGGAGGCCTGCTCCTTCCCAGATGGGCTTTAACACATTCCTGCAGCAGCCGGGGCCGGGGGCGTCTCAGCTGCTCCCAAAGCTCTGCTCTGCAGTCACAGCTTCCTCTGTAACTTTATTGTGCAAACCTTCCCTGGAACAGGCTCTGGAACCACGTTTTGGGCTCTCCAGCACAGTGAAAAGCAGGAGCTTCCCCAGGCAGGGAGCAGAGCTGCTGGATTTGTTGGAAGGCAGAGCAGCCAGATGGTGACAAGGAAGGGGAGGGGAGGAGAAGGGGAATTTGGGAGGGAGCAGCTCCATATTCCAGTTTCCATTTGGGGCCCTGCTGCCGTGAGAGCGCCCTGACAGAGGCTGGCTGTGACAGGCTGCAAAGGGCTGGGGAGAAAAGGGAGCAGGGATGTGCGAGTGAGGGCAGGCAGAGACGGGGCCATGGCAGCACGTACCGGAATAAAAATTGATATATGCACGTGTATCTTCCAAATAAAAACTGGGACCAATGGTGTGGGTTTGAGGAGAAGTTTCCTGATGCTGTTGGGTGGACACATCAGAGTTTAAGGCATGAATTTGACTGCTCCCAAATCTTACATCTTCTGGCAAGATTTCCACCAGAATTGGCCCAGAGTGTGGTTTAATCCGTGCTACACCAGGAAAATGTTTACTGGCTTTGAAGCCACCCACCCCTAAACTGAGTGTAGGGAGCAAATTCTTATGGATGGGAGACATGAATGTGACCCTGTGTTTAGTTTAGAAATGTATTTTGGTGTTTTGCTCTAGACATTGTCTTGTAGGGTCTATGAATGGGGTGGGTGAGATCAGGACCCATTTTTTCCATCTCTGGCTTTAGCCCTTGGTGTTTGTCTTTGAGGAGGATGGAATTTCCTACTGGGCATGTAAACAGCATGTTTGAGCTGAAGTCAAGCCCTGCATGTAGTGGTGGGAATTAATCTGTTTGGGATGTTTGTTGTCTACACACAATTCCCCTTTTAAAAGGGGCTGCAAGTTTGGGGAGGTCTCAGCTCTGCATGATGGGGAGGATCAGCTATAAATAAATTTGTGACACAGCTACTGTAGATAGCCAGAATGGCTCTGAGTTTCCTGCAGGCTCCAGCAAGTGGTGGTCTAAAACAAAATCAGGGGAAAAGGGAACAGTCTTCCAAAATATGGAACACCTCATAAAGCTGGGGAGGTAGGAAACAAGCTGAGCAGTCCCAGCCATGGCTCAAACTCTCAGGAGGCAAACTGTACAGTACATAAAGCCCAGGGAATCAGCTCAGGATGCCAACTAATGAGCTTTTTAATTAGCTGCAATTGCAGGCACGGTTTAAAACCCAAAGAAGTAAGTAAATTAAAGATTTAAAAGACTGAACAGAATCGATGAGGGGTCAGCACTTAAAATATTAAAATGCCAAAGCAGTTGACTTTACAGGAAGTTTGCAGTGCTGCAGCAGAGCCCCTTGAAGGAAGCAGCAGGCTCTGGGGTTCTGCTCCAGAGCCCTGTGGCTGGAACCTGCCATCTGCAGAGATCCATCAATCACCCTGCACGAACAGCCTGCACTCCAGCAGCCGCTCCCCGTGTGCTGGCCCTGGCCTGGAACCTGCAGGGCCTTTTCTGCAGCTCCTCTGGGCTGCTCCCAGGAGTTTCCCCCAGCCACATCCCCGGAGGAGGCCAAGGGAGCACGGCCAGGAGTTCTGCAGCCAGCTTGGCAGCCTGCCCTGCTCTGTGTGCACCCCTCAGGGGTGGAGGATGCTGGACAAGCTCAGTCCCAGCAGTACCAGGTGCTCTCTAAGCACCACTGTCACACGGGCAACAATCACCTGGTGTTTGGGAGAGGAGGAAGGGAAGGTGGCTGTGATCACCCTGCTTTATGAAGGCCTGCTGCGTGAAGATCTCAAACAGCCTTGGAGGTATCAGCTGATAAAGTCTTAGCTTGCACTTCCAGGAGGATAAATCTTCCTGTCCTGGGGGAAGCCTGAGGTGGCACAAGGGGTCAGGTGAGAGCAGCAGAGAGGGAGGCAGTGGCAGAGCTCTGGGGTGCTCCTGTCCTGCACTCAGTCCAGTGTTCCAGAGGCTGAACAAGGCCAGTGCTCTGTGGAATGGAGAAACATTTTGCTCCCTTTCTGTCAGCTGTGGTTTCATTTGCCAGTGTCCTCCTTTGCTGCCTGTTCTGCACCCCCATCCTTGAGGCTGCCACTGGTCCAATGTTCCCCTCTGGGTCAAACAATGCTTTGGACTTGATAAACCCATGGGCACTCAGGGTAGAACCTGAACCCAGACTCTGGAAAACTCCTTTTCCTCCTTGTTTCTTTTTCTATTAGGCAAGACAGTAACACACTAATTCAAAGCTGTTCCAGCTTGGATGTGCAACCCACATTGTGCATAGGGGCCAAATGGGTTTGTTCAAATGAAGATTTACTAAGACCTGTGTAAAACAGGGGAGGAGAGGAACCAGAGGGGTGGGAAGCAAAGAAGAATCCAGCCCCCAGTGGCCTTGAAAGCAGTCTGCCAGTGAGTGCTGTCTCCATGCTGATGGATTTGCTGTCACCTCTCCCTGCCATGAGGTGACAGATCTCTCCGTGGGATGAAGCCAGAACCAATAGCCATCCATCACTGCAGGACAGGCAGGAGCAGCAGGAGGCACAGGGGAAGGAAGCAAACCTGGCAAAACATCTCCACCCTCCTTCCCTGTCAGTGCTGGGTCATGGGGAAATGGGACTTGTGCTGGCACATGTGAGGATGGAACCCGGGGAGGGGATGGAGCATTGCTGCGAGGGTGGAGGATGTGAACACCTGGAAACCTGTCCAGGAGAGCTCTCTGAGATGTGGGGTTCAACACAGCACAGGGGGGTCAGGGCACAAACTGGATGGAGAGTCTCAGCTGGAATTGAGGAGATGCCTCTCTGTGGCTTTAAGGTAACACAGTCCAGGGGGGCCTTCCCGTGGTGCAGTGTGAGAAATGCAGATCATCTCTGAGGCAGCTGGGCAGCTCTGCCTGTGATGGGAGCAATGGCAAACACTGCAGGTCCTTCCGGCCTTGTGGCGCTTCTCCCTGATGAAATCACTGTCACTTCCAGGTTTCCACAGTCCTGCTGCTTTTCCCACTCCTTTGTCACGTGTAATAAACAGCAGTGAGGTTTGGAGTGTGGATTTTGCTTTTGGAGAAAATCCAGATACTTCTCTCTATGGCTGATAAATGAGAGAACAGGCCAGAAATGTGGAATATTCCTACATGCTGAACAATCCCCTAAAGCCAAAAGGAATCAGGCACTTCCTTCATTTTTATGTTCTAAATACTGCTAAGCATGTTTCTCAGTCCTTTGTAATCTAAAGAATTGGGTTAATCTGACCCAAAAATCTCTATGTGGAGTATTTATTTCTAAACTACTCTTACAAAGAGCCAAAAGGGGAAAAAAAACCCCACAGCTGTTTGCTGAAAAGCAAAGAGCACAGGAGTGTTCCTTTAAACTGAATTAGCATGCACAGAGCCTGGGCTGCTGCTGAAGCTTTGCTGCTCCCAGGCCTCAGACTCTGCATCTGGTTTTTCATTTCCAATAGGCTAATGTGCTCTGACACTGCACCCCTCTGGGAAGTTGCTGACAGGCACTGTCAATATTTCCTTCCCAAAAAAAACCCCCAACCAATGCAGCCCTCCAAAATGTTGCTTTTCAGCTTCAAATTATGGAGCGTGCAGCCTCCACCTGGAGAGAAGGTTCCCAGTCCAACCCTGCATTTCCTGCATCCCTGGAGTCCTTTTTTTTTTTTTTTTTTCTTTTTTTCTGCTTGTCTTTTCCTTCTGCTCCTCAGAAAAAAGAAAAGGAATGTGAACATTGCCTGTCATTTTTGGCAGCTGCTGGACTGGGTTATGCTGATGTCTGTGCCAGGCTGTTGTGCTGTCAACTGGAAGTGCTCCAATATTCAGGAGTCAGGCACCCAAAACCTGGAGGTTGGCATGAAAGTCAGGAAAATTAAACACAGACATTCGGAGGAACGTTTCCTTCCACTTTGTTTGTGTTGTTGTGCTGTTTTACTCCTCCACTTTGACATTCTAACAGTTCTGCTTTCAAATCTTTCTGTAATATCAAAGGCCAGGAACTCTCCTTGAGAGTGAGAAAGATGCAGGTCTCAGACATAAGCACTTGACTCCAGGAGTGCAGGCTTTGAGCAACCCACTAAATATCTGAAGGCTTTGGTTATAAATCACAAGTGTTGACAGCAGCTGAGGTGTGTTTCCCTCAGGGAAGGTGGAATTCACACCGTTCTTTTCCATCTGGACAACTCTGTCCATTGAAAGAAAATGAGGAAGGATACAAGGGACACATCCCACCCTGAACTGGTGGCTCTGCTCCTGCCAGCACTGTCCAGTGGCTGATTCCTTGGTTATTGGAATTTTGGAGTATTCCTTGGAATTCACTGAGCTCCCACAACCCCAGGCAGGTGAGCCAGCCCCAGCCACAGCCTCACTTATTTTGGTTGGGTGTGCAAGGGTTGAATTCACTCCTGTGAAAAAGGCCAGGGAGAATTTCTTGAGCTTGCGTGGTTCATACAGAATTTGAAGCATAATCTGACAAAACTCCACCCAGGGTAATTACTTAATTACATGGGACTAGGGCTAATTAACCTGGCTGGATGGCCACACAGGACTCTGGGCTCTCTCTGAGCCCTGGGGTGTGTGGCTGGATGAGCTCCTGTGGGGCTGGCTGTGATATTTCTATTCTGATGTGCTCTGCCATCCCCCTTCATGTACCAGGACCTCATGAACGTTGAATTAATTAACTTTCACTGTGATTTCATGGCTATTTAATGATCTCTTTGTTATGGGTGGAGAACTGAGGCACAGAGCAATTAGGGACTCTGCCAAGGTCACCCAGGAGTTCTCTGGGAGAGCTGGAGATGGAATCCAGCTTTTCCTACCAGTGACTTCTCTGGAAGGGTTGTGGGCTGGGAAGCTGCATCCGAGGATGGGCTGCTGCCCCTTGTCTGGGCTCTGTGGGATGATCCACTCTCCAGAACTGTGGGTTCATCCAGAGGCTTTTGGATAAACCCTGGCTGTGGCACTGCATCTGTTCAAACGCAGGGATGAGATTAAAGGTGAAGTTTCAGCCCAGAGCTCATCCCCAGGCAGGACAGAAAATAGAACCCACTGAGGTCTCTGGGTCTTTCCCCAGCCTGGAGATGCTCTGTTGGCCAGAATGTCATTTCTGATTTTATTTGTGCTGTTCTCTCGTCCTTTCTCATTAACCCCTTGTCCCGTGTGGCTCCTCAGCCTGCACAGAGCTCTGCCCTGCAGCCACCGTGCCTGCTGGGGGAATTGCTCTGCCTCTCTGAACTGGAATCCCCAATATGTGCATCCTGCTCTTCTCTCCGGGCTCTCCTGCAGTCTTCCCTGCTTCCTGCTGTTTCCATTTTAACTGTTTGGTGGCTCTCCTCTCCAACATCTGAGGCTCTGCCACCTCTGCCCCTGCTAACATCAAACATTCCCCTCTCCTGCTGTCCCTCCCTGCTCTGAGGGTGGAGGTGGAGCAGAGCCAGGAGATGTGCTTGGACAGAAGATCTGGCTGTGTGTTCTGACCAGCTGAGGTTTATCCTCCAGCCTGCCCCTTGCAGAGCGTGCCAAGGTGAGCCTTTGGGAGCTGCTGCTCCACTGCTGCCTCCCCACTGCTCCCAGCTCCTCCTGCCCAGGCTGCTGCCAGGCTGGCTGGTCCTGCCAGGGCTTTGCTAATGCCTTTCTCTGCCTCTCAGTAGCTTTTGGGAACATCTTCATCTCATCTCCAGAGTGCTCTGTAGCTGTGAACCCATCCAGGTGCCAGCCCTCCCGGGCACAGGGCACTGCAGCTCCTAACAGGAGAGGAGAGGGAGCTTCAGAGTGCCCCAGGGCTGTTCTTTGGGGTGGAATATGCCCTTTTGGAGGCTGTTTCCAACAGGACACTTGTGCAGCTCTGCCTCAGGCCCACTCCTGCCCGAGGTGTCCATGAGAGGCCCTGCAGGGCAAGGAATGGGCACAGAGCTGGTGCCAGAGCTGCTCCAGGGGACACCGTGGGGACAAAGAGCAATCCCAGCCCTTCTGCCTGGCTTGGGCTCTGCCACCCTTCCAGGCCAGCCCCTGCCCCTTCCTCCTGCCAGAAGCCCTCCCTGCTTGGTTCTTCCTGTGGGAGCCCCACTCTGGAGCAGCACTGAATCTCTTTGTGCAGCCTGGCCAGCTCCTCTTTGTCAGGAGGAGGGACAAGCCTGGGTTATCACCTGCTTGTGGTCTCATCTATCACCTTGAATTGTGTTGCAGGATGAAATTACTCATCCAAACCTAATGTTAAATTTAATCAAGTCCGGAGCAAAGAGGATTAATGGGCTGTGCAGCACAGGCACACGTCTGGCACGGTGGCGGTGACCCAGGTGAGGTTTGAGAAGCTCCCTGGAAATGATGAAGCCAATCACCAGGTGGGGAAGGCTGCAGGAACCCTGCATCCCTCTGCAGGAATCCTGCATCCCTCTGCAGGAATGCACCGGCTGTGGGACCACTGCTCCTGCTGCAGGAGGTGGCTCCTGGCGGAGTCTCTCCTGTGCTGTGTAAGAATTCCTCCAGAGGGGAGGAGTGTCTCTGCTGGGCTGGCAGCTGGCAAGGCTGGGTCCTCTTCCCTGCTCTGCTCAGTGCAATAGTCTGGGACAGGCTCTGGGGCTTCACTGTGGCTTCATCTCTCGTGCTGAAGAAAAGGGATCATCCCGGGGTGCCCTTCAGCCTTGGGGCCAGTGAGTGTTCCTGAGCTGGCAGCCTTTCTGTGCCTGCTGAGCACCTCAGGGTGTGAGCACTGCAGGTATTCAGCATCTCCTGAGTGCTTTGTGCACACAGCACTTGCCAGAAGCCAGGCCCCATGCCCTGGAGACAGGCCTGGCTCAGCCCTGTCGGTGCCATGGGGACACTGAGGCACAGGGTGACAGTGGCTGCCAGGTGCTCTGTGCCCCCTGGTCCTCCCTCCCACTCCAACCCTCAGATCACGCTGCCTTATCACCTGATAATGGTTGTCAAAATCAGCAGCCTCTAAAGCCTTTCATCATCTCAGCAGATGCTGTGAGGAGCCCACTTATGAACTTCACGAGGGGAAAAAACAAAAACAAAATGAGAACTCAACCTTCCCCTAAGCCGCCACATCAAACCTCCCCAATAAATAAAGTCAGCGGGTTCGAGGGGGTGGGTGCTCCATCCCCAAAGCAAACAGGGCATTTCTCGTTTCTCTGCCTCTCTCAGGTTTGGCTAAAAAAAGCAAATAAAGCCCAGAGGAAGCACGTCATGGTGCAAAGCAGAACCAGATGGTGCCGTGAGAGCGTGGGAGGGACAGGGGGTTTCTCTGAACAGAGGATGCCTGCGAAGGAGGAGAATACTGAGAAAGGCAGGCAGCAGAGACACCTCTGCGCTGGGGGACGGTTGGGGTTGCCCCAGCCCTGGCTGAGAGTCCTCCCGGGGGAGGGCTGGGGGGAGAGGGAAAGTCTGTGATTGAAACCGAGAGTGTTGGGGCTGGGAGTGGAAACCAGAGCAGGGCAGGGCTCCCCGGAACCAGCAGCAGCCTGGAAGGCACCTCCCTGAGCTCCTTTCAGGAACAGCCCTGAGTGCCAACCTGCCCTGAGTGCCTCCCTGTCCTTAGTGCCACCCTGTCCTGAGTGAGTGACACCCTGTCCCGTGGGCAGCAGGGACAGCCCTGAGTGCCACCCTGTCCTTAGTGCCACCCTGTCCTGAGTGAGTGACACCCTGTCCCGTGGGCAGCAGGGACAGCCCTGAGTGCCACCCTGTCCTGAGTGCCACCCTGTCCTGAGTGCCTCCCTGTCCTTAGTGCCACCCTGCCCTGAGTGCCACCCTGTCCTGAGTGCCTCCCTGTCCTTAGTGCCACCTTGTCCCGAGTGCCACCCTGTCCCGTGGGCAGCAGGGCTGTGGCTCCAGGCAGGGGGGCCGTGCCCCCTGGGCACAGCAGAGTTCTGCATTTCCCACCCACGGAGCCTTTCAGGAGAGGGAGCTGGCTGAGGGGAGGGAGGCTTGGGCAGATCTGCTTCACCGAGCAGAATGACGAGGGAGGGAAGGGGAGAGGAAAGCCCCCCAGGACACATCAAAACCCGCCTGTTCTTCTGCCAGCAGAGACGTGGGTGTCAGCATTCCCCCCAGACAGGGACTCCCAGATCATTAGTGTGTCTGTGGAGCAGAGCTGCTGGCCCCAGGCATGCAGCGATATTTTCAACAAAATAAAATGCAGATTTTTTTTTTTTTTTTTTTTTTTTATTTTCCTGTAAGTATTTGCTTTTTTTTCTTTTCCCTTCCCCCCGCCCCCC
>WEZZ01017692.1:66975-77167 GCA_013400585.1 Chloropsis cyanopogon
CCAGTAAGTACTTGCGTTATCTTCTCTTCCCTTCCCAGCTGCCCGCCCAGCACACAGAGGCAGCTCCATCCCCTGAGTGTTCAGATGCTGCTGCTGCACACCAGTTGTGCACTGGGGGTGGCAGGGGGGTGGCAGGGGCCCGGGGGGGATGGGACACGGCAGATGAGCACCAGCAGCACTGCTGGAGCAGAGTTTGCTTCTCCTCTGCCTGCCTCTTGTTTCTCCTCCCTGTGCCTGAATTACCCATCTCTGACCTGGGGCCACGGGCATGAGCTGCCTGTGGGGTTGATACTGAGGCAGAGTGTGGCTCCCAGCCTGTAATCCCTGAGAAATACAGATCCCCAGGGAAAATCCACCTCCAAATCCAGACTGAATGGCTTAGGCTAATTGCTGGCCACTATTAGCAAAAAGCACTGACAGGACGTGGCGTTCACAACTTGTTCCATAGGCATTACCTGGAATGAACTCTCATTTATTTAATGGATAAGTTGGATTTTCCTTCATTTGAGTGCTGGGAATTGTTGGGAAGTGTTTCTTCATGTCCTGGCTAAATCTCCCCACCGTTGCACTGTCCCTGGAGGTGTGGGGAGAGCTGGTCCAGCCCCGTGCCCCGTCTGGGAGGAGGTTTTTGTGTGTTGGGCAGGGACCCAGCTGCTGGCTGGCTCTGAGAGCGCTGCAGGGAGCCTGGAATCGGGAATCACATCAGCCTCGGCCCGGGGTGGGGCAGGACGCAGCAGGGAGCTGGGCTGGGCAGCTCTGATGAAATCCCTTCCCCGCGTGGAAGCAATCCCATCCCAACAGAGATGCAGCTGCTCTCACCCCAGCAGCCAAGGCCCGTGTCCAGAGCTCCAGAAATTCGAGCCCTCGCCACCAGGGAAGTTCAGACAGCCCTGAACCTCTGCTGTCGGCACCCAGGGGACTCCCCCACCCTCCTGTTCCTCTTTTTGTACTCACTGGTGCCTGTCTTGGTTGGTTCCTTTTCGTTTTGTGTTGGTATGTTTGGTTTTCTGTCTTTAGGCTTTCTCAGGGGCAGAGACTGAAGGGAAAACAGTCAGTCCTGCTTGGATGGCTTTGCTGAAGGGTGGGGATCTGTTTGCAGATCCCATCTGGAGGGGGTTTTAGGTACACCCCCGTGTCCCTCTGCCCCTCCCACTGCTCCAGCTCCGCTGTGTCCTCAGCAGGGCTCTCTGGTGCCACCAGGTCATCCTGGGAGCAATTCTGGAGCTTCAGCCCTTGGGGAGCCCCATTTCACCGGCCAGGCTGGGCAGAGGATGGGCCGAAGTCTCAACTGAACATAGCTGAGGAGCCCTCTCACTTTTCTCAGCTTTTCTGCTGTAAAAAATGGCAGGGATCAAAATAAATCAGTGGATGTCAGGAAGAATCCAGAGCATTTGGACATGCAACAATTCCCTGAGTATTCAGAAAGAAAGAACGAATTAATCAGATCAGAAAGCAACTATGAATCTAAAGGAAATATAACCACGATAAAATTCCTGAGCATAAAATTCTGATAAAATTCCGGAGCAGCATGGAGTTTAATCATTGGGGATTTTGAAAAGCTTGTGTATGTTTTGAGACATTTTTATTCTTTCAGGCAGGTATTTTGAGATAAAAAGTAATAAGCTAATTAAAATGTACCCAGGCGTGGCTGTGAGCAATAAGACGAGAGTATGGACATAAAGAAACCCAAACAAACATACATTAAATTCCTTCAGGCAGCTCAGGGCGTGCAGCCATGTCCCAGCCCGTGAACGTTGGTGATGTCAGTGGGAACACGGATCTGTAAATGCTTGGACATTCCATTCATTCATAGGTCAGGCAGGGCTGAGTCACTCTGCAAAGGCCAATTTCCCTCATTCTGGGGGCCTGGGTGAAGCTGTGCTGTCAATCTTCACCGGAGCTTTTAGGGAGGTGAGACAGGGCAGGGCTGGAACTTCGCCGGGCCTTGGTGTCCTCTTGCTGCAGCTCCGGATCCTGGAGAAGGATGGGAATGCAGGGGAGCCAAAGGCTGAGCAGCACCGCTCGGGGAATGAAGGGAATTGAGGGAATTCCAGGCTCATTTACACCCAGGCCGAGTGTGGAGAGCTCGGTGCAGCAGCCCTGCCGGGAGGGCTGGGAGCTGTTCACACTCGCAGGGTGGGGGCACCCCGAGCTCCCTGCTGTCACCTCTGCTGCCACCAAAGTGTTGTTTCCATTTCCTGCCGCAGTGCTGAGAGCAGCCGGGCTGTCACTGCCTCCTCCTCACCCTTCCCCGTGCCCAGCTGGGCTGCTTTGGGCACCGGCTGTGGCCCCGTGCCCCCCGACTGACCCAGCAGTGCTGGGAGCCTCTGTCCCCTGGCAAACCCTGCTCTGGTTTCCCAAAGTCTCTGCGATGCCAGGGTTTATTCCAAGTGCTTTTCTGGCTGACCTGCACCTGCAGGTCGAGCACTTTGCCCCAGAGGTCACCCAGCAGGTGAGTGCTCGTGTGCCTGTCCCGGCAGGAGAGCAGGGCGAGGCTGAGGCTCTCCCCTCGGGGCTGAGCCGAGCTCCAGGCTCTGGAGGCGTTCCCCAGATCCCAGACCCGGCAGGGACCGTGGGGAAAGGCTCAGCTCTGCTAAACCCGCCCTGATCTCGGGGCTGGGGGCAGGAAGGTTTATTCTGTGGAAGCACTGAAGGTGTGATCCGCCTGTTCTATCCCTCCCTTCCACCTGCCAGGGATATTTAATGCATAAACCTCTTTCTGTGGGCAGGTAGGCTTGGATGAAGCCAAAGGAATTCCAGCTATTGCTGTTCCTCCTGCTGCAACCCTTCCCAGCATCCAGCAAGGGGAGCTGAGAAGCTGCTCCCTTCCCTCTGCCATCCCAGCTGCACAGGCTGGCCCCAGGTGAAGGAAGGGGAGCCTGCCCTGCTCAGCTCCCAGCTCCAGGGGCTGATCCTGCAGCCTCTGCTGGGCTGGGGCTGTGATCAGAGCTCTGGGGGAGCCTGCCCTGCTCAGCTCCCAGCTCCAGGGGCTGATCCTGCAGCCTCTGCTGGGCTGGGGCTGTGATCAGAGCTCCGGGGGAGCCTGCCCTGCTCAGCTCCCAGCTCCAGGGGCTGATCCTGCAGCCTCTGCTGGGCTGTGATCAGAGCTCTGGGGGAGCCTGCCCTGCTCAGCTCCCAGCTCCAGCGGCTGATCCTGCAGCCTCTGCTGGGCTGGGGCTGTGATCAGAGCTCCGGGGGAGCCTGCCCGCCCTGCCTGGTGTGCAGAACAGCTGGGGCAGGGCCCTGCTTCACAGCCACGCCTCAGGCTTTTGGACTGTGTGAATTTGGGACCCTCTGGAGGGTTCTTCTCCTCGAGCTGTGTTTGTCCATACCCATTCTAGGCTCAGGTTTTGTGCTCCTCTGCCAAGGTTGGTATCGAGAACAGGATCTCTGTCAGGGAAGGGAAGTGGTGATCCCCCAAGCTCCTGGCTCTCAGCAAGGTCTCAAAGCTGCCTCAGTGGTGCTGAGTGGGGAGACAGATGCTGATAAGTTCTTATCTGAAAGTTTGTAATCACTGGTTTCACCATGGAGAAATACAATGTTGTTCTTTTCTGCTTCCCTGTCAGGGAGAGGAGAGAGATGCTGTCGATGTGAGATCTGCACACCGCGTGATTCCTGAAGTAAGAGCAGTCTTGAGAATGTAAGTAATTAATAACTGCTAAAATCCTTGGGAAAATAGCACAGGAAACCTTGTGAGCAGCACCACAGCTTCCACCTTCCCTGGCTCTGGGTGCCCTTTGGATGGGGAGGTCAAAGCACCACTTTTCACCGCCTGGGTTTGGTGTTCTGGCATCAGCCTGGCAAGGCTGCCTGCCTCTGATCTTCTCCATCCATTTCAGTCACTTCCCATTGGGATCAGCCTTTGATATTGATATATTCCTGCACAGCACTCCCATGCAGGCAATCAGGCTGATCTTCGAGATCTTTGCAGAAATTAAAATTTAAATGACTTGAACTCTGCTGCACGTGTTGGGAAGTGCTGGGATGGCAGAGCTCCCTTTCCGTGCTCCCTCTGGAAGGAGAGGAGCACCAGGAGTGTGATGGGCACAGAAGCTGCAGGGCTCAGGGCTCACACAAAGCTCCAGAATGACCCCCGGGTCCCCCTGGCCGGGCTGGGCTGGTGGCAGCAGCTCTGCTGTCCCTGGGCCCCCCTGCCCGCCACACACACACTGAGCTCCAGGGCAGCCTGGAAAGAATGCCATTCATTCATTCATTCATGCCAAACCCCGAGGGCAATGCCCCAAACTGCGGGGATTTGCTCCTCCCCTTCCTTTCCCTGCCTTCATGCTTTGATTTAAAATATAATTTTTTTTAAAAAAGAGGCTTTTCTGCCTCCCAGATGCACAGTGGAGGTTGGGCTCTGCCTTTGCTGGCCAGATCCTGTGGCTGTGGTGCTGGGAGTGCACATGTGGGCAGAGAGGGGACAGAGCTGCTGCCATAAGGCTTTTTCTTCCCACTTCTTGCCAATATAATCAAAATAACTCACTTGCACCTAATAAAATAAAATGCAGAATCCAAAAGCCTTCCTTCCCTTCAGTGGTTTGTCTGGATCCCATTCCCTGAAGCTAAGCTGAGAATGCCAGAGGAGGCTTTCTTTTGGTTTTGTTGTTACCTTCTCCAGAATGAAAAATACCAGCAGTGGTGCAGCTCATTTCTGACACAGGTTGTCCTTTTTTACTTTTACACAGGTTAACCTTTATTACTGGTTAAATCATGCCTTAGAAACTGTTGTTTCCAATTCAATCAGGGTTTACGGATTAAAAAATATGGATTAAAATTAATATATATATATAAAAGCCCAGTCAGATTAATAGGCAAAGGTAAGAAACAAAGGGCAATGATGCTCTGTGGTATGAAGGTAAAGAAACAAGCTCCATATCCCTGCCCTGCAACCCCCAAGTATTCAAAGAGGCAGCTGCAAAATAAGTGGGCAAATTAAGAGCACTGATCAGTCACAAAACCCAGCTCTTTTTAGATCATTGTGGTATGAAACATCCTTGAGTGAAACCGAGTTCTCATCCAAACCTGTAATTTTCAAGTAATCACTGAGTTTTGAGTGTTGTCGTGTTAGCACCAGCAGTAAGCAGCCTTTGGGGAGGAGGCAGCAGAGAGGTTCTATTAATAGGCAATCAGAAATATTTTCATCAATGGCGTGGTTAAAAGCTCGCTCAGCCCTCCTGAATCCCTGTCTGCATCAAAGAAGGGGAAAAGTCTGATGATAAAAAATGGGAGACACGATGTGAGAGTCATGATGCAGTACTTTGCAGGTTGGGATGGAAAAACATCAATGCTCAATTCTGCATATTGAGCCATTATGTGTAAGTTATTATTAAAAATATAATTGCTCAGCTCAGGTGCTGGTAGCAAGAGATTCCCTGTGATAAATCTGCCTCCAGCACAACTCAGTTCTTCTCACTGGTGTTTGACCAAGGACAAATTAAGTTGTTTATGCCTGGGAAGGAATTTGGTGGAAACAACCTGTTCCAAAGGGCCTGGAGTATTGAAAATGCAGGGCAAGGAAATTCTCCCTCTTGGTGGAGGATTCAGAACTGCACCAGTCAGACACCCAGAAAGCAGCAGTGATTCTTTCTGCAGGCAGCACCTCCCCATAGCATTGAACCAGCAGCTCAATTTTCAGTGCTGAAACTCAGGAATCATCACCTGGAGCTGCTGCTGCAGACACAAATCCATGGAGATGGCCAGCTCCTCAGCCAGCACTAACACTGGACAAACCCCTCCTCTTCCTCAGTATTTCACAGCCAGACTGTGAAACTTCTTGATCAGTTCTGTAGGAATAACACTATTGAGATATCAACAAATCACCCTGAAATATCAGGCAGGGATGAATTCCCTTTTTGCCTTTCTCAACGGTGTGTTACCATCAGGGAGGGGCAACGCTGGCTTGGGAGAAAAGGAGAAAATGGAAAAAGGGGAAAAGGAGAAAAGGGGAGAAGGGGAAAAGGTATCATTCCTGCTGTCCCTGGGGCTGCTGGCTTGGGAGAAAAGGGGGAAAGGAGAAAAAGGGAAAAGAGGAAAAGGGGAAAGGGGGAAAGGGGGAAAAGAAGAAAAGGGATGGCTCCTGCTGTCCCTGGGGCTGCTGGCAGGACACAGGGCACACTCTCTGAGCATGGAACAGGGACTCTGGATGATGCCACACAGCCAGTTAATGCACCAGCTAAAAACTACTTTTATACCCTGAAGAGATTAGTGTCTGTCATTTGGGCTTTTACTTTAGAGTCTAATAGCTGGAGATTTAATCCCTTATTCAGAGCAGTAATTATTGCTCACATAAATAGGTCTGGTGGAGTCAGTGAGCTGAGCTCCCTGAGGAGAGGAACAGTCACTTTTACCAATCCAAGTCCCCACAGTGTTGTGCAATGTCTGTAGTGCTTGGTGCCTGTAGGAATGGTGGAATATATCCCACTTTTTCCATGGAAAAGCGTGGAAACGTTGGGGTTTGGGAGCTGAGTAGGGACCTGGCCATTCCAGGGCTCCAGCTACGTGGGATTGATCCACCTGCAGCAGCCCCTGGCAGTGCTGGCTGCATGGCAGGACATGGTTCTCCCTGGAATTTATGCTGTGCACTGAGAGCCTGCTCTGGGGCTGGATCTGAGTGCCCACATCCCACCAGGGCACCTGGCAGGGTTTGGTGAAGGAATCGGGCTGGAGTTCTCCCCACTGAACAGAAACATGCCATAGCATAAATTTGAACTGCTAAACACATTTGGTGTGGTTGCTGTGGCCTGAAACAAGGCAGCTTTGCAGGAATTTCTGATGGGTTGTTCCCCTCCTGCCTACGCCAGCTGGAGCTGGGTCTGAGGGCTGTTGTTGGCCATCGTTGCCAAGGAAGACAATTTAATAAAAAAAGAATCAAAACCCCCAAACAACATCCTGAGGGATGTTATGTCTGTGCAGTCCCACTGCAGCCAGGAGCCCCTGCCCAGATCAGAACCTCAGCACCCTGAGCTCTTCCTCTGCTCTGATCCCCAAATGTTTGGGATTGGCTTTTCATTTCTGGGTTTCCTTTTGTTTGTTAGCACTTAAGATAACAACAGGTCTGATTCTGCTCACAGCTTCTGTAGGAATGGAGCTGTGCCAGTATTGGTAATTTTGGGAGATCATTTGGCAGCGTGTGCCCAACCCCCTGGAGGGTTTGCCTTTCAGAAACACAAAAATGAGGAGAAAAGATTTGGTCCAGTGATGCAGTTCCCAAACTGTTCATTGTATGACCTCAGGCAGCTCATTTAATTTCTCTGTGCCACAGTTTATCTCTCAGAGAAAATAGGGGGAAGCTACAAACACCTATTTATCTCTTGCAATAGGCTGGCAAATCTAATAAACGCTGGCAATAGGCTTCTGATCCTGTAAAATAACAGAGAATGGCAGAAGACAGCATTATTTACAAATTCATGTTTCCTTTCCCAGGTAATTGGCACTGTTATGGAGCTATTTGGGATTAAGCTGATGCTCAGTAGTTTACTGGAGCAGAGTTAAACAGAGTCTGGATCCTGGCACGTGGGGTGGGACTCCAGTGGGAGCTTCTCTTTATTTCTTTAGGCAGTTTCATTCCTTTTGGGCACAAACCCCAGCCAGGTCGCCCCCAGAGGATCAGTTACCTGTGGTTTGGGCTCAGGCAGAGGAGAGGAGGACATGCATTGTGCTGTGGTTTGATGTGAGAACTGGTCCATAAACCAAATAAATCACAGCCCCAGGTGGAGCTGGAGCAGTGGAAGGAGGCAGCGCTGGAAAATGAGCCTTGGTTAGGGGGATTTATTGAAATGAATCATTTGCCAATTTATATTATCTGTGTGTGCTTACCTGTGTCTTAGATGTGTTAGGAGGGTGCATCTCTGATGGTCACAGAGTACCCACACAGAGCTGTAGGGAAGAAATGAACATAAATGACAAAGCATTTAATTCCCTAATGACCAAGTGAAAATAAATGTAAAAAAGGAAAACAGGAGGAATGCAGCCAAACGTTTGAGGAGCAGAACCCTGTCAGCTGCACAGGGACACACCAGGACTGCCCTGCCATTCCCCCAGAACATCAAATGGATGATGAGAGCAGATCCCAGAGTCCTTCTCAAGGTCCCCCAGCCCTTATGGGGGGCCAGGGGCACAGGCACACCCAGGAGAAACAGGAAAAATTGTGCTATACGGACGGGGAGGATTTAATTCAGGCTTTGAAACACCTAAAAGGGGATTAATACTTAAAAAAGGAATAATATTAAAATCTCCCATCGGCAGGAAAATGCTGTGCAGGAGAAGGGAGCCTGGGAACTGAGAGCAAACTGGAACCCAGTGAATTAGGCTTAACTACAGCAAAAACAGCACTTGTGGAAATGAGGCCCCCGAGGGCCCATAACGGAGCAGTAAAATGTTACAGGAGGGAAGTCAGGCAGGGCCATAAACCTGGGGAGGCAGGAGAGGGGAGCCAGGAGCTGAGGCATAAACGAGCAGAGACTAAAGCCTGACAGATGAGGGCTGGGCAGGATGCAGGAATCCTCCCCAGCATCCTCAGTGCCGTGGCCTCGGGACAGGTTTGTTCCTCTGCCACTGCCAGGGACCAGAACATCCCAGAGACACCCACTGAGGGCCCGAGAGGAGCAGAGCAGGGAGCAATGGATGGTAAATAAAATAAGGAAATATAATCAAATCAGCATTGAGTGTATTTGATTTAGGAGGACACCAATGAATAGGGAAGGGGAGGAAAGTGGCAGGGTGAGAGTTGCTGTTGGGTAGGACTGTGGCTTGAGTGAGATATAGTGCAAGCCCTAAATTATCATCATCATTATTTTTTGGCTGGGCTGTGCTGTGACATCAATACCAATTTACACTCCGGGTGAGTAGCACTTACTACCTTCTTGTCTTCATAAATTGTGCATTGTCCTTATTTATTTGCTTCCCCGTCCCCTTCCTCCCTTCCTGCATTGCCTCTCTCCCTCTTTGGAAGCCTGATGGGATGGAGCATCCTTGCTGTGCCCTTGATGAGGCTGACATTTAACCCCAGCTCCAGTCCCCGTGAGCCAGGGGTGGGAATGCTCAGCTTGTTTTCCTTCCCGGGAGGGGATGGGGTGCACAGGATGTTGGCACTGCTCTTGGCAGAGCTGTTAGCAGCAGAAGTATTCTCTGTTTTCCAGCCTGGAAGCTGAGCTTTGTGAGTGCTCCTCATGGCTGGGCTAAAGGAGGGCAGGAGAGCAACAAGGGGCAGAGAATGCCCTGGAGTTCACTGGGGGTTTGTGCTAAACCTCTGGGTTTTACACTGAAAAACCTGAGTGCTGCACGTTCCACTGTCCTGCTTTGTGACTGGCTCAGTAATTAAATGAATGAGGCAAAGTTCATTTGCAAGTGGAGGTGTGCCAACATTTCGAACCAGGCTTTTTCCAGTTTCTATCAGACTCCCAGGTGTCTCTCCCAAATCTGCTAAAAAAGCTTTGCAAGGCCACACTTCGGAAGTCCCGTCAGGACTCCTGCTCCCTCCTGGCTTGTGGGACTGAAATTCTCCACACTTATCTCATTGTCTCCTTTTATTCACCTCTTGTGGCATCCTGTCCCTGGCCAGCAGGTCCTGACTCTGGGATGCGCCCAGGTAAAATTACCTCCGACTTTCCTGGAAAGTTTTCCTGCTCGCCGAGGGCGGGTTCGGCCCCCGCGGGGCGTGCTCGGTTCCACAGCCCGGTCTCACCGAGGCTGGGTTCGGTCCCTGTGGGCTCTGCCCGGTTCCCCAGCCCGGGCCAGTCTCACCGAGGCTGGGTTCGGTCCCTGTGGGCTCTGCCCGGTTCCCCAGCCCGGGCCGGTCTCACTGAGGCTG
This sequence comes from Chloropsis cyanopogon, assembly GCA_013400585.1. NCBI lineage: Eukaryota > Metazoa > Chordata > Aves > Passeriformes > Irenidae > Chloropsis > Chloropsis cyanopogon. Next base: position 76,787 of record WEZZ01017692.1, read on the forward strand.
GGTTCGGTCCCTGTGGGCTCTGCCCGGTTCCCCAGCCCGGGCCAGTCTCACCGGGGCTGGGTTCGGTCCCCCGGGCTTTTCCCGGTGCCCGCTTCCCGCAGCCCGCGGTGCGAGCCCGGCTCGGGGCCGGCTGTGTTTGTTTTTGGCAGGGCTGTGTTTTTCCAGCCTCTCGCCCCTCGCAGCCCCCCCGNCGAAGCCCGGGCCAGTCTCACCGAGGCTGGGTTCGGTCCCTGTGGGCTCTGCCCGGTTCCCCAGCCCGGGCCGGTCTCACTGAGGCTGGGTCCGGTCCCTGTGGGCCCTGCCCGGTTCTCCAGCCCGGGCCGGTCTCACCGAGGCTGGGTTCGGTCCCTGTGGGCTCTGCCCGGTTCCCCAGCCCGGGCC
>WEZZ01017692.1:77330-88719 GCA_013400585.1 Chloropsis cyanopogon
GGCCCCCGGCCGAGCCCCCGGGGCCGAGCCAGCCCGCCCGCTCCGCATCCCGCCGGGATGGCTCCGGGATGCTGCCCTGCCTCCGGGATGCCGCCCCGGCGGGGGGAAACGGGGGGAGCCCCCAGAGCTGCTCATGCCGGGAAGCAGGAAAATTCCCCCCTAATTCCCGTCCCCGCTGTGAAAGTAATTCTGCACGATGAAGCGTTCCCAGAGATGGCGCTAGGATTAGGGAAAAACCTCTCTCCCTCGCTGCTTTGATTCCGGAGAGGAGATAATCGGATTACTCGCAAAGTCCCTCTGATGCAGAGCCGTACACGGGAAGTACAATACGGTATTGTTTTGTCTCCCCGTGGATTCCCACACCTACCAGAGACACACCTGGAAATGTTGTGCGTCCGTAGCATGGATTTTTTTGTTATTTTGCCCCCTGTTTTCCGTGTGTAGTCGCCGCAGAGATTAAAAGAGAGCCTTTACCCCAGGAGGTGGCAGGTCTGCAGGAAGGGCATCGTGGAAGTGTTCAGAAATGGGGGGAACAGTTCCCCTTCTGGAAACACTGGAGTCAAATACCAAATGTAAGGAATGGGGTGGAGGGATTGGGAGGGCGGGGAATTGTCCCCAGGGGGGGATGGATCCCCCAGAGGCAGCGTGGAGACCCTGTTTGACAACTCCTGGCCGTGGCACAATTCCAACTTATTCTGCAGAAAGCATGGCCCTGGCAGGTGTTGATGGCAGCAAAACAAATGTGGAATAGGTTGTGATAAAGGGAGTTCTCCTGGGAAGTGGAAAAAGCAGCGATAAATATCTTGAAACTCTTGGATCACAGGAAGAGTGAAGATGTGTTTGTTGGAGTACTTGGGGACTGTCCTCCAATGCATCAAATGTTTCATCTGGGGGCCTGATGAAAGCCTAAGATTTCAGTTAAGTTTGTTGTCTTTTTTCTTTTCAGTATTTTCCTCTCCATGGATAGACATTTGCCTTTCTCAAGGAGTTACAATAAATTTTGTGTGGTTTTGTGACCTTTGTTCTAAATGCGGTGAATGAAGCCCTGATTTCGGGTCCCCTCTCAGCTGATCTGGGTTTGAACCTGGTGGCTCCATTTCCTCCTTATCTCTGGGTCTTTCTGCTGCCTGCTCAACCTCTTTTTTCAGTGTCTGCTTCCCAAGCATGTCACAGCTACAGCCAGGCCTCCAACTTCTCCATCTTCCACTGGAGCAACAACCATCTTGTGTAGGGCCTGACTCCCTGCCAGGACTTTCCTCCTCCTCTTTCCAGGAGGGTCTGAATTCCTCCTTTTGCTGAGATCCACACATGCAATTTGCTTCCAAACAGCTCCGTGACAGGAGCTGGCAGGCTGCTGGGGCTGTCATCCCCTTGCTCTGGCTGTTGTCAAAGAACGGCGTTTTCACCCAAAACCTCGCTGGCAAATGGCACAGGACCCGCCTGTGCCCAACTGTGGCTGCATAGCCCAGCTCAGGTGGGGACACTGGCAGGGAGGAGAGCAGGAGGGAATGTGTAATTAAAGATGGAAAAGCCATCTTTGCTGCCTTTGCCGTGCAGCATAAAATAAGAGCGAGGCTGAGGGGTTGGCTGCTGGCGATCCGGCTGTGGCAGCATGAAAAATGAGGAGGAGCGCGATAAGAAACTAATAATTTATGTTCCAAGCACAGACTCACACCAGTGTGGAGGGAAATTCATGCCAATAACTCCTACTAACTCAGAAAGGCACGCAATCTTTTATTGCACAAATTATTAACGACCAGAAAATAAATGACTCTGTAATCAGATTGGTGCTGCCGGCGCTTTTCGCTTCTCCTTTTATTTGTGTAAATTCTGCAGCCAGTCCCCCCCTGAAGCCGAGGCAGTGGGAACTGCACTGGCCCAGTGCCCTGCCTGACAACAGAGCAGATTAAACAAGGATGGAACAGGAACGTGCTGGTATCTCGCTGCCTATCTGAGATGGGTTTGCTCCACAAACATTTCTGCCCCCTTCAGCAGCAGCAGCAGCAGCTCTGTAGGTGCACGGGGCTCCCTGCTTTGGGTCCCCAGTGCAGAGTGACTGGAACAGTCGAAGAAGAGCACAAATGACAGCTCCCAGTGCCTCCTCTGGGCCCTGTCCTTCCCCAGGCTCCTTTCTTCACGTCCTTCCTTTGTCCTTGGGCTGCTGCTGTTGCTTTCCATGTGCTCCTGCTCTGTTTTTCCAGCATTTGTGCTCAATATTCAGAAGTGCTGAGCACCCTCAGCAATGACCAGATTGGGGATCCTCAGGCCAGGGGAAATTTGTATTTGCATGGGGAAAGGAGCATGGGGAGCTGCTTTATTTAGACAGAGTCCACATGGAAACAAAGGATGGGACACTTTCCTACCACTGCACTGCATGCTGTGATCTCTCCTGAGTGAAAATCTTTATTAGGATGATGAGGAGAAGCAGCATTGATGAAGAATGGGACATCCTGAAGAGAAAAGCCCTGTTTGGCAGCCCTAGGCTGTGATGTGAGTCTGTTTGGCCCTGGGGGCCCCTGGCTCTGATTCCTAAAGGTTTCTCAGGTCCAGATGACCTCTGCAAGGCTGGGTACCTGGCCAAGGCTCATTTCAGCCCCGTGGTTCAGGTTTGCAGGGTGAGGCTTCCTCAATAACCAGGAACTCGAAGGCAAGGGAGTTCTCTGGGTGGGATCAGGAGCTGCTGCCTTTACTCCCTGTATTTCTCAGCTGGTGGAGGAGACTTCTGAGAGGCTGAGACTTCCCTCTCCCCTCCCACTCCCCTGCCCTGTTTTGATTATGTGAACCATATGATAAGGAAGAAAAGTGTTCCTATTGTTAATTCAGCCCATTCGTTATCAGTGGCACCATCTCCCTGATGGCTTCATCTGCAGGGAGGAGGGGGAGAGCTGCTCCCCCTGCTCTGGTTTTATGGTCAGGGGGTGCTGGGGAGGCTGCAATAATGAATAATGTGCAGATTGTTCCCGGGCCTGGGAGTGTTTTATTAAGGCAGGTTTTCTTATACTGAATGCCCAATCACCACAGAACCATGAAACTCAAATTGCCTCACAGCTCTCTCATGAACATAGTTTTAATCTCATTGACCTGTCGTTATACTACAACACATAAATCCAGATTTGGAGATCTTATGTCCAATCATAAATTGGGCTGGCAGACTTCCGATCAACAGAATAAAACTGTCTCCTCTGAGGGGGGTTTTTATTCATCAGTGCTGTTCCAGGAGACGGGCTGGGGGTGCAGTCAGCTTTTCTTAATAAACTATTCCTTTAAAAAATGGAGGGAAATAAGAAACATCATGATATTCACAGAGAAAAAAAAAAAATCAGGTGACGTTTAAATAACATTAACATTAGACATAAAGCCAGAAAGTGGAAAGCTGTGAGTTAAGGGGTGTTAACTCCTGCTGACATCACGGAGAAAGGAGAGGAGCAGAGGCTGTGCAGTGCCAGGCAGGCAGACAGCTTTGGCACACATAACTCTGTGTTTTTGGGGCAGGCACATATGTGACAGGGTCAGAGAATTCCTTCCTCTTTCCTTGTGTCTTTTATTCTTTTATTTAAGTGAATAACCCAGAGGAAATCTGATTTCTCCCTCCTTCTCGTTGTGCTGTGTTTTTTCTGCATTCAGCAGTGAATGTGGATTCGATGTTTCAGTGGGAATTTGGATGTGACACACCTGGTGTCAGGTGTGGGTGCTCCTGCAGAAGGGTTTCCCTTGTGACGGGAGTTCACAGCCACTAAATCCTGCTCAGGAGTCCAGCAGGGCCCCTGTGAGTGCTGGCATTGCACAGGGACAGTTCCTCTTGTCCCCAGCAGAGATGTTGTCACAAAACCCACCCCGGTGGTATCGGGGGCAGTGAAGAAGTGACAAACACAGACTCCATCATTCAGCAGGTATGACGGAAAGCCTCTTTCTTTATTCAGAGATCTTCTTCTTCTTCTCTTGGTTAGCTACAGGTGGACCTCATTGGTCAGCTACTTAATAAATTTCTCATGATTGGCCAATTAACCCTTTACTATAAACATCAGTATCACAGTTAACATGGTCACAGCCGCAGATTGTTTGGAATTCTTCATCTCCAACTTCCCAAGGTCTCCCGGGCTGAGCCATGGGAACTCTTATCTGCTTTCTCCTCTGACCAGACTGTACATCCATGAGATGTGACACCCAAAACGCTGAGCACAGGTGGGAGAACTTCTGGCTGGGCAGGGGTGGGCACCTTCTCTCTCCTCTGCATGGCTTCACCTGGGGCACGTTGCTGAAATCCCTCCCTAAAGACACAGAACAGCTCCAATTCCATGTTCCTCAACCTGTGGAGATGAGACCTTTTCCCAGCCTTCCCTGAGCAGGCAGGGAGAGCCCTCTGCCCGTGCCCTGGGGTGTTCTCCTGCCCTCAGAGGCCCAGCAGGGCAGCAGACCCTGGCTCTGGACAGGGGTGCAGCTCCAGCCCAGTGACCGCAGGTGGCCCTGGCTGGGTTCTGCTCCCAGCCCGTACCTGGGACAGCTCAGCAGCAGCCCCAGGGGGAGGTGAGGCACTCTGGAGCCCTTCCCCCGGGGTTTGCTGTCCTCACAGTCATTTTTGGAAGGCCTCTGTCTCCCCAGAGCCGGGATGGATGGACCCCTAAAGCACAGAGCCAATTACAGGGCAGAATTTATTGGGCTTTATCCCGGAGCACGTTCCGTGCTGGGGCTGGGGGAGGAAGGAAACCCATGGCAACTGGAAATGTGAGTGTGAGGATTAGAAGCCCCCATAAATATACCTGACTTTGCCATCTCTTCTAATTAAATGCAAGCCATGAAACACGGGCAGGGAGTGTGGTGGTGACAGGGTGCAGCAGAGCTCAGAGACAGCAGAAGAGTGAGTGGGGACTGCCAGCCTGGCCTGGGGCTCAGAGCAGAGCCAGGAGGGTTAAAGCTCCGGGGCTGATTTAGAGCAGGCCCTTCCCAGCCAGGCAAAGGGAACCCTGCACTCAGTTATTAATGTTTCCTGTTTTATCTTCTCATCTTCTCTGCTTTAATTGTAAATTATCCAGCACGCTGCTCCTCTCCGCTGTGTTTCCTTCTCCCAGCCCAGGGAGGTGGTAAAAGAGAAACTGCTGATGCTAACAAGGAAAAGGGGGGGCTAGGAAGGGTCTGTCCCCTCTGAGCTTTGCCTCAGGGCTCTGCAGCTCTGAATTGTGACACTCTTTGGGCTTTTTGCTGTGATTCACCCCTCCTGCCCCCAAAATGAGGGGCTGGAATTGGGCTGCTGTGAGCAGCTGTGCTCAGCTTCCCTCCAGGGCTCGTGTCTGAGAGCCCAGGGTGAGGCACTGTCCTCATTCAGCCCTCCTGTAAACAGCTCCCTCCTTTTCCCCCCTCGCTGGGGTTCAGGCATTTGCCCTTTCCCAGCTCAGTTTCTCCTCCTGTGCTCCTGTGGGGCTCCTGTGTGCAGGAAATAAAGCCCGTGGTTCAGCACTATCCATCTAATATCTTCTGACTGCCTTTAATCATAGCATTTTCCATTTAATTGGGAAGGCAGGCACACTTTGCATATTAATACAGCACAGCCTGCACCTCCTGAGCTCTGCAGCTGTGGCTGGGATGTGTTCCTGTGTCCCACCATGGCTGGAATGTGTTCTACCATGGCTGGGATGTCCCACCATGGCTGGGAGCCTGCTGGGGTCCTTCAGCAGCTCTGTCAATGAAACTCAGTTCAAATCAACAACCACAACAAATTCCCCCTTCTAAAAAACCACATTTTTATGGATAGTCCCCATTTCAAGAACTGCTCTGCAGCCAGTGCCTCTGTCTGTTGGGTCTGCCTTAGGTCCCACAGGGAAAAAAAATCATCTTTCCTTGAGGAACTGCTGGCTGTGGAGCATATTCCCCTTGTGTGATCCATCCATCCATCTATCCATGACCAATTCTTTCTTTTCTTGGCTTCATCCTGGCACCCTGAGTGAAACCAATGGGTTTGTCTTGATGTCACTGTGGCTTTCATGACTTGTTGATTAGAGCTGCTTTGGGACAGGTATTTTGGGGTTGATTTGCTCTCTGTAGCTCTTTGAGGTCAAAAAAAGCTTTTTGGGATCACACACACCTTGAGGCACCATGGGCAGCCGGGGCTGATTCCTGTCACCAGGAGATGATTGTGTGTCCTGTCCTCAGGGACAGCACAGGTCACAGAATTTTGGAAGGGGGCAGTAAATGATATTCTAGTTATAAAAAATTAGTCCAGTTTTTTTCCCATAGCTCAGAAAATACAGCTCAAAAAGAACAGAATAGAGACAGATCTGCTGCAAGGATTTTCCTTCCTGATCTGTCACTGTTCCTGCAGTGTCAGGAGTCCTCGTCATTCCTGTTTTTCTGGTCTAGTAAGAGCTATGTCATTGCATCTCTGGCTTGACCTACAGTTCCCTGCAGACTTCATAATTACAGCCTTCTTCAAAACAGACATCACTTACCATGCCAGGAATTGTCACAGTGTGGAGAAGTAGATCAAAATCCATTAGGGAACAAGAGGTGGCCAGATTAATTTCCACCTGAAATTTCAATTAAGCTTTTCAGGGTAGAATTAGCGTGTAAGCCAAGCCTAGACATGATGACTCTGGGGTTTGAGTTTTAGAATTGCTCTGGTAGGGAGAAATAGAGTTTTCTCTCGAGCCTGTGGCACTGCTGCTGACAGCTGAGTGGGGCTGTGCGTGGCCCTAAATATTTCAGAGGTTGAAAGCCACAAATATGTAGAGGTTGTCCTCATGTTAATGTGTCTGATGGGTTTAAAAGCCCGAGATCCCACTGGAAACAAGTCAGAACAGATCCTTCAGGCACTGCTGTTCCAGCTGGAGCCCCAGTGCTGTCTGTGGCTGTGGGCAGGCGGGGAGCTGTCCCTGAGGTTGTTTTGGTGCACGTGGAGCTGATGGATGTCTGGGTCCCTGGAGGGTCCAGGGGGGTGTGCTGGGGCTCAGGGGATGGCTCTGTGCATTGCTGGGCCCTTTACAGACTTTGTGGCTAATGATTTTGGAGACGTTTCCTGCAGAGGAGCCGGGGCTCACCTGGTGCTGCTTTTCCTGCCTGCTCTGTTCTGGGGGCAGGACAGGGACCGAAGCCACCCCGAGCATCCCTGCAGTCCCAGACACACCAAGCAGGGCTGCACAGAGTCCACACCAGTCCTGAAAGGGTCCTGCCTGCTGGGACTGCTTGGCTGGCTCTGCTTTTCTGATTTTTCTGGTTTTCTGATTTCTTCAGTTATTTCTGAAGCACCAGACCTGGTTGTTACTGGAGGAAAGTCACAGAAAGGTGGAGAAGTTTCTCATTCTCAATGGACAGAAGAGAAAGAAGCTTTGTAGAGTTTGATAATTTTTTTTTATAACTTACATTGTAAGACCATGAGTTCCCCCCACCCCAGAAGCAGAAGGGGGATATTTTGAATCCTATTTTTTTTTAATTTGGCAGAATGTCCCCAACTCCTGGCACCTGCAGGGCACATTTCCCCAACGTCAGTGTGTGTGTATAAAATCCCATCAGAGCATATTCAGCGTGCACACAGATCTGTACAAACTTTGTGTATTTGTGTGTCTGTGCCTTTCACACACTCAGGTCCCAGGGACAGCCTTGGATGTTCCCACAGGACACTTTTCTTGCACTTCTGTTGTGTCACCCTCATTTCTGATCTCACAGGCACTCCCTTCTCCCTGGCTCTCCTCAGCCCTGGATCTATTTCCTTTTATTATCCTGGCAGGAGCTGAGCTTCATTAGGGGAGTGGAGTCTCTAACAAGGATGGGGAATGGCAACAACAAAAGGATGCAGCAATATAAAGTTATGTCAAAAAACCTTTACAAGAAAAACGGCTGACATTAGAAACAAGGGGCATTAAAAATTCAGCAGGGTTGGGAGGGGGGGCAGGACTGGGGAGAGAGAAACAAATAAATACCCAGGCTTTAAACTAATAAATCATTTTCTTTGGGAAATGCATCAAACCCTGCATGCTATTAGAACTGGTTTTATTTCTATTACTGTTAATAACAATGATAAATACATTTTTTTCTGGGGTCTCAGTGTGGGCTATCAGCATTTTAAATACACATTTAAGCAGGGAGGCAATCTTCCCCTTGTGCTGTTCCTGCTGCTCATATTCAGTGCCTGGGAAGCTGTTTCCTCCTGCCCAAATTGGAACTGCCTTACTCAGCCAGCAGATAATTTTGGATAGATCTTGACCAGTAGCCCAAATTTAGTCAGCTCTGTAAAGTTACACCAACCCACCCCCCCTGTTGTTTGGCTGATCAGATATCCTGGGATCTCGTGATCCCTGAGGTTTTCTAGCCAAGCTCTTGTGGAGAGTCTGTGGACCCAAACACACAAAATCCCCCAAATTCTGACTGATCTGCAGGCAGGGGATGAATGGATTTGTGTGAGGAGCTGAGCGGGTCAGGTCTCCCTGGGAGGAGGAGGAGGATGTGGAGGATGTGGAACTTGGATTCCTGTGCTCTCCCGGCACTGGGGTTTGACTTCAGCTGCTCTTTGCATCCAGCCCTGGAGATCTCAAACCGGGATTTATTTCCCTCCCTCGCTGCACATTGACAAACTCATCTGCACAGGGGGGAACTGGAGTGCTAATCCAGGGCTGCAATCAGCAGAACTGGGAATTAGAACTTGCACTTCCCTCCCCTGGCTCCTTGGAGGGGTGCAGCTGTGGGTGGCGGGGAGCAGTGTCCCTGTGCCCGTCACCTGAGGCGGGCAGGACTGAAGTGGTGGGGCTAAATTTGCAATTTGGCAGAGGGGAAGCTTTGTGTGCAGGCAGGCCCAGGAGCTGGGGGGTTTAAACTCCCACTGTGACTCCTTCTGGGACCCTCTGAGCACTGCAGTTCCTGCTCATGGCTATTCCCTGCCTCTCCCTGTGCAGCAGGGCAGGGAGGGAAGGTGGTGCAGTGTGTTGGGATCAATGTGTTGACAGCAAGAGCCACCTCTCCTGCCTGTGTTTGCACAGCTCTGTGTGTGTGTGTGTGCAGGCTCCCTCACACAATTCTCCCCTTAATATTATTCATCCTTATTACGTATCATTATTCTTTATTATGATTTATATGCCGTGCCGTGGCTTTATTATGATTTATACCCCCATCCCCAGAAGAGCTTATGGAAGGCATCACACAGCAAAAAGACAGCAGCCCTGTTCAGGGGAAGAAACATGGCTTTCTCCATGAGCAGCAGCTCTAATGCTCCTTCTCAGCCACCCAGAACCTCATTCCTGGGCTCCCACAAAAGCATTTGGGTGTAGTTGTACCAAGGCTTCAAGTCGAGCTTTTATCTAAACTCATGCTCTCCAGTTCCTTTGCTGCTCTCCTTTCTTCTCCTGCTTCTTCTAGGTCTTCATTTTCATCTTGCCTATTAAGAGAGATTAATTTCATGATTGCCCTTGAAGCAATCTCTGTTCTGTTTGGGGAGGAACTTCCTTGGCTGCTTTAGAGCAGCTTCACTCAGTGCTACTCTAAAAATCTGTCACAACTGAGGGACATTTCCAACGCTCCAAACAAGAGTGGGAGCTTTGCACCTGGCTCCCTGTGTGTAAATAACAATGATCAAGTGCAAAATGCTTTCTGAGCTGCCAGTAATGTTTCAGTGTTTGCCTGGAGGAACCTCAGCCGTAAGTGACAGGTTTTGAGCCAAAAGGTCCTGTTTTGGTAACGGGCTAACTCAGCTGGAAGAAGGAGCCTGCTCTGCAGGTTAAGGGCAGGATCATCAAAGAAAGGTAAAGGAGGCTGAAGGTTGTCCCCCCCAAATTCCATCCTCTGCCAGAGCCACCCTCCCCACAGCCTCCTCCTCTCTCCCCCCCGTCCACTCCCCTGCTTTGAGGACTTTTCCCTGGATGCACACGGGGAGAGGCAAAGCTGCCAGAAAACAGGGATTTCCCGGAGCTGATGCTGCTCATGGCGAGGAGGGTCAGGGTTTGTGAGTTATGGGAAACCCATGACAACCATCAAAACAGCTCCACCCAGCCTCCCACTCCCTCGTGGGCATGGTGACGGACACAGCCAGGGAAAATCCCGCTGGGGAGATGGGTCTGAGCTGGGAAAAGCTTGTGGGAGCCTTCCTGGGGCTGGGAGTGCAGCAGTGAAAGGGGTGAAGCGTGGTTGATGTCGGGACAGCTCAGCTGTCCGTGGGCTGTGCAGTGTGAGGAGGCTCAAACCCCCTTTGCTGGGTTCAGCTCTGGGTGTGCAGCCAGAGTGGCTCGTGGAGCCCCCGGGATGGAGCAGAGCCAGCGAGCCAAAACCTTCCTGCCCAACCCCTCCCCTGGGGCAGAGCAAAGGAAACAAATTCTGGGCTTGGGTTTCTGCACCGAGGTGTTTGATCTGGTGTCCGGTTTGGATGCCAGAAGTTTCTAAAGCTGGCCTGGAGTGGCTCTGATCCTGTTTGAAACATTGGCACAGCTCACGTGGAGTCCAGAAATGCAAAAGGAGAGCAGAGCCTGGCACTGTGGGACACTCTGTGGGACAGGGGCTGTCTCCAGGCCTTTGTACAGCCTGGGACAATCGGGCCCTGGCTGGGAGAGAAATGCAAATGATAAATAATGTCTGGGGGGTTGATCAGGGCTTGGGCAAGCACACACGGGTGCTCCCTGTCTGTGTGTGTGAATAAGTGTCAGAATTAGGGGGCAGCAAATATTTAATCACAATAAATAGCCACATTGTCTTCCCTTTTCCTGAGGAGCTGGTCGAACATCCAGCTATTTTATTTATTTATTAAATCTCACTGGAGATAGTTCAGCAGCAGGGGAGTGCTGCTCTGTCTCCCAAACGATGACTGCCATCAGGCTGGAGAAATCAGTCATTTCTGGCAAGAAAAAAACCCCTCTTTGGTGGGTTAATGATGCAGGGTAAATCCTGACAGTGGCCAGTGGTCTGAGCACATGAGACATGACCTGAGGGAATCATAGATTCTGGGGGGGCTGTTGCTGCTGCTCCTCTGTAATGGGATTGCTGCTTTATAATGGCTTCAACTTCTTCTCCTTTCCCCCCTTTATCATTATTGACCAAGGAGCACCAGTAAGGCTGGAGAATAAATAGTTCCCTGATGGTTAACAACAGGCCCTCCACCAATTGGAATTCAAGCTGTGCTCCCTGTTATATTCTTTATAATCACACTTTATTGCATGGGGCGGAAAATAAAGCATCTCTCTCTCCATCCCCCCCTTTCCCTCCTCACAACCCCAGGGAAACTGGGTGCTGCCTTCTCCTGGAGCAGGTGGGAGGAGGCTCCAGGGCTGAGCACGGGCAGAGGATGCGGGGACAGCACCATTCCCAGCAGGAACATCCCCCCATCGCTCCGGGCCGCTCTGCGGGACGGTCCGGGGGGAGCCGCGGCGGAGGCGAGATCCCGCTGCGTGTGTGTGTGTGTGTGTGCTGCATCCCCATCCCTGTC
>WEZZ01017692.1:104836-117445 GCA_013400585.1 Chloropsis cyanopogon
CTCCTCCCCCGGGCCGCCCCCGCGGCCATCCCTCCATCCCTCGATCTGTCCCTCCATCTATCCATCCCTCCCTCCCTCTTTCTGTCTCTCCATCTCTCCTGCCCTCCATCCATCCCTCCTTCCCTCCCTCCGTCTCTCCCTCGTTCTTTCCATCCCTCCATCCCTCCTCTCCCCACCGGGATGTGGAAGGGCTGCGTGCCCTTCCCGGGGCCGAGGTGCAGGCACAGCCGTGGGGCAGCAGGGTGTGCCCCGGTCCTTGTGCCCTCACAGAGGTTTTTGCCGTCTGGCCGGGAGAACGGCACAGCTCCCTTCAGTTTTGGGCAGGCACGGGATGCCAAACCTTCCCAGAGCGAGCTGCCAGATGTGAGCAGGGCTCTCCCCACACATTTGTACTTGTCAGTTTTGGGCAGGCACAGTTCACGTTGTTTGGGGCCCTGGATGGATGCCAGTCTGTTCTGGTGAAACCCATTCCCCCCAGGGTTCCCTCTGCTCCAAACCCACCCCTGCGTTCTCTCCATCTCCGCTCCCAGCCCACAGCCAGGGCTGCTCTGGGAAGGGGCAGTGGGCTCCTACAGCCAGAGGGAGGGGAGAACAGCTCTGAAATCCTCACTGATGAATGAAAATACCTCCGATTTGTGAAGTCCAGCATCACACGTGCAGGATAACAGTGGAAGGACGTAGCTAAACACTTGATTGTTTCCCTTATCAGACAGAGCGTGACCCTTGCTGTGCTCTGCATTCTCATAGTGCTGCCTCTGAAAGGGAGTTGGGGCTGGAGATTGGCTGCTCCTCATCCTCTTTTCCCATCGTTTCTTGGGCAGGGTGTCTGTTTGCAAGGTGGCCCTTAGGGGGTTCAGGGTTTGGGGCGCAGGTAGAGAAGGAAAGACGGATTTTCCCAAAGCTGTTGTGACTTGACCACATTCAAACAAACCAAAACAAGAAGAGCAGTAAATGATGTTTGGGTTCTGTCCCGTCTCCCTCACATGCGGAGGCACAGGGTGGTTGTGGACGGCTGGGGCACTGACAGTGGGAATTCATTTGCTTGCTGGGGCCGTGTTTTGCTCTTGGTTTGATTTATATGTGATTCCTTTTATTTGCTGCTTTTTGCTTTTCGTCATCGTGGTTGTTGTTTTCCTTTGCTGCCCTGAGGTTCAGGCGTCAGTCCAAGACTTTGTCAGGGATGGAAAGAGGAACTATCTGCTGCGAACTTCAGAAATGCCAGTAATGAGCAAAATCTGTTGTTTAGCCCTGAGGTTTCTGAGCCTTCTCCTGGTCCCTGGATGCTTGGGTGTGGGGGTGGAGGGCAGCTCGGTGTGACCCCAGGTTCCCTTGGAGAGCCAGGAGCAGAGCAGCACCTGGGCAAGGAAGGGAGATCCTTGGGCCACTGAGCGTGCTGGGATCCAAATTCAGAGGCTTTCACCAAAAGGGGGATCTCCCACCCCGGGCAGGAGTCTTCAGGAGAACTTTCCTATGGTAAGAGGACTTTGCCTGCTGGAGGATTTCCTTGGCTGCCTGCAGAAGCAGGATTCATTCTGAAATGTCACTGTTAACTGAATAGATCAGATTTAGGTTCCTTTCTGAGCTGCTGTGGGCCCAGGGATGGGAGCTGGAGAATGTTGGGGTTTATGTGCAGGGGACTGTTTTCATAACTTTGCCTTTGTGTCCCTCGGGGCTGCCTCATGAATGTGGAAAAAGCCCCTCTGTAAAGCAGACTTATAAACCTCCAAATCCCCCCAAGGTCTTTGGCACAGTCTGTTGATTTTTATTTGTGGTTTCATGCTGATTTGGCTTGTTGCTTTTAATCCAGCACATTTTAGTTCAGGTTGGTGTTTGTTGGAGGTTTTGGAGATAGATAGGATTTTTTTTTGTTTGTTTGCAGGGTGTTTTGGTTCTGTTTTGTTTTTTTAAAGGACTTGGCCCAGGTGGATTTTAACCTGTGTTGCACTGCAGACCTGCAAGTTCAACTTGAATTCTTAACAGAAGTTGATTTAAACTCTGTCAGATTCCAGCTTTATGAAGGAACTAGGGATAAGATGAATGCTGCTCTGAAATGGGGTGAGGAGCTCCCAGAGCCCATCCAGTGCTGGGCAGGGGTGCTGAGTTTGGGTCCAGCTCGCAGGGTTCCTGCTCTGAGGGCAGTGGGAACCTCTGTGCTGCTGCTGGCACAGAAAGGTCCCTAAAATCCACTGCTTTGGGATTTTAAAAGGGAATTTTCAGGGCAAACAGCTGGAGATGGGAATCAGCCTGGCTGGGAGAGGAGCTCTGAGATGTTTTGGGTGGTGAAGTCACTGCTGATGGTCCAAACTCTGCCAGTGTCAGGGGGCTGGAGGGAGGGTGGGTGCTGCACCAGGAGAAGGAGCAGTTATTGTTCTGTGCAGAGGCAAAACAAACCCAGATCAATGGCACTGAGAGTGCCAGCACAATGCTGAAGGATTTAATTTTGTGGATTATTAAATACCCTCTGGAAAGGAAAATATTAATTGGATTGCAGGCTTGTGAGTGAACAGCGGAGGTGTAGAAGCAGCTGTGGGTTAGGAGAATAATTTTATCTTACAGGGGGCTTTGAGGAGCTGCAGGGGGGTGAGGCTTGCCCTCGTGCAGGAGCTGGGGTGAGGATTTCTGCTCGTGCAGGGAGCAGTGAGGAGACAGAGCAGGCGAAAGGTCTGGAGTGGTGGAAGGGCAGAGGAGGAGCCCTGGGCGAGGTCAGGGCCTCTGCAAACCAGGCCAGTCCAGCCCTGCCTGGAAGAGAGGGAAGGGAAATCCCTGCTGAGCTTGGTGTGTGTGCAGGGAGCAGATCTTCTCCTGGGATGCTCTGAGGCTGCTCAGGGCATTCCTCACCCCACAGGGATAATCATGGGGCTGATTCCCGGAGGTGTCCCGGGCTCTGCTGTAGGAAAAGGCAATTTCTGAGCCCTCAGCCCCTCAGTCTGACCCAGGAAATCTGCCAGCACCGCTGCCTGGTGCTGGAATTCTGCTCTGAGGAAAAGAAAGTGAAGCCTGTGAGGAAAGACAGACAAATAAATGAAGAGGAGCAGGGGAAGCAGCATCATCTCGTTAGCGCCGTGTCAAGGGCAGTGTAAAGGTGACACAGGAGAGGTAATTTTGCTGTCAAAATTATTTAGAGATGTCATTAAACTGCTTAGGGCTGTCTCTGGTGCTTCAGGGCACAGACACCTGGTTTTAATTTGCGCTGCTCTGTGTCCAAACTGGCTGGCCTGGCTCAAAGGGAGCGGAGCTCGTTTGGAGCCTGGTGGCAAAACCTTCAGAGAACTGGGAGCTGAAAGGCAAAGGGTGACCAAGAGCAGCATGAACCCCCTCCTAAACTTGGTTAATTTAAAGCTATCCATCAGTTCAGGCCTGCAGGGATGATGAACTTCTCGGTGTGTTTGTTCTGGGTCAGTTGTGGGACAGGGGGAGCAGAGAGCAGTTCCTGCTGGAGGTGTCCAGGTTGGACAGGACTTGGAGCGGGGGTGGTGAAGGTGTCCCTGCCATGGCAGGGGGTGGGATTTAAGGTTCCTTCCAAGCCAAACCAGTCTGGGGTTTTATGATTGGCCCTGGACTTTGGAAAAGAAATCCCCTCTGTTTTTATTTCATTATTGCTTGGCCAAAATGCTACGCTTACAAAATCACTTTGTTTGCCCTCTATATTTTTCTGCCTCCTTTGCTTGCTTTTGTGGGGTTTGTTGGTTTGTTTTTCCATCCCCCCTCCCCTCTTGTGCATTGTCCTGCCCTGTTTCTCCTGTGCCCAGTCTGATTCCTTTATCTGGAAAACATTTTGCTGCTCAGGAGTCCTTGTTTGGCATCTGCCCTCCCTTCTCCCCTCTGTTGACATGCATCACCTTCCCTTCCCCAGCTGAAGAATTCACTATTTTCCCCATTTCAGGGCTGCTTTTTCCTGTTAGGGCACTCTCACCTCCCTCACTGCTGGCAGATGTCACTGGAGGACTCATGACAGCCCCTCTGTCCCAAACGTTGTGTTTCCCAGCTGAGGGCACGGAAAGTCTCTCTGCAGAGTTCACAAATGCTGCAGGGGTCAGGTGCAGTTTGTAAATAACCAGAGCAGCTCTGCTGAGCCCTCAGCCTGCTCAGGATGGTCCCTGTCCACACCCCCTGCTCTGCCAGGGCTCTGCATTTCCTTCCTGTTGTTTTTGGCTCTTATTTTAGCCAAACCAGTGAGGGCAGGGAGGAAATTACACGTTCCCCTGGGCCAGAAATACAATCTGATAAGGGGTTTTCTTGTAACAGTGTCTGGGGATGAGGAGGGATGAATGGAGGGAATTCCCAAGCACTGAAAGGTTCTTGCTCATTTATTTTGCCTCTAGCCCATGGGAAAATTGTACCTTTTACTTTATTTTGCACATGGATGCAAAGCCACAGGATCTGGGAAGGCCATCAAGCCCCACTTTGCCCTGTTTTTTGATTAGCTGCACAGAAACATCGCTGCACATCAAATCCCTCATTTTCAGATGTCAAGAAAGCTTTAATCCCTGTGCAGAGCAGGTTCTTTAATCTTCTGCATCTCCAGCTGGGAGGAAACATTCACCCAGCAGCCCGGTCAGTGTGGGCAGTGTCACCTTGGGGTGACATCCCCAGGCACCAGCCAGGGCTGCGAATGGAGATTCCAGAGAAGTGGGGAGCAGGAAACCTTGAGAGTTTCTGGTGATGGAAGAGCCACAGGGCAGGAAATACAGAACCTGGGATATGTCTGGTGCCAGAACTGCAGCCGAGTTGTGTTTGCTTGGAGCTGGCGCCCAGTTCAGCGCTGGGATTGATTTCAGCAGCAGCTCTGGGATTGTAAAGGACTTGAGGAGCTCTAAATCAGCACAGCTCCTCGGTAGGAAACTTGCCTGTTGCCTTTGAAGAGGCAGAGTTCCCTGCCTGGGGTGTCCTGGCCTGGGGTTTGTGTTGCTCAGAGCTCTGGGGCTGGGGGGATCATCCCACCCCAGGGAGCGCCTGCCCAGCTCTGCCCATCCAATCTCCAGAGCCCCCCTGTAGCCCCAGCCCTGCTTTCATCCCCAGATGGATGGGAGAGGTGCCACGGGCTGTGGGAGCTGCTGCTGCTGGGTTGCCAGGGCAACCAGAGATGGCCCCTGAAGACAGGAAAGGGCAAACATTCCTTTCTGCTACCGTCTGGAGCATCAGTGATTGAATGAGATTAGATGGAATTAGATAATCCTGAAATTCACAGTGATTTGACGCCAGACCTTTATTAAATAAGTAAAAGTACCAGCCCTTATAATAAAAATGAATTCTTCTAGATCAATAACTTTCCCCACTGCTCGTCACAGCTGTGATTCTTGAGATCTCTTTTTCTGTGGCATGGGGTGAGCCACACAAACCTGCCTTTCTTTAATTTTATTTTTTTTCCTCTCCCAGAGGGGACAATAATATCAGTTCCTCTTTTATTTCCCCCTTGTGATTCACCCACTTAACCCCAAAGTACCCTTGCAGAGGAAGGTTCTTCAGGGATGATTCAGTGCACTGGAATTTACAGCTCTGGGGTTACTTAAACACTGCCCACCATTGCATATTGCAATGTTTTAAAGAGAATGAAAATTCGTGAAAATACGCCACGAATGGCTGGGGAGTTTTTTGTTCCTTGTGTGCTCAAACTCTTGGGACCTCATCCATGCCTGGCATGTTCCTGCTCCGCTGCAGAGGACTGATAGCATCGTGTTCACATCTCCAGTGAATGTGGGTTAAAACGTGAGTGCAGGCTGCACTTTGATCACAATCAGCCCAGATTTACATCAGTCGAACTCCCCTGAGTTCTTTTTCATCTTCAGGCTGGCGGGGCTCGCGTCAGAATCCGCCGTGCACCACAGGACACCCAGCAGAGCGTGGAAAATTTGGGGTGTTCTGGCCCTCGAGCACTTCTGGTTTTTATCAGGCTGTGTTGGCCCTTCCAGAGCAGAGCGTTGATTTATTCAGATAGATTTTTAAAATTTTTTTTTTTCTGGTGCAGCTCCAGACACCCCTGCTGAGGGTGTTGCAGGCACAGTGGACAGTTCACAGCAGAGCCTGGCTGCTTTTAATTCTGAATTAAAATCGAATTCATTTTCTAATTCCTGCATTAGCAGTGTGATTTCTTAAAACATCTTTGGCTGGAAATTCATGAGCTGCTCATGCAGGTCTGGATCTGGGCTTGTTTGTACCAGCAGTGTGGATCTGGGTTTTTTTTTTGAAGTCTCACCTTGCTGTGATGGATTTCTCAGGCATAAGTTGAGTTAAGAGTAATTCTGTGAGGTTGGGGAGCATTTCTGTCCCCTGGCGTGTGCAGAGGGCAAAAATCATCCTTGCTTTGGGAGGATTTAGTTCTGCCTTTGATGTGTCTGCTGTTGTCTTTAAATCACCGTAGGACCTGCAAAAAGTGTGTTTAAAGGATATTTGAAATTATGTGCTCCAAGTTGCTGTGCTTTCCCTTTAGCTGAGAAACTTCCATCCTGAGAGTCGTTCTGGTGGTGTGCTGGGACTCCTCCAACCCCCTGCACTGCTTTTCATGGCAAGCTCTGCAAACAGGAGTGAAAACTCGTTTTTTCCCCCCATACCATAAGGAAATAGTGACATGGAGCAAAGTGAGAGAGAGGGAAGGACAGAGGAGGCTGAGAAATGGGTGTTCAGAGCAGATTGATCTGCACTGGGAGCAGCCCCACCCTCACCAGCAGGAGAGCAGGACAAGCTGCTCATTTCTAGGACCCTGGAATGGTTTGGGTTGGAAGGGACCTTAAAACCCTTAAATTCTCATTCCACCCCCTGGGCAGGGACACCTTCCCCAGCCCAGGTGTTTGGAGGATTCAGGCAGGCAGAATTCTCCCTTGCAGGGCTCTGATTCCGCATTCAGAAAGTTGTGTGGTGTCAGAGCAAATACCTCGCAGAAATCTGAGCACATTACTGCAGCACTATTGTCTCAGCAAAAAAAGATATATTGCTTTAACATATTTTCCATTAACAAGCTTTAATTTGCATAAATTATATCACCCTCTGTTAATTTATTATTACTTGTTCGGTTTCCTCTATTTCATTATTTCTCCTGGGGGTTATAAAATTACTTGGATTATTCTGCTTAAGCTTTTTAAAATACAGTCACAGTGCTGTGTTTTCCCATTTACCTTGTATTTCCTCATTGTTCTGAGGCTCATTAAAAATCTGAGTGAAGTGTCTCAGGAACTTCCCTGGATAAGTATTCTGGAAGTCTTTGAGAGCAACTTACCCAAATCTGCTGATTTTAACCCCTATCATTTTGGAAGGTTCTGTTTGGACACCTCCTAACTCACTGCTGGAATGAGAAGTATTTCATGTCCACGCTGTGGCAGAGCTGGCTTTTTCCTCCCAGTGCAGAAACAAAACTGCACCAGGTTTGTGTGGGGAGGGGAAGGAGGGGAAGAGGTGAGGGATCAGGGGGCTCAGGTGGCCCCAACCTTTTCCTGCAGAGCTCTGCCTCTCTGGGAGCTGCAGGGGGGATAAAATCCAGGTGTTGGCTCTGAGGGTGAGAGGCAGCAGCTCAGGAGCTCCCCGTGCACATCCCTGATCCCAAAATTGCCTTCCCAGGGTGGGAGGGGCAGCAGTGGTGCCAGCACAGGATCTGCCTGGCACTCAGGTGTGGGGCTCTCTCTCCTGGTGCCCTTCCCTTGCCCCTGTCCCCCTGCCCTGCTGGGCTGGGTAAATAACACCTGGGATCAGCCAGCTCTGAGTGGGCTCCCAGGGGGGCTGAATTTCCTTCCACCTAAATCCCACCTTGGCTGTCCTGCTGGAAGAATCCCCAGTTATTATTGGTTTAACTTGTGTTTTTAAAACACTGCTCTTGCCTTCTGTTTACCTTCCCGACTTCAAATGTGATTTCAGAGGGGATTTTTGTGGAGTTCCAGCTGGCACCCAGTGTCCAAACAAAGCCAGGCCTCTGCCTGCTGTGTGCCTGGTGTTGCTTTGCTCTGGCTGTGTTTGGGAAGGGCTCACCTGCCTCAGCACAGGGCACGGGGAGATCCAGCTGAGCCTCTGGAAAGCTCTGCAGGGATTTGTCCCTCTGATCCCTGTTTATTTTAATGGGGCATTTGCTTCTCAGGAGCTGTCTCAGACCTGATCTGGTGTCTACAGAACTAATGGGTGGAAGAGTTTGAGCCTAATTTGATTTAACCCTTATTTTGGCTGTTTCTCCATCAGAACTTGTGTTTGTGCTGGGTTTGAGTTGGGTTTTGCCTGTGCAGAGATGACCCTGTGGAGTGCAGGGGCTGATGTGCTGTGCTCTGACATTTGTATTTCACTTTGCTTTGAGCTGGAGTGAGGAAAATCCAGAGAAAGATTCCTGGAGCAGGATCTGTGCATGGCAGGGCTGTCGGAAAATCCAGAGAAAGATTCCTGGAGCAGGATCTGTCCATGGCAGGGCTGTCCTGAGCTGGGGACAGGAATTCCTGGAGCAGGATCTGTCCATGGCAGGGCTGTCCTGAGCTGTGGACAGAGATTCCTGGAGCAGGATCTGTCCATGGCAGGGCTGTCCTGAGCTGGGGACAGAGATTCCTGGAGCAGGATCTGTCCTGAGCTGGGGACAGAGATTCCTGGAGCAGGATCTGTCCATGGCAGGGCTGTCCTGAGCTGGGGACAGGAATTCCTGGAGCAGAATTCCTCCCTGGCCTTTCAAGCAGGTGTCACCCTGGGACTGGGTGTCTGCAGGGGAAAACCACAGCAGTGGATTGGAAGCGGTGGCTCCTGCAGGAGGAAGATGTGATGGAAACCAAGCCCAGGGTGGGATTTCACTTTCCCTTCCGCAGCCTCCCCCAGTGCAGGTGCTCCTGGGGTGAGCCAGAGCTGCTTAGCAGAGCACAAGAGGATCAGGAGGCCTCTGAGGAGTCTGTGTCTGCTGCAGCTGCGGGGGGGGAATTAGGATTGGCAGAGTGTCACTGGTAGAGCTTGTGTTTGGCTGGGCTATTTTTTTTTTTTTAAGAGGCCTGGAGAACCAGCAGGTAAATAATAAATTGGGACTCAGTTTGCTGTGCAGCAGTGAGGGGGAGGAGTGGTCTCACAGCTCCCCTCCTCGGGAGGCTCAGCACATTTTACCTGGATTTATGCAGGTAGAACTCCATCCAGGGACCTTCCAAGCCCAGCTCAGCACGATTCCAGCCCGGGAATTGGGGTGATTGACTCGTGCAGGACAAACCCAGGGTGTTCACACTGAAAACTCTGTGGTTTCACTTGGCTTTCTGTGTTTTAAAGCAGGGCACAGCAGCTGCGGAGTGGCCATCAGCAAAACCCAATTCTGCAGCACGTTTTGTTTTAAAAAATGGAAGGAAACCTCCAAGACTCACAAATAGTTGTGGGCACGCTGTGTAAATGTGGTTTGTGTGCAGCAGGCTGGGGGGCTCTGGGTGGAAGGAGCTGCTGGAATTCCTTCAGGAGTTGCCAGCTTTGCTGTTGTGGCACTGCTGGAAGGCTCTGTCCATGGTGTCAGAGCTGCTGGAAGCCACCCCAGACCCCCCTGGCCCAGCTCTGCTTCCCACCCCGGGGAGCTCCTCAGTGCCCCAGAGGGGAGGGACCATTTCCAGATAAAATGTTCCACCTTTAAAACTTCCCCTCTCCTTTTCTACAATTAACTTTGCTTCTGGTTTGCACTCCCATGTGAGATTAGGGTTTTTTTTCACCTTCTCAGAAAACTCTTCCCTCTGGCATTGCTTCTTTTTCTTTCTTCCCTTCCAGCTTCTTGTTTTTCACTCTTTTGATGAATTATTTACCTCCCTGGTATTACTTTTTTTTAATATTCTCTTTGTGTTTACCTTCAAAACACACAACTCCCAATGCTCCCTGCTCGTTGGGAAGCCACTGTACTTACTGGTCATTCATTTCCCAGTGTTATTTATAAATACAAATGTTGTAAATCGTGTGGTGTCACCTGCTGGGGCTCCCAACGTGCTGAGCCAGCTGGGTGTGTGCTCCTGGTGTTTTTTGGAGTACAGCTTTATCCTTTGCAGCTGGCTGTGTGTTCCTGGTGCTTCTGGGAATCTAGGGGTTAATCCTTTGGGTTTGCTGGTGCTCACAGTGACAGGGATCTGTGGTTCTGGTGCTGGGAGTGACCCCAGCGCTGGCAGAACACACCTGAGAGCAGGCAGGCTCCTGCTGGGGCCAGGATGGGTCCCCTCAGGTGTGTCCCACCTTCCTGGGGCTGTCAGCATGTCCCCTCAGGTGTGTCCCACCTTCCTGGGGCTGTCAGCATGTCCCCTCAGGTGTGTCCCACCTTCCTGGGGCTCTCAGTGTCCCAGGGGCTGAGGGCAGCTCAGTGCCAGGAGCACAGGAGGGATCCCCCAGCCCTGGGAGCCAGGCAGGAATTTGGAAATTTGGAGTTTCCCTCAGGCTGACACTCCCAGCCCCTCTCCCCGCTCATGAATTCACTCCCTGGCGCAGCTGGGAGCACGATCTCAGAGTCTGAGGAGGCCTGGAGAGCAGTTGTTCAGGATAAGTTAATTTTTTATTGGATTTGAGTCAGGCTTGGTGGGCCCCAGCCGCCCCCGAGGCCGGGGAGCCGCAGGCAGCTGCAGATAATTGACTTTCTCTGCTGCGGCCACCCTCCATCAGATCCACCTGAGAAACCTCCCTGGCTCTGCCTCTGTGTCCCTCACAGGCTCAGCCATCAGGAGGAATTAAATTAAAGAAAATTAAACGTGCCCTCCTCAGCCCCGGGGCTGTTTCCCCCCCTCCATGCAGACAAACAAAGCAGAATAACTCAGCTCTGACCATTCCCACACCTGAGTGACCCCAGGACGTGCTCCAAGTCCCCAAAATCCTTCCCTCATCAGAGGGGTGAAATGTGTGTGTGGAGGGCAGGGCAGTCCTGCAGCTCACAAATCTCAAACCTCAGCCCAGGCTTTCCTGGGAGCCTCCTTCTCCAAAATAACGGGATCCAGGTGGAGGAAGGGCCCTGCAGGGTGTCCCCAAAGGTTGTGATGAGCAGGGCATGTGGCCACTCCAGCTCTGCCTTTGTCCCCAACTCCTTCACCTGCATTTGCTTGGCCTTGTGCCTGCCTGATCCTGAATCTCCTGTAAAACAATTTATTCCCATTGTTCTGTAGAATGCCTTGGTGTGGTACCAACATTTCCTTCCAGCAGCCACATCTCTCAGTGCCCAGGGTCAAAATCAAAACCCCAAACCCTCCAGTTGTGCTTGGAGCCCTTTGCCATCCATCAGCCAGGGGTCACAGGAGCTGCAGCTCATGTGCTCAGGTCTCGAAACCTGCAGGAAATCAGTCTTTGTTACACGTGAAATAAAGCAGTCTATGGGGAAAATAACCATAAATGTTCATTATTTGTACAGGAAAATCAATTTGTAGGCCAATTGACCAAATAAAGTAATACAATTTGCTGGGAAATCCCCCAGGTGTGGCAGGCAAATCGCAGAGCAGGGATGGAGGCTGAGGTTTGTGTGGGGANCACCTTCCTGGGGCTCTCAGTGTCCCAGGGGCTGAGGGCAGCTCAGTGCCAGGAGCACAGGAGGGATCCCCCAGCCCTGGGAGCCAGGCAGGAATTTGGAAATTTGGAGTTTCCCTCAGGCTGACACTCCCAGCCCCTCTCCCCGCTCATGAATTCACTCCCTGGCGCAGCTGGGAGCACGATCTCAGAGTCTGAGGAGGCCTGGAGAGCAGTTGTTCAGGATAAGTTAATTTTTTATTGGATTTGAGTCAGGCTTGGTGGGCCCCAGCCGCCCCCGAGGCCGGGGAGCCGCAGGCAGCTGCAGATAATTGACTTTCTCTGCTGCGGCCACCCTCCATCAGATCCACCTGAGAAACCTCCCTGGCTCTGCCTCTGTGTCCCTCACAGGCTCAGCCATCAGGAGGAATTAAATTAAAGAAAATTAAACGTGCCCTCCTCAGCCCCGGGGCTGTTTCCCCCCCTCCATGCAGACAAACAAAGCAGAATAACTCAGCTCTGACCATTCCCACACCTGAGTGACCCCAGGACGTGCTCCAAGTCCCCAAAATCCTTCCCTCATCAGAGGGGTGAAATGTGTGTGTGGAGGGCAGGGCAGTCCTGCAGCTCACAAATCTCAAACCTCAGCCCAGGCTTTCCTGGGAGCCTCCTTCTCCAAAATAACGGGATCCAGGTGGAGGAAGGGCCCTGCAGGGTGTCCCCAAAGGTTGTGATGAGCAGGGCATGTGGCCACTCCAGCTCTGCCTTTGTCCCCAACTCCTTCACCTGCATTTGCTTGGCCTTGTGCCTGCCTGATCCTGAATCTCCTGTAAAACAATTTATTCCCATTGTTCTGTAGAATGCCTTGGTGTGGTACCAACATTTCCTTCCAGCAGCCACATCTCTCAGTGCCCAGGGTCAAAATCAAAACCCCAAACCCTCCAGTTGTGCTTGGAGCCCTTTGCCATCCATCAGCCAGGGGTCACAGGAGCTGCAGCTCATGTGCTCAGGTCTCGAAACCTGCAGGAAATCAGTCTTTGTTACACGTGAAATAAAGCAGTCTATGGGGAAAATAACCATAAATGTTCATTATTTGTACAGGAAAATCAATTTGTAGGCCAATTGACCAAATAAAGTAATACAATTTGCTGGGAAATCCCCCAGGTGTGGCAGGCAAATCGCAGAGCAGGGATGGAGGCTGAGGTTTGTGTGGGGAGTGTGGGG
>WEZZ01017695.1:7789-33910 GCA_013400585.1 Chloropsis cyanopogon
CTGCCCTCACTTCCGCCGAGCGCGAGCCGCGCGCCGGGGCGGGGCCGCCCGGGAATGGGATCCGTCAAGGATGCGATCGGTCCGTCAGTATCGTGCCCTGGAAAATAACATAGAAACGCAAATACAAATTAGAGCCCCCCAGAAGCAACCCAGCAACCCAGGCCTAACGGTTTCTTTCACCCAGCAGGTTAAGGATCACAGAATCGTTGTGGTAGGAAGGGACCTCTGGAGATCATCCAGTCCAAGCCCCTGCCGAGGCAGGGTCACCTGGAGCAGGTTAGACAGGAATGTGTCCAGATGGGTTTGGAATGTCTCCAGAAAGGGAGACTCTATAACCTCCCTGGGCAGCCTGTTCCCTTACTCTGCCACCCTCACCATAAAGCCGTTCTTCCTCAGGTTGGGGTGGAACTTCTGGTGTTTCAATTTATGGTCAATGCTCCTTGTCCTGTCACTAGGTGCCACCGAAAAGAGTATGAAACATCCTCTTGGTACCTGCTTTGGAGATACTTGTCTATATTGAGATACCCTCTCAGTCTTCTCTTGTCCAGACTAAACGTCCCCAGCTCCCTCAGTCTCAGCTCATTAGAGAGATGCTCCAGACCCCAAATCATCTTTGTGGCTTCCACTGGACCCTGTCTAGAACTGGACACAGTTGGCCTCGCCAGGACTGAGTAAAGGAGCAGGATCACCTCCCTCACCCTGCTGGCAATGCTCTTCCGAATGCACCCCAGGACACTGCTGGCCTCTTGGCCCCCAGAACACACTGCTGGCTCATGGACAGCTTGTTGTCCACCAGGACCCCCCAGGTCCTTCTCCACAGAGCTGTTTTCCAGCAGCTCAGCCCCCAGCCTGTCCTGGTGCCTGGGGTTATTCCTCCCCAGGTGCAGGAGTGTGCACTTCCTTTGTTGAATTTCAGACAGTTCCCCTCTGCCCATCTCTCCACCCTGTCGAGGTCCTTGTGCATGGCTGCACAGTGCTCTGGGGTATTGCCCACTCATTACAGCTTTTATTTTTTAAAACTTCATAAAGGTTTATCCCTATTTCGTATCTCACATTTGGAGAAGATGTCCCAGTGGATTGTTTTTGGGCAATTTTCCTAATATTTGTTCTCAGTGAAATCTTCCCTTTAAACATAAAACTTTGGTGAGAGTGAGGTGAGAGTGTTAGGAGGTTTTAATGTGAATTCTATTTACAAAATCATCCATAGAATGAGTGATTTGGGGGGAACTAGAAAGGATTTTTCAAAAATGCTTTTGACAGAGAAATTTAAATAAGTTGCACAGATCCCTACAGAGTTTCTTGCTCACTGCCTTTTGATCACCATGGATGAAAGAATCTGTAACATGCTGCTATTTTTGCTATGTACAGCAGAGGACACTCTGGCATTAAATGGAACTGACCAGTGAAGTAAAATTAAGACAGAGCTAGCAAACATGGATGCACCCATTAGAAAAATGAAATATGAATGGTAATCTAGTAACCAACACCCAAATAGCATTTCTTAGAGTCATATATATTCTGATGGTGGCAGGAGAAACTTTTGAGCAACTATGGAAAAAGAACTATTTCTTTCGCACTGAAGACTAGAAAGTATGCAGCAACAAACAGTAAAATTGACATGGTAAATCCAATTAAAAAAGGGAAGAAAAGAAGGAAATTGATAGAAATTTTAGTAATATTTGTAAAAATGTTTATTATTCCTTCCTCTGCATCTTCCCAGATTATCAGAACAGTTTACCAAAAAAAGAAAAAATCCTCTGAGATTGGTATTTTTTTGTAAATAAATATATTTGAATACCAAGAAATTTATCTTCTGTGTTATATACTGTATAACGAACTACACTGCAAAATAGAGATTTCACTTTTCCCGTAAATTTTTGGACCACATTTTAAATTTGTAATAATAACTGTTTACATCAGTAATCTAATTTAAAAGCTATGCTTTATCCAGTCAGTGTATAGAAATTTGCCACGAGACTTCCTCAAAGCAAAGTGACTCTCAGACAGGAAGCATGCACAATGGAAGGTTCATTTGTTGCAGAGCTTGGAAAAACTCAGCTTTCATTCAGAAACAAGTCATACATTATTCACCTGCCTTTAAACTTTCACCCACACCCACAGGGGCGGAGCTGTCAACAGATGTCGAGTTTTCTGCCGCCCATTCCTGTGTTCAAGCCGCAATAGCATCTTCCCCCTGAATTCCTAAGAACAAAGTTCTGTACTGCTTCCCTTCTGTCTGGGTAGTCTGCTGTGTTCTCCCACTCCGGGAGAAAGGAGCCACATGCAAGTGTAAGACAATAACTGTGAATAAATTACTGTTTTGATGTTTTTGTAGAACATGGTACTGGGATGCTCTTGGTAGTTCAAAGATATAATTATGGTCACTGAGCGGCTGTACAGCACTCTTACTTTATGTGCAGGTTGCAGGCTTTTTGTTTCTTATCCTTAGTAATATTCTATGCTTCACTGGAGTTTTTTAGGAACCCTTATTTTACACTACTACATATAGCAGTAAAACAATCTGTGTATATACTGGTTTCCTAAACATTGTTCATCAGCTATGTGGGATTTGAGTTAAAACCAGCTCTTGCACCAGAACAGATCAGATCTTTCTCTGTATGGGTCTGGCCTTTTCTCATTTTAAACTTTGTTTTGTATCTCTTTCTCAAATAGTCTCACCTGGGAAATTCAATAATATTAGAGGAAAAATGAGATTTCTCTAGTCGTGTTTCCTGTCTGAGAATTTGTATTAGTCAGCACACCAATCACTACCTGGATCT
The DNA here is from genome assembly GCA_013400585.1 of Chloropsis cyanopogon. Lineage (NCBI taxonomy): Eukaryota > Metazoa > Chordata > Aves > Passeriformes > Irenidae > Chloropsis > Chloropsis cyanopogon. The sequence continues at coordinate 10,570 of WEZZ01017695.1, forward strand.
CAAAAATACAACACTGGCAGAGCAGTTCTTTTTTAATCTTCCAAGTGTCTGGTCCATCAAATGTAACTGTTTCTGAAGTTTCATCTTAAAAATATTTTTCCATCTTTCACAATATGTTTGTGCATCTCACAGCCCAGTTCTGCGCAAATGTTCCTACTTCCTTACCCCAATAAGAACATGAGAAATGGAGATATGCAGAAACAAGACCCTGAGGTATAGCTGTAAAGTGATTCTTGACTGAACAATGGTAATTCATTTGGGTAATTTATTCAGAAACACTAAGCTCCATTTTTTAACGTGAATTACAAGAGGACATATCTCTAACAGAAATTATAAATAAATACATTAATTTATTAAAACAAACGAACAAACAAACAAAACAAAACAAACTCCAGAACTGCTCGAAAATGAACATTGAGAAGTCCTGCAAGAGAATAAAAGAAAGTTTAAATGGAAGGAGGAAGCCATCTGAAGTAGCTTAAAGGAGCTGCCTACTGGAGCCAAAAACCCCAGGATGATTAATCATGCTTTTACATGAGTTCCTGCCACTAAGCACTTCACCTTTTAATGTAATTCCTTAAAGACAGAAATTATTCGCTATTTAGGAGATTAACAAAAACCACTCTCTGAGATATGTATATGTGATCGAGCAAAGCATTCCCATATATTGTGAGGAAAGATAAATTGAACAATCTAAAAAAATATGTCCAGCATTCCTGTGATTTCTTTGGCCCTCTGTAGAAATGTAAAAATGTTTGTGGAAAGCCTTCCTTTTTCCCTAAGTCAGGCATTCAGCCAGTTTATGAAGTTATGTACATCCGGCTTCTTCATCATTATGCAATTAAGTGAAGTCATACTATGTAAACATCCACTGTGATTAATATGTGGATGCAATCAAGTCCCAGTTTTTTGTAGTAGAGAGTGCTGTAACCAAGCAGAAAAGCACTCCAGGGTATGTGTTAACTCAGGTGTTCAGAAAGGCACATAACATTAGACTGAGTAATTTTAAACATCTGAAAAATATATTAATGGATCATTAATATGTGCCTTAGAGTGCATATAGCTTTTAGTCACAGCATAAAAGTAAAAAAAAATCACATTCTTGACAATAAATAATGTTATCTTTCAAGTAAAAGGAAAACACTGCAATATATTGACATACTGTGTGAAGAACCAACTTGAAATTACAAAAAATTTAAATTTGACTTAAATTTAAATTTGGCTTTAAATCATAGGAGATGGGCTGATTAACCTTGGTGATCCAGTAGAGGACCTGATGTTCCAGAAGCCATTAGACTGTAGGAGGCAGACACTGTGTTTTTGTTACTGTGTACTCAGCTCATGGTGGTGGAGGTGGTTGCGACCAGCATACTGAGCTGTACTACCACAAGCACGGCCAGAGGGCTGAGGAAAGCACTTATTCACCTTTACTCCACACTCATTCAAGCACATCTGGAATAGTGCATTGAGTTTTGGCCTTCCCTAGTATTGGAAAAATATTTATAAGCTTGAGTAAGTTCAGCTGGAGGCCACCAAGATGGTCAGATGATTGGAACACAGAAACCAGATGGGGAAACCGTGGAAACTGGGCTTGTTTTAACCTAGAGAAGTGAGGGGTTTGGTGCAACCTAATGGCAGCTTTCCAATACCTACAAGAAGATAAAGTGAGAAAAATGGAGTGATTCATGGGCATGCATGATGAGAGGCTGACAAACAATGGTGAGAAACTGAAATGGGAGTTCCAACTAGATAGAAGGAAAAAGTTCTTTCACCACAGGGACAGTCAGAAAATGGAACAGGTTGCCTAAAAAGTTTTGCATCCTTGAGTATTTTCAAGACTAGACTGGATAAAATTCTTACCACTGTGGTCTGACCATGTGGTGGTACCTGCTTTGAGCAGGAGGACAGTGGAGTAATGCTCCAGGTTATGTCTGTACATTACACTATTCACATTTGTGACATATTTGTACAGCTTGGTTTGTACTTGTACGAGTTCAAAGTCAAGCTTGATGGGCTTCCATCAGTTGCATCCACATAGTGGAATAGGCTGTGCAACTGCACAATGTTACTGTCCTATCAGGCAGAGCCTAACCACAGGCTCAGGTTAACCTGAATGTCTAACACACCCTTCAGTACAGAGGGTACTAGTTGTCTTCTGGAATGTGCTTACCCTCAAACTCCTACTGCTCAGTGAGCAGGCAGAGTAGGATGGAAAGGTCTGCCGTTAAAATTTTTACTACACGTCCATCAGCCGTATCTTCTACATGCTAGCCATCAGTTATGTTGTCAAAAACATAAATTACTTAAGTAGACATAGTTTTCTCAAATGCTCTGGGATCCATATATAAAAGCCATGTATTTTTTCATGCATGCTTGCTCTTTTCCTTAAACTGAAAAGACACATGAGCATTGCCAGAGTGATAGTGGCTGTTCCCAATGGAGTTTTATTTGTTCAGACTAAAACTGTATTTTTGAGCCCAGTTTTTGAGGAAAGAACAATAAATGAAGTGAGTTTATGAAGAAAGAAAGATTGTACAGGCAGTAGGAGCTCTTAGTTTGCTCTTACAACACCTTCAGGAGCATGACTCAAGCACAGTAATTTTTCCAGTCATTGTTAATGACATGGTACTTGGTCTCTGTGCCATTGTCTTGCCATATCTAACTCAAAACGAAGTCAGAGCTGGTGATGGAAAAGCAGCTGTGTGCGGGAGTCAGCTGTAAATGCAATGGAAAGCCCATGTTTCTTCAGACAGCTGTGGTTTATAAAGTCATGAGCAGACGCACTGTCATTGTCTGGTAGTGGTCCAAGGCCACCATAAGCTTTTTTGCTAGGTGACTCTCCTAACCTGTCACATCTCGCACTGCTGCCTAATTAGAGTAGAAGCCCCTCATTTCTATGGAAATGAGATTCTTATTTCTCTTGGCAAATGGGGAGCAGGGGACAGGAAAGTTTGGAAGGTGCATAAGGATGCTGTAGCTGAGAGCCCTGCGAGCAACGCTGGGAAAATGTGGCTGCCCACAGTCATTGTCTGATGTTTCCCCTCTTCCAGCTGTCATATACCTACAACTGTGAGCTGTGTCACATACCTACAACTTCATGTCCCCAAAAAGCATAATTTTCAAATGAACATATTTGCAATATGTTTGCTGTTGTCCCAGAAACGAGAATCTGATCTTTTCCTGTGCAGTCCTCCAGCACTGAGTGTCCATTTGCATTGCTTTTGTTTTGAACTGGGCACAGTGTGAGGGAAAGGAGGCTCATGGCCTTCCCAGTACTCCAGTGTCCTCAGAGTACTGTAAGCAGGGCAGCTCTCACCAGACCTGACTCAATTGCATCTTTCCTGCCTGTGAGCATAGGACTTACATGTGAGTAAGCTGCTTCCACAAGTTCAAGGTTCTCACCTGAGGAGCCAAATGGTATCCCCCCAGAGCTTTTCTGAGTGCACATCAATATTTACAGTGTGTGGAAAATCAGTGCCTCAATGAAAAACCAATGGTGTAGCCAGACAGCACAGACACAGACATGGCAAAATGTTAGATATGTTAGCATCACTGCCTTTCACTGAGAGGCCACACCTGAAAGCTCTGTGTCCCTTACTAAAGCACAGATTTAATGCACATATTTTTATGGTCAAAGTTTATTTGTTTGGGGTTATGCTATGCAGAGCTTTGGAATTACCAAACCCTATAGTGTTGTAAGTGCAATCAGATGCATTTTTCCAAGTTGCAGTGTTAATGTAGCTACTGGTATTTTTCTTGGAAACTAGGTGTCACTAGTGGTTTAGAAATAGCATAGATACAGTTTCATTCCAATGTGCTTATTTTTTCCTGCAGCTCGTTTATAACCTCTCAGTCTCTTCCTGTGCACCTCCAAAAGAGCATGGGGTTGCCTTCTCTGTAACTGAAGAGTGAAATTAGATCCTTCTGTGGCCTTCTTCTCATCAAAGAAAGAAAGACAGGTCCCTTGTCTCTGTATCTCATCTTAATCATCCTGGTGTACCTTTGCAAAACTCACACAGTTTTTTTCCTTTTCTCTTGCTACTGTGGGACCCAGAGCCAGACAGTTCTCCAGGCATGATCTCACAAGTCCCAAGCAGAGGGCCCTTCCCTGGCCAGGGTGCATTAATACTGCTGAGTATGGGATGCTCTTCCATCCTCACTGTTCATGCCTGTTCCACTGTCTGCCTCTAGGACTCAAAAAGTCCTGTCCTGCAGAGCTTCTCCTCAGCCGGTGCTCCACAGCCCCAGCAGTCCACAGCACCTGCATTGCAGGGTCCCAGGACTCTGCACTTTTCTCTCTGGAGAGTCTTGATATTTCTGGCATCCAAATGGCTGCCCTACCCACCAGTGCATGGAGTGCTTTCCCCCTCCTCGCCGTCCAGCTACCAGTGTGCTGCTAACTGCAAGCTTGCTGGGGATATGTGCTGTCTCCTTGCCCAGGTCATTCACAGGCATTAACCATTTTGATCCTGGTTTTGACCTCAGGTTCCTCCAGTGGGGCACAGCCAGTGACTGAACATCAGTTGGATTTTGTACCATTGATCACAAGATTCCATTCTTCACCACCCAATAGCCAACTTCTCTAGTCCTGTATCTCACTGACTCCCTGGAAAGATACTGTGGGGTGCTGTGTGATAGGTTTTCATGTTCCTGGATGCATTTTCCAGGAGTATTTGCTGCCTAAACTTCCTGAAGACTGAGGTTAGGCTGACTAGCAGGTAGCCCATGGTTTCCCCATTCTTACCAATGTTGAAGGGATTCTAATCCAAATCCTTTCATGGTAATCACAGCTGAGATTGTCATAGAATATCACATGTTAAACCACTACTATCTATGAGTGAGGAATCCAGCAGAGACACCTCCAGTGCTTGATACATCCAGAAGCTGTATTAAAGAATTACATCTAAATTCCACAAATTTCCTGAATTCCTGCACCCTACTGTGTTGACCTTACAGTGGATACCCAAAAATAACAGTACTCTACAGCGCTGAAAATAAAAAGTGTGATATAATACATTCTTATTTTCAAGATGAAAATAAAAGGTTATCAAAGATTGCTTGAAAATCAGAGTGGAAGAAATCCAACACCAACATAGTCCTTCTAAGTAAGGAACTTATTATGTAACCATTATGTACTAGAATTCCTTCACTAAGTTTCACAGTATAGATAGAAATTCATTTTTTTAACACTCCTCAAAGAAAACATACAGATTTATTAAAGTGTTCATATCAGTGCTATAGTCTGGAAAATTCTTCTGTATGATCACGGGGTGGGTGCACATGCATGATTCAGACTGTAAAGATACATACAAGCTGTTTTTCTTTGTAGAAATCAATTCCACTGCCTTGAAATGCCTGAAGTAAACTTCTGTACCTCCCAACAACTGCTGCTATCACCCAACCATAGTAATACACTGTGGCTCAGACAGAAAATGGCAGAAGGATGTCCTCCCAAGGGCAACTTTATATCAGTGATGTAAATTTAGCAATTTAGCAGTTCCTGACATTTTCAGCTTGCATATTATGATGGTACTGATCATCAACATTCAGAACTAATCATTGTCCTGTGTCTGTTCAGGGCTGAGTTTAAAAAAAAAAAAAAAAAGCATATATAAATAATTTAGAAGCAATTTCTCATTGTATAGCTCTTGGATACTGCCTGATATGTTCAATCAGACCTATTTAGTTGTGATCAAAGTCACTGTTGTTTCATGCATAAATTAATGAAATAACTCAACTGCGACCTAGGAATCGCTCAAAGCATTTTAAGAAAGAAGGATGATCAGTTGTATGTTTGAACACAATCATCATGCACAGGTAGATGAGATTTCCTGCAAATAAATATATATCCTTATAACATGAAACAATACTTTAGAGTGATATTGTTTTCAAAACACAAAAGTTAATGACATAAATGAAATAATTTCTTCATGTTGATACAGATATTGTTTTGCTTGTACTCAACAGACTGTATTTTCACCATCACTTCCCACCCTGTATATTCCAAAAAGCTCAAGAAAGTTGTCTGGGCATCATGAATATGAAAAGGAGTCAGAAGAACTTGGCAGGACAGGGAGGTATTGGTTGCCAGAACTGCCTTAAGTACTGCTTTTATAAGGAAGGAGCTGGAGTTCTGTCAGTTCCATTGGTCTCGTAAGGTATCAGGACTGTGCCAACAGACTTCATATGATATCATCAAGAAATTTTGCTCACTCCATGAAATCAATGATTGCTTCCAATTAGTATATGATTTGTACTGAAAATTGCCCGAAATCTCACCCTCCCAATGACTACAAACTTGTGTTCTGTTTGTTTTTAATCTGATGTTTGCTGCGTGCATAGCTAACCACGCACCAATAACAACTGTCCTGAGTTAACTTCTGCTGTACCTGTATAGCAAGAACCTCATTTCACTGCAGGCATTCCTCCCAGGATTCAGTGCCTGGCTGCCAAATTGCCAATGCTTATTTTGGTGTGTCTGTCTTTGCTTCGGCCATCAGGGCATTTACTCCTTGCCATTCTCCACCTGTCTTTAAGTCTCAAGACTTAAAAGGGCCAGCTAAAAATTGCTAGAGGTCATTTCCCATTCAGCATGAAAAATAGCAGAAAATCAATCCTGCCCTCTCTATCCTCAAACTTTGACCTTATAGAGCAGAAAGTTTACCAGCCGAAGACCAATTTGCTGCTTTGACTGGGAATCACTCAAGTACTGAAACATGACTTGAACGTCTGTTTTCACCCTAACACACAGGAATTAGATAAAAGTCAAAAAAGGATGGAAATTTTACGGATTTAAGGTAAAATGGAATTCAACCAATGTTGCTGGAGCTCAAGGTTATTATTATGATCTGGATGTGGATAGACATCTGGTGCTGTGAACACTGCAGCACAATGAAGTGCACATTCAGGTACTCTGCGTCCTGCTTTGGCTTTTGCTGATGGCAGTACTTGCCAAGGGAGTAGCACCCATCTTTTCAAATAGGCCTGATTTGAGTGGCTGTATTTTCAATTTTGCTCTTGCATTGTGCATAACCTAAGAAAGACATTCCAGAGGTTCAAATTACATGCAATTAACATCCACTGATTTTTTACCTTTACCTTTGATCTTGATGGTAAACAAATATCCGTTCAAAATATAGCCTTAATATTACAGTATATATATTGTCACAGTAAAATTGCTAGCAATGTTATTTCTTCCAGTCTGCTGTACAAAGGTCCACTTAATTTCATATTTTCTGTTTGGACTGTAAAATTTATCTGATAGAGTACAAGAAACCAGAAGAAAAAACAGTCAACATGCCACTAACTGTATCAGTGCCACGGAACAGATTTTAAATGTCAACTTTGAAATTAGAAGTGACATAAAGGTAGCTGCAAGTGAAAGAATATCTGGGGAAAATGTAGAATGTGAAACAAACAGAAAAAACTGCACGGAACTGGTATCATCTTAAAAATGAAAAGAAAGAGAGCAAAATGCAAGCCTGGCAAAACAAGATTATTATTTTGCAATTGTTTTCCCAGCTGATAAGAATAAAACCTGCTTTCCTGTTAGGCTTTCAACAGTCTCCAGAATATATCTTCCTATTTCTACTCTTATTTTTTTAACAAATGTTTTTTACTCTATCTGTGTGTGTACAATAAATGAGATGTTCCGATGATACATATCAGCTAAATGCTTTGTGTGTTACTGTTATCCAGATAGAACCTCTGACTGCAGCTCCCATATATCATTTGATAAGTTAGATGTAGCCACAGGATTTTATTTTCATTAAGGAGTGCTGGATGGAAAGCTGATGGCTATAGCAGGAGTGGTTGGTATTGAACTTTGTTCTGCAAATACTGGTTTGTAGGTTATAATTTTTGCTTACAATTAGCCTCCAACAGGTAGGCTAGTGAAAGGTAAAAGTTTGATTGGAAAACTCAAAGGTAAAAGCCTAATTTGATGGCTGTGTGATAAGGCTATCAGTTTATTCTTCCAAAAGGAACCACCCAGATACCATAAAACTGCAGTGAGATAGCCATGTTAGCAGAGATCGTGACCAGTAAACAGCGAAGTTCTTTTTCTGCCGTGAACACCACCTGTCAGCAAACTTGGTGGCAAGGCACTTCTGAAAAGAACAGCAAAAATGTGATTTTTTTTTTTTTTTTATGTTTATGTTTTGGGCTAACTGCAAATGTAAAGCTAAACCTTTTTTATTCTTTCCACCAACCACGGGGCAACAAACCAGACCTTCCTTCTGCCTAGCAGCACAGCGGGGTTACTGTGGTTCGGGATCAGAGGAGCAGGTTTGCTGGCTGGGTATTGGGAGAGCACCTCAGGTCCTGCCCTGCCACTTCCAACCTTACCCTTCACACTTGCCTCAGGGGATAGCTTTGCTCTTGCCAGAGGCAGATTGTCCCTGGCAGGAAGATGGCCTCCTCGGACAGAACTGTGTGAAGTTCACTTTTCTTTCACTTCTCTACCCAAGTGATTCACATGGTGCAGTTGGCTACAGCACGGTATTTGCTCTTTGTTGCAGAGAGAGCCTTCCCCTCCACCACTTCTCCAACCACTTTGTTCAAGGCTGTTTCTTTCTTTCCCCAGCACAAGCTTCACTGCTTAGTTCACCCTGGTCTGGATAAAAAGTTTACCAGGAATTTTAATACAAAATGATTTTTAGAAGAAGAGCCATGTGCTGCATGCCAAGAGAACAATTAAGGACTCACTGTTAGACCGTAGCCGAGTTCGATGCCGTGAACACAGAGTGCGTTGCTTTTGCATGTCTGCAGAACATCATTAATCATGGTGTTTCTGGCTCCCACAGCCCTGTTCTTGTCCTGTTCCTGCTCTGCCTCTTCTGAGCAATCTGTTTACTAATGAGAGCTTCAGTGTGAGAGGTTTAAAGGCTGAGAAGCTGAGATCAGGACCCTGACAAGCCAAAGGCTTTTATCATCTTCTCTGGGCATTCTTTTTTGACAGTGTCTGTCTCTTCTCTCTTCTGTCAACAAGTGATTGAGCTATGAGTTGGGCACCTCTCTTCCAGCTGAAGTTAGGAATGATCCTCTAGGGTTTTCCCCGACATCAGTTCTAAAAAAAGAACCAACTCACTCCTGTTTCCTTGGTTGTGGTAGCTCTTACCCAGTTGGAATTCTTTAGAAAAAAAACACAAAAACAAATTGCCAAAAAGGCAGCCTTAAAAAATTTAAACCAAAGCAAAACTAGGAAAGCATAGAATAAAAAGGAAAAAAATCAGAGTGCAGAAATATTTTTATCTTTACATTCAGTAGCAAAAATGAAAAAAGGAAGAAAGGAAAAAAGTTGTCCCCAAAAGGCAATTTTAATAAATATTTTCTATTAGATATTAAAAATAGTTATCTATATAAATGTATCATACAAAATTATCAGTATCTGGCGTGAAACAATTTTAAAAACAACTATAATCTAGTCACAAATAGAAAATATATTTTCGTTAAATACATTAGTTTATTAGTTATTAGTTATATTAGTTAAAAGACTATGTGCAAATACCATTTCATTAACAAAGTATTTCTTGTCTGAAGTTATGTCACTGTGTTCAATGGATTTTCTTCTTAAATATTTCTACTTCCTTTCTAATTCCAATTTTACTTTGATGCTTACAATTTTCCCATAACAATAAATTCCAGAGTTTAGTTCTACTCTGTTAAAACTTACTTCCCTTTTGAGTTGCTGATGACTTTAGTTAAACCCTCCTATTTTCTGTATTACAATGAACTGTAAGTAAAGACTTCCTACTCATTCTCTCTATGTCTCCTGCAACTCACTGAATTCTGTTATCACCACTCTGTCATCACTTTTCAAGGCTGGCAAATCCTGGCCTAAATGCACCTGGTACAGCAGTTTTTGTCGTAAAAACTAAAATGGTACTAAGCCTCTGTAACATAAATAACTCACATTGCACAAACCACCTGGAAGTGAGACCCTAAGTAATTTTAAATAAGTCACTCCTTTAACAACTGCACTTATTTCACCCTTCAGAATATGACCTCTTCTGTTAAAAAAATTACCAATGCCAATGTTACTAAGGCCTATAGTTAATTTCTGAATAATAACATCATTTTAGATGCTCACGCTTGCTCCTCTATTGCTGCTCATAGTACTCAGGATTGGTATGATGTACACTACAAGATATGTCTGTCAGCTTGAAACCTGAAGAATAGATTGTACACTATTTCATATTTTTGTCAATGTGAGATATATTCTGTCCTTGACTCTAAGACTTTACACCCCTGAATGGATCAAAGTGTGACACAAAGACCTTTTGCAGGAGTACTCTCTTATTCTTGGGAAACAAATTCTGCATTAACTCTCAGCCAAAAATCTATAATTGGGTAATGATTTTGAGTAATCATTCTTGTAAATATCCTTAGCTGCTTTTTTGTCTAGAAAATCAGCGAGGAGAAATGTCAAGTGGAAAAAACCACAAAATTTTAACATACTTAAAATATTGTAGCTGTTTTAAATTACTGTGTTTTGACTGTGAGAGTTAATCCTCTTTCTCTCTCAATCACAAAATATTCCTCCTTGTGGTGGTGTAGTCAAAATACTCTATAATTTGCTTATGTGCAATTTTCATTCATTTCGGTGAGACTACATGGAAGTGAAAAAGAACCACCTTTCATAGAGGAAAACTTCTGTTATATGCTCTAATTTCAGGGAATACATCCCATCTTTGTCAAAGGCAGACATGTGCGTAGGTTAGTTACAGAATGTGTTTTGCTGAACCACATTACTCACATATGAATTTGGTTTTACATGCATAGAACACTGAGTGCCAGATCCTGCTAAGGTTGCTTATGTGAATTGTCTTATTTCAAGCCTTACTGTACAAGGAAAGCTGAATTTAGCCCATTTTGGTTTTAGTACACAAAAGAATACTTATTTCTCCGCTTCCCACAACCAAACAGGAATCAATTTCCATGAGTGTGAAAGAGCAGAGAGTTTTTAGAGCTATGTCTTGCAGCCAGTGTTTCTTTGATGGTGGGTAGAAAAGAAAATTCTGCACTATCTGATTCTCCCAGCACATTTAGCAGTGGTTTCAGGTAGGGTCTCACTCGGTGAAAACTATGACCCGCCCCTGTGGTGGGGTAGCTGCAATTCTTGTTAATCCCTTGGGACAGAATAGAGTGAAGCTACACAGAATGACCAGTGTTTATCTATATGTATATGTATATGTGTATACATATATGGCAGATTCATTTTAGAAGAATTTGGTTGCAATGGAAAGGAGGCATTGGATGCACTTTTGGATATTATCTACAGAAATACAACTATTTAAAGTATAAGAATATCACTTAAGAAAATATATAAGGAAAAGCCAGAAAGAGAAAGAAAGGATAAGAGTAGATAGTGGAAAGGAAAGGATATCACCACTCATGGATCCAGCAGCAGGGCTTGATTGCTGCAATTTCCATGTCTGATGGTTGAATTGATGGTCGCAGACTTGATCCATTGGGGAGCCAGGGAAAACCTGTGAAACACAAAGTTCAGTGGGTTAATTAAAGCTCAGGTTCAGGTGGGACCACCCAGGGACCTCCCCTGGAGGGGGAGTTTAACATTCTCTTGTTCAACACTGTGGATCATGCACAGACCTCTCGTGGGAGGGCCCAGAGATGAGTCTGGCGGCACTTTGAGGGTCTTTGATGGCTTATGACACGTTTTAATGGCATGACAGCTGCCTCTCATGCCAGTGGAGGTAAGCTGGTCATGCCCCATCAGAAGGGATGAAGACCTTCAGACCTACGAGTGAATGTGTCTATACCTCCCCCAGGAGGAAGTTTTATGCCTGAGCCTTATCAGGACAGAGGACATTGGCATGCTAAAGAGCGTTGTCCCACTTTGAAGGATCTGCCTTCGCCTTTCTCTGGCTCAAAAACCAACTTGTTGGTAAACAGAAGTCAGTTTATCATGGTCAGCCCCTGGTGGAGGGTTCACATGCTCGTTGCACCTGGGCTGTTCTTATGGAGATCAGGGATTTTTCTACCACCCACCCAAAAACTCTCCTCCTCTCCTTTGGTTTGAGGGTGCAAACCTGCCTCAGGAAAGCACCCTCTGCTTTTGCAAATGGCCGATTGTTTGAGTCATTACCCTTCTATATTTCAGTCTCTCACACCTTGTTTTTCCTGGGCAAACCAGAATTGTCTAATGGGTTAGAGCCAGGATGGGGCAGTGACACAGCTCCACTCTGTCACATCAGGGTTCTGTCACGTGCTGCTCACAACAGCTGCAGTTCTACACGGTGGTGCTGTGGGTGGTTAGCTATTATGCTGAGCTAGGTGAATGGGATGAATCATTGGGTTCCCAAAAACTGCTCTGACACAAGATGTCTTGTCGCGAAACGTTGTTAAATGGACACTCAGACAGTTTGAAGCTGTCTGCTAGGTTCACCAGCTCTGACTGATTTCAAAACATCACATCGATTAACATTTACAAAGCAATTTGCAGAAGGCATTACTCAAAATAAACAGGGATTTATCAAAATCACTGATACGTGTAATGCTTTTTATATATTATGCCATTTAAAAATAAACATGCTTTCAGCTTAGCTGTCTTCCAATAGCTCTAAAGTATTACAATTATTTTTGGATGGCTGGCCTATAAAGCAGGACAGGGTATTTTAAACAACTGTTCTCATTAAAAGAATCACATTATTTTCATGCCTTGGCATGACTTCTCACATAGTGACAGAGCCAGGTATTTCCAGTGTAAAGGTCCAACTGATGATCTGACAGAATATTATCATGTCTTACTGAAGTCACACATGGCTTGCTGTTATTATAGCTCTGTATCAACAGGAATCCAAATCCTGCAAGTGATAGAAATAGGTTTATTATTTGTAAAACAGGGAAGATTTCAAAGTTATTTGTAGCAAAAGCCAGACTCAGCTTGTTTTGATTTCTAGACTGTTCTGTTCACATTTTTCCATGGATTTTTTTTTTGTGTTATACATTGTAATAATTTTTTTCTGTGAATTTCTAGTAGAAATAATGATATATAACTGCTAATGAATTATAATAATTTATGTTTATGGGTTTTGAGTTTGTCCTATTTGTTCCATCCTTATGGAATGCTACTACCTGGTGACCCTTCAGAAATGGCAGAAATCCAAAATCATTTTGGCAATGAAAATGCATGATCAGAGGCATTCCTGCCATTGCATATACTTGTAGCTTTCTGAAATTTAGCTTGATTTAATCCTGGTGTTCATTCGTCTAGAAAAGCTGGGTGTAACAACTGTAGTCTACACACATATTCTTTGGATTGTAATTACAAAGTTAATAGGACTTTTCATGCTTCATCCATTTGTCTGACTGTGGACAAATTAACAGTCATGCACAGTTATATTTTTGTGTAACTTTAATATAATAAAGCTCTCTGATTCCAAGTGCATCTTGGAGTGAAATCCTCTCCTCTCAAGCACATAATAAAACTTCCACTGATTCTTGTAAGTTTCATGGTCTTCACCTGTGTTTGTTTTATTAGGCTTGAACTGCGCAATTGAGATCTGGGTCTGGATTTCAAACACTGCAAAATTTGAGACAATCTAAATCCCAGATTTAGTGATTGCCCATCTTTCATGAACTCATTTAAAAAAAAAAAAAGACATAAAGACATTTTGGGACTGAATACAAACAATACTAATTTTACATTTGTGTTTGTTTGGGCAAGGTTTTTTATTTTATAGGGACTATCCAGCTAACTGCTGTACCTCTGTGATTTAAAATAAGAGTGTTTTGACACATCACCCAAGTGCTAAAATCCTGATACAAAAGACACTGCACCAGTTCCCTGACGCTTGCCCCACCATCCTATTTACTTCTCTACCCATAATGAGGTATAAATCATAGTATTACTCATACAACTTCTCTAACACTTGAACACTGCTACAGTGGTTGTCATGAGTTTTGCCCAGAATTGAACATTAAGTCCTGACCTGGTTCAAATAATGGAAAAATAATTTTGTGAAATGTATTGTCATTCTGAAGTTTCTTTGATTCTAAAGGTTTAAAAGTAGAGATTTGTTTTCCACCCACATGTTTGTGAACTTTTAAAAGAGTCTATTCAAATTGTTATTTTTTTCCCATTCCTACTTTTTTCCTTTGAGTGTAAAAAACAACAAGGTTCAAGGTTTACTTTGGGTTGCTTTTTTTTTTTTTCCCTCAACTACTTTTCATCTTTGCTATTCTACAACTATTCAAAATTGCTCCAATTCTGAAGCAGTTATCAGATCATATCTCAGAATTTTTTCAAAGGTATGGAACTGCTGAAAAATCCCTGGCACAAAGAAGAATATCTAAAAATAAAAGAATAGAGGGAAGATGGTAGATAACAATTTCTTATATGAGCAAAAAGAGGGGGAAAAGGGGAAGAGAAGAGAAATTAAAACCAAGTTTAGTTCTCTGAAAATTACGAGAAAATGGAAAAAAAAAGGAAACAAATTTTTGATTAAAAAAAGATTTTGTAATGGAAGGTTTGATAGCCTTGTTCTTGGTTCTGCTGGTGATGACTCAGTCTCACTAGAGTGAGCTATCAGAACCTAAACCAAAGCTGTACATCAGCTAGCTATCTTAACTAATTTGCATAAAATAAAATAAATTGTAAGAATTAAATTTTGGGGTAAGGTATTTACCACTATAACAAGGCAAAATTTGACTACTGAAAGGTAAAACATCTAGAAATGGTTGTCCTGTTAGGAATCAGAAGACTTCTAACCACACCATCTCTCCAGGATTCCTTGTTTGAAAGAGAGCCAGGTGCTCCTCTAGGGGCGCATTATTCTGCTTTGATCCCCACTTGGGTACACGGAGGATCTGTTTCAATATTTAGTGATTGTACTGGGAATCAGGAAAACTAACATCACTTTTGAGTACAAGTTGCCCTCTCTGTATATTGGGTTCACTCATTGTAAGATAAGTTCAATAGGATTTAACTGTGGTTACACCCTTTACTGTGCTAAAACAAATCTGTAAAATTCAAAATTACATTCTTATTGTTTTGCCAACATTATATATATGTCATTAATAATAACAACAATTTTCAAGGCATTCTTGTTCAAATACTTTATGCATTCTTATCAGATTGCATTAGAAGGATTAGGCAATGCAATAGCTACATTAGTCATTCCTCACACCTCTCTGTACAACCTGTTTCCAGGTGTGCCTTGCTATTACTTTATCCAGATACACCTGGAATGTAATAAGCAATTGCAGCTTCTCACTCCTGCTTCGATACATTATCTTGGAGATGAGATGGAGATTGTTCCTCATTTAGGCAATGGTAGAGATGAATGATTTATGGCAGTCACTCAGCAGCAGTGAAGTTAGCACAGAGTGATGCCCAGGTTGTCGTATCCACCGAGCAAACCTATTAATTGTGTAGGATAATTGCATAATACTCCAGTCATTGAATTACTTCACATTAAAATAATAATAGAAGATGTCCCAGATGTCTGTGTTTTAAAAATTATGCTCTAGTATGAGATTTAGGAGGATTTATATTTTTATGCAAGAATAGGAGGGAGCAACAGATTAATGTAGTGACTTAAAGTGTTAATTTTGCAAGGTACTCTGTGGAGTATAAATAGCTCTGTCAGAATCTTTGGGACTCAAGGATCATTGCAGAATTGCTCTTACTCTGGAAAAGCATGGATGCACTTTATAGCTATGTCATCAGAACTCAGAAAGGAGGAGGGATGGAACAAATAATATCAAAGTATAAGCCTGCTGTACCAGTACTTGTAACTTGGGAGGAAGTATTATCAATTAATAAGTAATCAGTACTGCTTAGTAAACAGCAAGTAAGCTGTTTGCAAGCACATACAAATCTAAATAAGATGATTTTTTGTCTCAGATGCCCTCCAGAATGTAATATGAGGTGTTAATTTGTTTTACAGTAATAATAGCCACGCAATATATACATGAATGCTGTGTGACAGAATATTGATCTGTCATGCTGTTTCAGAGCCCATAGAAGAAAGAACAGAATTGGAAATTACTAAGATTTTTGATTAAATTCTTCTATGCCCATCTAATTCTATAATTACGCTCCTCTGAATTTTATTTAAATTAGAAAGTAAACCCTTTCCCCAAGTTTTTAAACAAGACTGTACAGGGATCATCTTTCTTCCCAAAAATTAGCAGGAAAATTATCTTTTAATTGTAGTCTGAACTAGAGCAGGTCCAAAAATGGCTGTTCCTGAAGCATCTGACCAGAGAGTTCAGCTGTTTTTTCAGAGATGGGTTTATGACACAGCATTCAGACTCTGTCCCCAGGAGCTGGCACTGCATGTGAAACTGCTGTTGCAGTTGCAACAGCAAAGCCACAATACCAGCAATGAAGGGTATTAAAAGGGCTTTCAAACAAACAAGGAGTGGAGCAAAAGGTAAAATCAGATACTAGTCCCTGAGAAATAAACTTACAATAATATCTGGATTCTACATCTGCCCAGCATATGTAATTTCTGGCAATGAGTAACTACTTTTGGAGAAGTACATAAAGAAGGATGACAAAAGAATCAAGCTCAACACCACGGCTCTAAAGATCAGAGAGGGCCAAGTTGATAATGAAATAACATAAATGGTCAAAGACTGCTACAGCTTTTCTGAGTCCTTCTGTGTTTTTAGAAAAGGACTTAGTTCTACACATGCTTCAGACAGGAAAATGGTGACATACCAATATCAAAATCGTATTTTGGCCTGCCAGAGCTAACTTAGCACAGACATAGATACGTCAAGATTACACGGGTAACAATCTCCTTCAGTGTGCTCATCGTGTTGACATTTTAGGTTGTTCTTTTCATTCTGCAAAAGAAAAACATATTCTCTAGACCAAAAGGTGTATGGAAGGCAGAGAATGCCAAAAAGTGTTTATATTTAGCATGGAAATGCAGTTCTTTGTCCTGGGTGGATCATAAAACATTCAGTTTGAAAAGAAATGGAGTAGAGAAATGGTGTCCTCATGATTTATCTTTTTATAAAGTTCTTCTAAGGATCAGCTCAAAGATATTCTCCAATATTATTTTGAGGTTCAGATGGAGAACCATAGGGTACTACAGAACATTCCCATCATATTCTTCTAATGACAGAGGGTAATTTTGGCCATTCAGTACAAAGTTTTGTGTTGGAAAAACAAAGAATTGCTTCATCCTAGTGAAATAGTGTCTCTTATTGGGCCCAGTCCCAACTGAGAGTGTAAAAAGAGTGCTCCAGTGTTTTCCAAGTGTCCCAAGTGTAGTCAAATAACCGGAGATGGCTTTTTCTTTTTTATGTGAATAAACTGCAGAAAATAGCTTCAGCATGCACTTTCTTCTCTATGTCACAAGACAAATGGCTTTATAATTCCAGGGGAACACAACTACCTTGGAAACTGGTAGTCATACCAAGAGAAATAGCACCTGAAGCATCTGCATCTCAAGTGATAGAAAGTTTTACGTGGTTAGGACAGACATCTTAAATATCTGGGGGCTTCACATGGGAGAAAGCAGTAATATGAAATTTTCCAAGCAATCTGTCCTGCTACCAAGTTGGCTGCCATATCTCATATAGCATATGGGTCTTCCTGGATTTCTATGGCTTCATGGTAACCATGCATCATTATGGCTGGTTCTGACCCCAGTAGGAGATGATGCAATGTCTGGCTCTTTTGTAAATTATCATCATTATTTTTGCCTCTCCACAAGACGTGTTCTCACATGATAGTTAAAGGAGTCCCGCAGGTCAAAAGTCTGTGCAATGACCTTATCTAAGGACCAGAGCTGGATATAGATGAGATTTTACTTGAGACAAGTCCCATGTTTTGATCAGCATAATCCATTAGATGTTGTATTTCACTAGCCCTTGAGTAAATGAGAAGGCAATGATGGTCATATTTGAAATAAAAATAGATACTGAGTAGTAATCTTGCTAACACTGGACCTGCTCTGTTTCTTCTGTTTCACTGCTCTGGATCTGCACCTGTGTGGGTGCAGTCAGTGCCTTGGTGTGGGTCTTGGCTCCAGCTCATCTTCCTTCATCTCACAGAGTAGGCCTGCAATGACAACCAGCCTCAGCTAACAGTCCGAATTGCCAGGAAAGTCCATAGGGATGGGACAGCTTCAAGGTCGACCCAGAAAGTCAAGTCAGTGGGTAAGGATCAGGGCCAAAATCAGGGAAGTAAAAGGGTGGGCACTGGTGAACCAGCAACATAGCTCAGGCAGGGATCAAGAGCCTGGGCCATTTTACAAGTACCAGCTGAAGGAGGGGCAGGCCCCCACTGCAGCTTCTCACAGCACTGCTTTAAGTCTGAACATCTCTGTTATCAAAATTGGCCCTGAGCCCAGGGTGCCAAACCCACAGAAGGAAGGAGATGTGGTCAGGTCCATGACAGTTAAACTACTGAGAGTTCAAAAGTACCAGTTGTTGAAAAGCAAGATGAAAAAATGAGGATGCTAACTTAACACATTTTTACTTACTTTCATATTATTGAAGACTGTCTTTCTAAATCTTGGGAATGCCTTGTAGACATCTGTTGCAAGATTGGAGAGAATGGGCTGTATTCTTCCCATTCAGTCTCTCCTCCTAAAAAGCATTCTCCTAGTAGAGGTTTATAAGACCCATGCCCTGGGGGCCTGAGCATTTCACTGCCAAATATCTGATTGCTTTTCAACTCTACACACAAGCTGCTACCACCTTGCCTTGATATGTATCACAGAGGCTGAGTTCTCAAATACACTGAGTAATGAAGAAGTAATAGACATCTCTAAAATCTAGGGATGAAGTTCACTTACACTTGCAGCTCTTCTTGCCTATCAGGGTCTTTTATGAGGCTCCAGCCATGTATGTTCTGTACCAGATTGCTGAAGATCAGCCAGTGAATTTGGGTGAAGCATCCAACAGTTTCATCTTCAGAAATGAGGCACACAGTGCATAAAAAGGATGCCAAATAATCATCTACACTCTTTGCCTCTTTCTAGGATGTATTAGAAAACATTCTTTGATGCCTAAGTGACATAACAAGAGGTGACAGTAATGTTATTAGTCCTTATTCACCTCACCAAGCAGTGAAAAAAAAAAAAAAATCAAGCGTCAGATAGATTTGCTATCAAATTCCCTCATCAGCCCTTTGGTTTTGAACTATGCTTTTCCCTTTTTGCACTGTCTTTTTCAAGACCAACAGATACTGATCACAAAAAGTCTGATGTTGTTCTAAGCTTGTAACAGCTTTCAGAAACTCAGATTTATACTTTGACATATGAAACATGTAGAATGTGTTTCTAGCCAACATTTAGTCCCTGGCATGCTAGAAACCCTTTTTTCTTTGCCTCACTATATTCCTACCCGTCAGCCTGTGCTTGCTGCCTCTTTCTGAATGCCAACACCCCAGACACCTGAGAGTACAGCCAGCATAGAACATGCTTGGAAATCTGCCACCTGTCCAACTGAGAAAGGCTCATTAAGTGCTTGGAAATTAAGAAGGCAGATAGAAGGATAATGTGATTGGTTTGGGTTTTTCTAAAGTCTTTTGGTTTTAAACTAATCTGATGGGGTTTTTAAGTAGTCTGGAGAGAAAGAGATGTTAACTACGAATTTGGGGCTAAAAAGCAATATTACAGCACTTTCTATCCTAAGCAAAATGAACTTTAAAGCAAAGCAAAAAACTGTTAAGCAGGCAGAAAATGCAGAGCAAAGTTTGAAAATTATGCTTTAATTCCAACCCTTGTATTCATGCATTTAAGTAAAGCTAAATGCATTACGTGTTTTAGAATAACTTATCTAATAATAAGCCCTACAGTTTACTGCAACCTGCAATTGTTTACAGAATCTCACAACAGCAGTTCTGTGGGCAACAGCTGTGCTCAGCTGTAAGCAAAAGTTCTTCAGTCAGAAAAAGTGACATTTTGAGAAATCTCTGCATTTTCCACCCCAAGGCCTGCAAAAGAAGGTGTTAAGTCAGGACAGTCTGATGGAAGATAAAATTTATAAGCTTTCCTTAAAAAAAAAATAAAAAGTTTTCCCTTAAGAAATTGAGGAGTGGGGAAGGAAGAAGGTGTTAAGTGTGTGGAAATGTTTATGAAACAGCATATTCATTTCATTCTCTCTGTTGGAATTCCTTTCAGTCTTCATTGCACAGAACAGCAGGAGAAGAGGAGCAAGTCCAAGCTCAAAAGAAGAAGTGAATCAACTCATCATTTATGATCCTTTTGTAATGAACAGAGAAAGGTGAAAGGTCTTCCAGAGAAAGACAGCAGAGGAGAAGCTCTTTTTATGCCCTCTGGGAACCTCTCTTTCCTCATCAACTGCAGACACCTAGGAAGTCCCTAGACTACTAATTTTGGCATCGAACATCCCTGAAGCAGAGAGGTGTGATTATAGCCAAGGATGATTTATCTCTTGGAGACTGGGGAACATTAATGGGACTGGGTCTGTTTGTGGTGCCCCAGGTGGCCTCTTCCTTGCTGTGTTTCTAAGAACTGCTTTTTGTCCTCTGGAAGACAGCATTAACATTTTCCATTTTTTGAAGTGATTGGTTGACACAGTCTGAAGGGGTGCCAGAGGATGAACCCTGCTGTCTGGCACCAGTAACTGGTTCCAACGAGAAGTCTCTCCCCATTTTCCTCATACACCAAAAACATGAAGGAGCTTTACCCCACTGAATGAAGCCGTTATCCTAACTCTTATCTACAAGACCTCAAACTTCAAGAAAGCAGGAGCTCAAGGTGTTTTACAGTCTCACATTGCAGCTGGAATTTGGAAATCCCTTTTCAGCTCATTCTACCAAGGGCTTCTGATGACTTTGGACTTTTCCATTGTCCATGTAGTCTTTTTACAAGTGTGTAGGGGAGAAAAAAAAACTCTTTTCATTTTAGACAGTCTCTTTCCAATTTATTGTGGAAAAGGGAAAATGGATGGGAAAGGCTCAGCAGAACATTTGCAGTCTTTGTTTTTTCCTTAAAAAGCCTTGTAGCAAACTTACAGGGAGACTGGGGAATCCAGTGCTTTCTCCCTAATATCTCCTGAACAATTGCCTAAGGCCACTGTGCAGGAGTTTTCCATGCTACAGTCACTCTCTGGGAAACACTCTCAAACCCTTAAAGTCTGTTTCAGCAGGTTGAACTCTAGGATGCATTCTGTGCTGTGCTGATCACCTTCCAAGCACTGAGGTACTGTAACAATGCCAGTCAGCTGTCAGGCTTTGGGGCTTACAGTGATTAGGGCCAACAGCTCTTTATGGAATTCAACCACAGAAAGCCGCAAAAGAACAGGCACAGGTGCTAAAAATATCTTATGTGTTCAATATTTTCATGGTATTTTTGTCATTGTTGAGGAGACCTTGCACTGATACACTGGAGGCTCTGACGTCCTGGCAAACAAGCCCATATAGACATGAGACTGAAGGTAAATAATTCCTGATTTTTATGTCTGCCCCCTTCTTAGTTTGAAAACTTGCTTCTTGGGAGTATTTTTCCTCCAGATAAAAGCCCCATCTGAGATTCAGACGTATTTGGGTTTGAATTCCAGACACTGACTTGGAAAATCTTGCATTGCACATGGAAAAAGTGATACCTGATTCTAATGGCTCGCTGCAGCTCTATCATTCTCTCATCTAGTGGCAATGCTTTCTTAGCATTCTGTGCTTAACAAAGTTCTCTTTAATGAGGTCCTGCAAATGATTTGCAAGCCCTGTGAGGAGAAGTCTGAAGTTTGCTTTATGCAGTTGCTATCAGAGCTGAATGCCAATGTGCTGCACGACAAAAACCTACTTTTATCCATACGTAGAGGGGTTTGTCCTTGTGAGTATGAAGACATCTCCTACACTCCTGAGTATTCCCAGGTGAGGCTGCTTTTAATCCAGACTGCACTTTGTACAAGTGTAACCTTACCACCTCCCTGCCCTTTATTGCTCATCTACCCCTCTCCTGCTTCTTGCCAGCTGTCTTCCAGTCTGGTCTTGATCAAGCTTGCGTTCAGTCAGCCAACTTCACTGTGGACTAAAGAGCTTGGAAACCTATGCATTTGCAGAAAATCAGTTAGCAAACTTAGTTTCATTGCCCTGTGTAACTTTCTTTTTTCCCTACCCCAACGAGTTAAATGAATAGGATTGTAAAATATTCCTAGAAATTACTTAAATATATGAGGAATAGAGGTAATTTAAAATGGCATCTGGAGGCCAGGAGAAATCATTAAATGAATCCAAGACTAAATTTTCCATTACTACGGCCTCTTCTGCAGTGCAGTTTTTGGCAAATCAAATTTCTACTGACAAATGTAAACAAATATTGTCAGGATTTCACTTTTTGAATACTGTTTTACAGGAGCAAACAAGTTCTGCCAATATCTCTCTCACATTGTTATGGAGACTTGAAGCAACCTGTTCAGTTTGGAGTATTCTGCTTTTTCTTTCCAGTGACTATTTCAATAGACCAAAGGGGAAATCTCCCCACAGTGCTTGGTTTGGTCCTATTTAAAATGAAAAATCTGTAAACTTTATTTGCAATTTGTCATCTCGATCAATCTCTTCTGACAGAAAACAATAGCTGTTGGCTGAGGTGCCTAATGCTGAGGCCAAATAAGATTAGGGAAGGTAATATTAGCTTGCATATCCCAGAACTGTTCATGGTTTGTGATAACCATTGAATAACCAGCATCAAATCAGTGTTTTCCTGCTAGTAATTTACAAATGAGATCCCACAAAAGACCTGTTTCATTGAGCCTGTGATAGCCAAGGGTATCAGGAGACAGCATTACTGATGGGAGGAGCTAGACAAACCCATCTGTGCCTGAGTGTATACATCAGCTGAATGGAAATAATAATGCTTAATTTATTTATTTTCCAAGAGTTTTGCAAATTTAAGTAGTAGATGTCCCTATGTGGTTAACAAGAACTGTACAGTCTTTCTATTAATGTTACACATCTGATAATTTTCTTGGCTTTAATGATGATTTTTCTTCCTGTCAGCAGTCATTTTGCTATAGATATTCTGAAAAGTTGCATGTGGTAAATCCAACTGTATCTTCTTTTAGCACCTATTTGAGTTTGATGTTATTTGTTTATGGAACCAAGTGCAACTTCAAATTGAGCAAAACATACATTTATTCTCACTTTGGAGAGAATGTCTGCTTCCTCACTGTTCTATCTTCAGAATGTCAGATGATAGCTGTGGCTCACCTGTTTACAATGAAATTCCTTCAAGGCTTTATTTCCTATTTCTGGCTCTGTCTGATCTCTTCAATATGGCCTGAACATTTCTTTGAACTTCAGTTCTTCATTGTGTTTCATTTCTAAGCTGATGGTACTGATTCATTGATTTCTTTTCATGGATTTGAACTATGTTCCAGTTGAAGACAT
>WEZZ01017695.1:33989-66002 GCA_013400585.1 Chloropsis cyanopogon
TTTTTTCCTCACACCTACTAAATATTTCTTGCTTACAGATCAACTCCTAGCCACAAGTTATTAATCTGGTGTGTAAATCAACTAAATGTGGCAATTATTCTTCTCACCATCCTTATGTAGACTCTTATCTGATGTTTCCAGGCAGCCAAGAATGTCTGCAGCACATTTAGAAAACCTTACAAAAACTGCGCTTTGATCCCTACTCCCATTGCTGTTCATGTCTGTGCCAAATTCACTTTTCACTTGAAATGTCTTCATAGGACCCTGCAGACAGACCACTATACCTTGTCATTTTGATGCCCTTTCAATCAGAAAATTTTGAATCCTGCATTTAAGTCAAGACACTAAAAAATCAAGATTTAAGTCTGGAAGGGAAAAACATGGCTTAATTAATGCCAATGCAAGTCTTTACTTGAGATATTTCATCACTGGCTTGTAATCTTATCCTCCTTTGCTTCTGCTAATATTGTGCTAAAGCATCCGATAGGCAAGATGGGAATTACTGAGAGACAATGCACTTGTGCATTTATCAGTAAGGAATATTTGAGGAATGGTTTATAACAAATGTATCTGATCACCATAATCCTATTTTTTTGCTGTGGCACATTATATATCTGTTCAGTCCGGTATTTGTCAGCTCACCTCTTCTTCTCATCAGAAATGTAATTTAGAGCTCTGAAAAAATAATGAAAAAATCAAAGAACTCTGTGAGGTAGGAAGATGATTTCTTAGATCTATTTGTGGATATCAAATACAAGCAAGATTGTAAATCTTATTTTCCACCATAATGAGGTGCTTAAAGATTCAGAAAGACACTTTGCAGAATTGTCAGATGCACAGAGCACAGAGATTCAAGCCCAGAAAGAACATGGAGGCTTGTGGAATGTGATATAAGAGTATCCTAAAGCAGAACCTGTAGCTCAAGCTAGATGAGCTTCACATATTGCACAGACTTGGGAGCTTCAGGTGAAGAAATTAATGAAACCTCAATTAAAAGGCAGTTAGGCAGCAGCAAGCTTAAGTCCTTCCTTTGATAGGCTGTTCTTTTCTATTTTGGACTCTGTAATGAACTCTGGTCTCTTGAAGACTGGAGTGTGAAGCCACACTTCAGACTTCAGACAGACAGAGGAGAGTCACTCTGTTTTTTCAGAGACAAGTTATTAATTCAGCAGGTGGGCACCTGTGCTGCTTTATATCAGAAGCCTGAGCACAGAGACTTTAACACATATACATCTACTGAGGATTTTTAGAATCTGCATTTTAGACTTAAGTGTCTTAGCCAATCTTAATATGTCTGAGCCCTTTAATGATCTGAACCTAAAAGGTATTTTTTAAAATTTCCTAAGTCTTTGAAGTTCTTAATGGGTGGATATGTATACCTTGGGGTAACACAAGACTTTTGCAATTCTGGGTACGGTTGGGATGTACAAACAAATGTGGAGTTGGAGTAGGGATGTGAACCAAAGGCCCTTCTGATCTGAGTAGTTACTTATGAAGTCTAATGTTAATGAATGCTAATATGTTAGTATATATGACCTCAAAAATTTGTTCCCACAAACGTAAGTCCTGCTATAACTCCATCACTTTTATTTTTCCAAAGAAACAAATGTAAAAAGAGTGTGAGATTGACCCATGCACCATTTAAAACTTTATAGGGTTACTTACATTAAAAATGTGCAGTATTTGTTGAACTGTTACTATAAATGTAGCTTTTAAAGTATCTGAGACCCTGGTCTAGTTATTTATTGTTCTAGGAAATTACTTTTATGACAGCTGCACAGAAATCAGAGACTTTTGATTCTAAGTCTAGACTAAAGCTCAGCAAACAGTCCAGAGGAAGTGGCTTTCTGACTTATTGCCCAATGTGGAAGAACAATTTCAGTGACAAAAGGGGTTACCTCTGATGAGAAAGTTGGTTGTCATCACTATGAGATTTTTTTCCTCAGAGGCCATTCATGTACTGTAATGTCAAGTAAATTTCTCTGAGGGACTGCAGCCAGTTTTCCTAATTTAGTGACCATGGCATTTGAAATCTCTTCACCAGAAATGTTGCTTTTATCCCACTTTTCAGTACTCTGAAATTTACAAAGTCAAAAAGATGTTATTGATCCACAAACAGAAGACATTGATTGTTTCTCCAGTCTTTGAATAAATGGGGTATAACACAATGTAACTAAAAAAAGCAAAGCAGAACCCAGCATGGAAGACAGAACCTGCAACTGGTGATGCAACTTCCTTGTGCAAGAAGACTCTACCCTGGTGGTACCCATCTGTGAAGGCAGGTAATGTAAGAACAGCTCTATCAGGGCAGATCAGAAATCTTTCTCTTCCAGTACCCCATCCCTGGCATTGGCAGCCAGGGCATGCCTAGAGAAAGGAGCGCAAGGATGAGACAACCATGCAATGCTATTTGCCAGCACACATTCTCTGCCTCCACTGGTTTACAGCTGGCTGCCTCTTCCTTTCCACTCTATACCTTTCAAGCGATCTTCTGACACAAATTTTTTCACTCACATTTTTGAACTCATAAAGCCTTTGGCAACCAGGATTTGGATTTTGAAGTCAGGGCTCTCCCAGGTTCTGTGCCTGTTGTGAAGCAGGAGCATGCTATCTGCTTAGAGCAGTACCTTTCAGTCCTGTTTGATGTCCAGGCCCTTATGCATTTGTTGTATTGCAAAAAAAATCCCCGACTGACTTACTGTTCTTTGTTACAGCTTGTGGCTTCATTACCAATAATCTGTGGACTCCCAGAAGCCTGCTTAACCCCTGGTTTTACTCTCTAATATCCCTATGACCTCTCTTAGAAAAATGCTGTTAGTCTACCATACAATTTTTCTCAAAGAGACCTCTTATTACACCACCAGACCTTTGCATGGGAACTATTAATGTTTCCAAAAGACATTCCAGTTATGTAATAATGTATTAATTACCATTAGCAGTATGTAAGAATATTAGTTAGACTTCTTCTGTCTTAAATTGAGTTTGATTTTTCAAAGCAAAGTTAATTAAGAATACACATGAATTATGCAATCTTTAACCATGACATATTAAAAAAGTAATTACATTAATTTGTGAAACCTGTATTTTATTTGTGATCTGTAACACCAAGAAATTGAGTTGTTCCTTGCAGTTTTAGTTTCTATATCCATAAATTTTATGTGGAAAGTATTTTGATATATGAATAAAAAGTCTTACATAAAGACTGAATACTGTTCTGCTACTTAGTTGGCAAAGGTACATTATATAAGTGTGTCAAAATATAGAAATATAAAAATTTCTATGGCAGGCTGAAGCAGACCATGAAACTAATTTCTTGAGAAGGCCCCTACCAAATACTTTAGACAGAAATAAATTTCAGGCAGAAAAGCCTGCTCAATGCTCCACTGAAGTACAGAGTACTAAAGGGTATTTTCAGTCTGTCTGGTTGTAGTACTGAAACCATACTATTTCTGGAAGACTCAGTAGTATCTCATGGCAGCAACTTTCAGATGGTAACCAGGCATTGTGAAGAAGATGTGGTTTTTGTCAAGGCTGCTTTCCCATTCAGTGCCTTCCTTTACCTTCTCTCCACGACAAAGCAGAAAGCTGGGGGCTCCCATGCACAGAGAGCATTCATTATTTTCTGAATGGTTTGTAAGAATTACCTACTGGAGCTCTTTATCTCTGTACTTGTTTTGCAAAGAGAAGCCAAAGCAAATATCCTGAATAGCAGTAATGTGTTTGGTTGTTTTCTGTAGCTGAAACATTGTGTGATTTAAGATCTTAAACTGCCCAGACAGTGGCTGGGGCAAAGGAACCTAAACTTCATATTGTTTATGGAGCAGTGCAAAGAGCTGCACCAGAAAGAGTTACTTTTTGTCTAAATAATATGTGTACTTTCCTGGTATCAATGACTGTTTAATAATTGGTTATCCAAGACCTGGAAAGGGGAAAGTTATAATCTTTGAGTGGGGCAGTGATGAGGGCAACTGTGCCTTGGTAGGTGAAAGACCGACAGTAAAATGGAAGAAAATAAAAAATGCACCAAACAAGTGACTCAGAATCACATCACTCGTTGGAAAGTCCTGTTAATTTCAACAAGCACATACAAAGGCCAGCTAAAATCTTCAGTGGAGGTCAATCAGCACATGCTTCCATTAACATGAATGACCTAATGATGATTTAATCTACCCGAGGATCTGGCCCTGAGCATTTAGCCACAGGTTAGATCTGATTCTATCAGTTTTTCAGCTTAATTTTCCTGCCTGGACACTTGGAATGACTCTCCTTTAAGCACACAGTGTTTTCTGTGTCATCATTTCAAGCTAGCCAGCAAGTTCTGTATGGCACCAAAGCCAGTGCTGGAATGAGTTGCAAGCCAGAGATCCCAGCTAAGACAAGCAAATGCTTCTGAACTCACACACTCATTGTTCAGAGTTTGTGCTAAAGAACAAGCCCAAAACACCTGCCAAAAATCATGAGACACTTGCACAGCTAGAAAGAAAAAATAAAAAAGAAAAAAGTATCTCAACCAAAGAGTCTTAAAACAACATTAAATAAAACCACATCATCTCCAGGCTAGATTTTTCTTTTTTTCTTCTAAAGCAGCTATTTAAAACACACCAGCCTTCTACAAATACCCTCTTCCATAATGAAGTCTCTCATTTTTGGGGCCAAGGAGCTTGAAGGAAAGCATCAAATCAGGCAAGGACAAGTGACTCAGGGCAGTGGTTTGGTTCCAAAGTCAAAGCTCAAGGGTATTTTATGACTGTAAATTCTTTTCCTCTTACATACAGGTCTGGTGGGAATTTACAGGAGAACAAAACTGTTCTAATTTTGGACTACATTTTCTCATCTCAAATATTGTCATTTCAAGCCCATTTATTTCAAAGTAGCTAAAGGAGTGCTGTAGCAGTGATTTCTTGGGCAAGCAGCAGGTACTGCAGCATTGAGGGTGCTGGCAGGAAAGGCTGGGAGCAGCCTGGGTTGTGTCCTTCCTCCCTCCACGTGCTGAGTGAGTTGCACAAGAGCAACCTGGATAAAATGGGTTAATGCATTGTATTTTTTTTTTCTTTACAGGTCTGAGGACTGTGCTACCCTCACTGCTTTGTGGCCCTACAAGAGGGGGAGTTTGGATGGGATGAGAGAGGCAACAGGCACGATCGTTCACCACCAGCTTCAAACCCTTGTTGGGTGGTTATGATCCATCAGCCTTCCATTAGGAGGAACTTTATTAAAGTAACAAAGCAAGCCTTCCTCTACAGAGGATCCCAGGCACTGCGTCAATAACTGCAACGTCACATCTGGAATTCTGATAGATTTAACTGTGGTTTTTTCCCTTTTGACTAACCTCTTTGGTTCAGTCCGTCCCAGCAGTGCCATTGCTGCATGGCAGGGAGAGGGGAGAAGCTCTGATTATTACCTGTAGGTGTAGGTAGGTGTGGGCGCTCTTTTAGGTGGGAGAATTGAGAAGGGAGTAAATAATCAGGAGCAATTTGCAGCTCCCCAAGTAATGAAAAAATTTACAGGCAGTAAGTAGGTGCCAGACTTGTAATTCCAGTGAACTTGTGCAGTTTACCTGTGAATGGGAATCCAGTCACACCACAGCATCGTCACATACAGACAGGCAAAAGGCCAAGGTGCACAAAGTCTTTGTCCAGTGCAAGAAGGAGGCAAACCCATGCCAAAATACTCTTTGGAAGATATGCACAACATTTTGCATGATACTGTGTTTGTGTACCTTTGAAAGCTCTCCCGCAAATGAAGAATTAGTTAATACATTTTTTTTTCAATACATCCAGTTCATAGTAATATAAGATACAGACTTTGAAATCTATATCTATGGGCAACTTTGGAAAACAATACTCTTAGGAGGTGCTGTTTGGAAGGGAGCTGTTTACAGAAGCAGGGGTGCTGAGGAACAGCCATAGTGTTTTGGGCGCAGGTTTGGGACCAGCTGAGTTGTGTTCACCTTGCTTTGGCCTTGTCCCCTCCACAGTGGGTGGAGTACAAGGCTGAGAAGAGCAGAAGGGAGCAGATGAGGAGTGAATGGAAGAAAGATGGAGGAAGAAGAAGCAGCAGCATATGTAGAAACAGTGTGACAGAAAGAAGAAAATTACTGAACAGAACTTTTGTAGCAAAGGAGAGAATAACAGATGGGACAGAGATGAAAGATAAATATGCTGCAGAGCACAGCAAATAGAGCATATCATGATAATGTGGGCAGGTAGCATATAATCACATCCTATTGCAGATGTGGATGCTTTTTATCCATCTCCACAACACTGGAGTGCCTGCTGTGGCACTGTTTGCCAAGTCTGCATTTCCATATGCCACATGACTCCAGGTTGCCACGAGCCTGCTGCCTATTTGTCCTAACTTAGTGCTTCAATCACTCGTGTAATTACCATTAAGTGAACCCAGGCTCACAGACAGGCCATCCTGAACTGAGTGGGAAGGACTTCAGTTGGGTAATGAGAACCACAAAGCATCAGGCATTTTGAATTTTATGAGAAAATGACAGTAGAATCTACTGCCATTTATTTTCAGCTATAGAAAAGTTCAGAGAATCTACTCCTGACCCAGAGAAGACTAAGTATAAAAAATAGTTGTTTTGGACCAAGATTAGACTTTCCTGTGGAACAGAGCTTTTACAACATGTATTTACTTTATAGGAAAAAAAAGTTTTATTCTCTTGGTAACCTCCTTTTTCACTTAAATATTAGATACCCTCTTAACAAACATGCATGGTTGCATATGAGCCACTGCCATTCTGCCTTTGAAAAAGGTCCCAGGTGGATTAGCTCCTTTGCTGGATTGTCTGAAAGATGACTTGGAGGGACCAGCCAGCATGTTAGATCAGAGAGGACTGGGTGCTTTTTTATCTTCTTGCTCTGTCCCCCACCCTTGGTTTCTGATTAAGAGTTATCCTCTCGCCTGCTTTCTCTGGAGATAACTGTTCATCCTCTAAGCTCTTCATCCTGGCAAGCTTTATCTGCTACAATATCTTACGTGCTTACCACGCAAATTCTCCCATGCTCTCTTTACTCTAGTCAAAATATTTGCAGGAAAGCTGAATAGACATCACTTCTGTCTCCCTTTTACCTTACATGACCTAAATTAGTACTTATACTTTTCTTAGTGGTATAATGTGGTGAAGGCAATTTATTTGCCATTTCCTGGCATGTTTGCTTTTCATTAGTGAAACTAAGAGATACTAAAAGACCTCCAATTGGAGACGTATAATTTTACCAGGGAAAAGACCAAGAATCCTTTAAATCACATAAGTACGAGGAAGCTGTTGCATATGGATGTACTTAAGTTTTTAGAGGGCTAGACATTTTTTTACAGTTGATGTGTTACTATAGCAACAGAAGTACTTATTCTGGTTCCGTTTGACATTCAGACTTTAATAGCTGACAGCATTTTGGAAGGGGTTATTTGGGTTTTTTTTCGTCCATTTTGCCTTGTTAACAACAATGAATATTAAGCATTGGGACAGATTCTGTTCATGTTTAGAGAGGTGGAAGCTTGTTCTCAGCTGAAGAATTGCATAATGTGATCAGTAGCAAAACTTGGCCTGTCTAAAATACATTGGGAAAATCTCTGAAGAAGATGAGCCCTCACCTTGCAAGCTTTATGAGATGAGCAGCATCTGTGTGCTAAAAAGTTCTTTAGTTTTTCCAGAAAAGAGATTTATCTCAGTAAAAGTAAAGCTTGTACTGGCTCTCTCTCCTTTGCGGAATAGAAAGTAGTTTATGAATATTTTATTGAAAATACTCTTTGGTATCATGATTAGATGTTATCACAGTCACTGCTTTAGGGGTTAGAACTCATGGATGTTCAGAAGTCTAACTAAGCAAATTGGGAAATACGAGATACTACTTGGCAGAGCTTGGTGATTAACCCAGGGAATAATCATTTGCCCCAGGAATGATGTTGATGAAAACAATTTGGCCATGGTGACTGTAAGAAGCTGCCCTTCCATACTGAGAAGGCTTGGCATTCACCTAGAACAAAGAATGGGCTATAGAGAAATGCTGCAACTTTTACCTGTGTATATTTTCTCTGTTTGTAACAGTGAAAATAGTGTACCTAGAAATCAGTGTACCTTTCTGCTTAACCAAACAAAAAATCTCTAATAATAGCCTAGAAAAAAGCATCTGTAAACATATCAGAACAATACCTGTGTATACAATGCAATATAATTTCAAGGGCTTTTATTGATAATACAATAACTCTGTTCATGTTTCTGGCAGAGATTTTAGAGTACATAGCACAGTATAGGAAACAGGTGGGACAGTAATTTAATATTCCTAGTGGCATACTTTAATATCAGAAGAGGCCACTGAGACTCTTCAAAGAAGTCTCAGAACAAGAACCATTTACTCAAATGATGTGTAGCGTCTACCAGATTTTGCATCAAAGCATGCTTTTAAAGACCACTATAAAAGAGGAGAAAACATCACTTTTATTGGGAAATCTATCTTTACAAAGGGAAAAAGTCCATCATCATTGCATTATCTAGGCAGCAGTGAGGAATCATTCCAAGATCTGGGATAAGTTTACAGAATGTTAAGTAAAACATTTAGGCGTGTAATTTACGTTAACACCGATGTCTCTCAAGTGATGCAGTCACCAACCAATTTACTAGAAAGTGATCTCCTCAATTCTAAACTTATATTGAAAATATTAAAGAAAAAAAAAAGTGAATTATTAAACTGATGGGTGAGGAGCTGGATGCTAATTTCCTGTTTAAAAACAGCAGGAGTTTTAAGTTTGTTATCCTGCTGTAGTAACAGCGCCATTTCAATAATGACGACTTAGGAATCTAAGTGATTTGTAGCGTAAAATAATGTGTTTCTAGTCTATAAAGTATTGCTTACAGCTTAAAAAGCATAATGACTTTTGGCCTTTCATGTGTGGCTGAATGAGTCAAAAGCAACCGCTTAAGTCAAGGACATGTGGTCTTTTTGGCAAACTGGCAACCTTGTTTGCCTTCAAAAGACAGTGCTATTGCTGTCTTTCAAGGCAGTGTACCTCCTTTTCACCAGATGGTTTGTTTTAGCTGCTATTTATACCCGCGTATCTATTCCTGCACTGAAGAAGGCCAGGGTAAGGCCTCATTAAGGACTGGGGGTTTTGTGAAATAAATAGACTGGATTTTTCACTTGGAAGATAGTCTCCTTCATGTACAGTTGTACTGCAAGCAGCTACCCAAATGAAAGGTGTGGTGGAATTTCTTTTTTATTGCCCTTCATTTCCTTCTGATTCAGATATTTTCCATTTGCTTACTTAAAGCTCTAACCAGCCCTCTAACCAACAACCATGAAATATAGCTTCCCAGTCAACACCCTCCATTTAAAGAGGAAATAGGTCTGTCACAAACCCAGTAACAGGAGAACTATCCAGTGCCGGCTACCATCCTTTGCCCCTGACAAACAGGCATTTTGCTTGTTTTGTCACACAGGCTGGCCTCAAGCTAAGAGGTAAAACAGCCTCACAGTGGCCATCAAGATGGCGCAGACACAGAGCTGCACAAGCCCGGTGATGAAGATGACATTCAAACATCTCTATTCATCATCAACAATAAAAATTCTGTGAGCTGTTACTAACCATCAGTTGGTGGTATTTCTGCTGCTGACAGGCAAAACTGTACGTATTCTAGCTCAGCATACCAAGCCTGTGTTGCTTTCTCCAAATTAAGAGGCCTTTAAGGGAACTGGATAAACATTAAGATGTCTGTCAAACACCATTGGTGAGTATGTTGCTCAGCCATCTCAGTAACTACCCTCAATTTATTAAACGGAGTGATTTGATTTATGTAAGTAACAGCCAAGATAGTCTTCCCAAGTGCAGTAATTATAATAGTAGATAACCACCAAAACCCATAAATATCTTTGGAAAAGCTGCAATGTGGGTTTCAACCTCCCATGCGTCTACCCCCCTCCTCTTCCTGTTTTGAAACCTACTTTGTAAAAATGATTACAATATGACATTAAAATAGTAATAGTCTTTAAAAATTTCAATTTGAGATTCCACATTTGAATAACAAGTCATGGTATATTTTCCATATTTGGGGTGCAGTTCCCAGCAAGCTAATGGGAGTTCATTTGCAGATGGAGCGTAGTGCTGTGTTCATTAATGCCTCCTCTGGATGCTTCCACAAGACTTACCTCCTGCCAAAATATTGGCGTAACACACTCACCCAGCAAACAGTTCATTGCAGGTAGAAATGGTTAATAAATGTATGGTGCAGATGAGGTAAAAACAAAACTTCTAAATTAAATCAAGTAATTGGGAAAAAAACTCCAATAGAAGAATTAAAACTTTACAGCATAAAATTTTATTGCTTTTTCCAGTGGGAGACAAATCAGATAAGAAGCCAACAGAGTAGTAGTTTCTTGCTGTTAGAAAGGCACTCCAAGCATCTGTATGAAGTGATCTGCTCGGATGAAGAGTAGCAGGGCTGTGGGATGCTGAAGAGTTGCAGGGCTGTGGGATGCTGAAGACCAGCCCTGCTGCAGCATCACTGGGGCAACAGCTGAAGCCACAGGGGCTGACCTGGCCCTGGCCAGGATGTGTGGAGCCCTAGGGAAAAGGGACAGTGGAGCCTGAAATGCCCTCTGGGCGCAGACAGTCTGGCCCCTATGAAGCTACAGACATTTCAGAATTCAGCCTGATGCCCAGTTCAGCAGTATATTTGGGGAATTTCAGGTTCAGACTGAATACAAAGAGAAAATGAAAAAAAAAATCTGAGGCCAAGGTTCCTTTTCAGCATGATAGCCTGTTCTTGCCAGACAGGATATTCTAATGATGTTCTTCTGCTGAACAATATGAAACATCAAAGCTGCTTTACAATAACATGGGTGGATCTAACTGTCTCCATATGCACATTTTTACAGCATCATTGTTCAATTAATACTTTATATGGTAAAAAAAAAGAGTAACAAAAATATTTCATCTGGAAGTATGATCAAAGATTTGTTTCTCTCTGCTGAATATTGTAAGAGTTTATAATATGGGACATAAGTCAACTTCTTTTTCCAAAAATGTCTTTTGGTGTAATATTTTGTAAGTCTTATGGTTTTTATTGCAAAGACTATATGAAATGCCTGGGGAGGAGAAATATATATATGTACGTCTCAAATCATCCTGAAATGCCTCAAAGGTGGGGGGAGGGGGAAAGGGGAAATAGAAAGTCATATTGCAGTATTTTTCTCAGCTTTAGCAATGAAATGAGCGTGATGTAATATTGAATAGTTATAGGGTTACTGCAGTAAAAAAAATTATTTTAAGGGACAAACTCCTGGAATTCTTGACTTTCAGCTGTTAAAGTCATACCTTCTAGTAAAGAGAGGGAACATCTTATCATCACAGGAATAATAAGCTTGTATATTAGAAACAGGAAATACTAATATCAATTTTCATCTATTTCTAATTCAATGAACCAATATAGATCAGAATTATGGCCGAAAAAACAACTCTCCATGTGACATTTCTTATTCTATGGCACATTTCATTTCAGGGTGAAGTTATGGCTTCCTGTGATAAGGGTTACGGCTACCTGTAATTCCCAGTGATTCTGCAGCAGAGACAGCATCAGGTCTGTGGTCTCCTTCCAAACACAACAAAGAAACACAGATTAAAGGCAGCCCTGGGATTCCTAATTTCTGCATTCAGAGCTTGGCTCTATCACCAATGTGATGCATTACAGGGAGCAAATTCACTTCATACTTTCCAACCGTGAGTTGAAAAATAGGATAAATATTTCTCTGTACTATATAGTGGGATATACAGGAAAAAAAAAATCACCCATTGAGAAAATGAAGAGCAGAGAAACAGACTGAAAAAGTGTAACTGAACTTCAGCTGACCCCTAAGGTTATCCATATCTTTACATGGCTCCAAACAGATAACCTGCAGCCTTCCTGTCAGCTGCAGTGCTGAAGCAGGTCCCTTGGCATAGGGCGGGTCTGAGGGTCCTCTCCTGTGCTGGTGTAGGACAGAAGTTATAGAGCCTGGAAGGTCAGAGCAGCACATTGGACCTGGCCTACCACCAACCTGCAAATTCATCTCTTTCAGATGAGAAAGAGGAATTGCTAAAGATGTGTCTACTCAGTGGATTCAGGGAATGCAGGCATCTCCTACATTTCGAACCTGTTTCCTCCAGGTAGGAACAAAACCATGTTTGAAATAAAGGAAAGACAACTGCTTTCCAGTTCCATTTTTTTTCCCCTGGAAATCCACAGAGAGAGAAATATGGTGGGCTCAAAAAAGCTGAAAAGAGCAATGCAAAATTAAGCTGACTGATCCAGAAGTTTTACTACAGTGAAAATGAGTGAGGCAGATTAATGCTAAATGTAAAAAACGCCGGCAACCTAACAACTATAAATCTCACTTGCTTCCACATGCTAAGGTATAAGCATCTTTTAATATACATATGCACATTCTATATGAGTAATCCCTATCCCTCTGGGTGTCTGTCCCTAGGGAAAATTTATGTTCCATGGAATTTTTGTTTCGTTCTCTGTGGTTTTACAATTTTCAGTTTTGCAGTTTGGGGGGTTTCATTTATTTTGTATAAGTCACAACTCTGAATTCCTTGTAGCAAGAAGTGTTTTCTTGATATGTTATCAAAGATGTAATAGGAAAAGTTTTATGTTTTAACAACAGGAAAAATGCCAGAATTTTGTCTGCTCTGGACAAAAAGTATGGGTCCAAGCAGACCCGATGAAACATTTATTTTGTCCTCCTAGCAAGAGTATGAATTTCAGCTGTATACTATTTAAGGCAATAAAGTTGAGGTACCCCAGAAAACCATTTCATGACAGATGCCATGTTCAGTGCAGGGACTACACCATGTGATTACAGAGTCTGTTTACTACGTTCTTTTGAATCCCAATTTTAGGCTTTGCTAACACTCAAACAAGATCAGGGTGTCTAGAAAATGTCACTTGAAAAAAAAGGTCACTTGCAAAAAAACTCCCACATTGTAAGTATAACAGTGCTCTTTCATTTTCCTCCTTAGCCTAAAGCCAGCTTGAAACTGTAGCAGGGAAAGAAAAAAAATTATATATATTTTTTAAACTGAACAATTCATTTATTATGTTAAAAAGTTTCTAATTCAGCAATTCTCTTGAATATTTTGGTCAAAAATTTATCGCCCCCACCCGAATGTCCTTGGGATGGGCTACTTACAGTATGTGAGATATGCACTCCTCAACACACTTCGAGATGAAGCCTATCTATCTCTTGCCTTGGCCCAAGCTTTCTGGCATCCAAATCTGTATTGCACCTGAGTAGACATTTTTCTCCTGCAGACATCTGTCTGCATCTTGTTGCAATGAGGCTGGTCGTGTAAATCATGTAAAGGAATGTCATGCGTGTGATCTGCTCTTAGCTGTGCATTCTCCTGCACCCAAAGAACCAAGAGGCCACAGGGAGGAGACTGCCAGGAAAGATGATACAACTACAACATGCTGTTGGCATCAGGTTGAAGCAGCCCCTTCAAAACACACAGGTAAGGAGGGCAGGGAAATGAAAATGAAAGCCCTACCACTGGCCTTGTGCAAGCCTTCCTTCTCCTTCAGTACAGTCAGGGCTTACATACTCAACTTCAAAAGTTTGAAGACTTTTACAATTATTAAAACATCACTAACTCAGCTAAGTATGGAGACCTTTTCCTTGTGTCACGCTAGCCTTTTAATTTCCAGGAAGGAAGAGATAATGCAAGAATAATTTAAGCTTTGCTATTCAAAAGACTCTTTTTGAAATCATGATTAAGAAAAATATCAAATCTGTGATAGAAGCTGATGAATGTGACACTTGGTAAACTATGACTCTGGACATCTATGTCTAATGGCAGAGCACACTTGAGCTTCTCATACATTCTGAATGAATGGAAATACACAGGTGTTATCTGCCAGGTTTTGGTGATAGCTGCTGCTGGTTTTCACCCCTCTTTCACACAAACAAAGGAAGACTATAAAGTCTTTTAAAATACACAGAATAATGAAAGAAGAAGACATATATTTTTCCAAAGAAAATGTGATCTTAAAGAGAATTTGTTTTACTGCTGGAAGAATGACAATTTCAACAAAATAGAAGTAGGATGGTTCCCATCAGGGCATGTTTTTATTAAGGATGACACAATGCAATGAAGTGATGGGGAGCATCTGGGCCATCTTCTATATGGAGACAGAAGTGACCAGGGCCACTTGAGGAGCATGAGTCTTTGTTGATGCTAATTTAATTGCTTATGAGACTCAACAAATACTCTTTTTCTCTTTATGTTATTCTTAGCACATAAAAATCAGGATTTGCAGATGGATTTTTTAGCACTTTTAAAATGAGACTCTACCTGCTGAGAGTAGAATAGCTCATGATGGCCTTTACCAAATGCAGCAAAGGAAGTGGAGAAGCCCTGCGACCCAAAATTTGATCAAAGCAGCTCTGAAATGAGTTGTCTTCTGGATGAACACTTCCTGCAAATACTTCCTTCATTATGTTTTGCTGTGCAACTGACTCTCCAAGTGGGACTTGTCACAGCAACCAAAATATGTGGCTATGGACCCATAATGTTGTCACTCTAGCTCTGCTGTTAGTGGCATGGCAGAGGAGACAGTGCATACAAACAACTGAGTCCTCCAGCAGGCTAACGTGCTTGAAAAACTTCCTTTCAGTAGAGTGAAAATGTTTATCTGCTTTGCAGTCTTATTTAATAGTAAGTTAAATATGAGTCTCCAAGGCCAAGCTGAAAGTCAG
Organism: Chloropsis cyanopogon; assembly: GCA_013400585.1. NCBI lineage: Eukaryota > Metazoa > Chordata > Aves > Passeriformes > Irenidae > Chloropsis > Chloropsis cyanopogon. Next base: position 48,734 of record WEZZ01017695.1, read on the forward strand.
GAGAACCTTTCTTCTTTTTAGTCTAGTAGCCTGTTAAGGTTGTTCCTAGTTCTGATTTATATTTCCTATTTACTTTAGACAAAAGTAAAATAAAAAGAAAAATGTAGTCCATCTTGGAAAATATTTTTGATGTTACATTCACTTGGAACTACAGTAAAGAAGGAAATATTTCCCTCATAATATCTCATGCCATTTTTCTTCAAACCTCTTCAGCTGCAGCCTCTACTACAGAACTGAGGACTTATTTATCTGTATTACTCATACACATTTACATCTCTTAATTCTCAATAATCTTTCACCAGAGAGGTAAAAGGGAATTTAAACCACTGGAAAAAAAAAACCTAAAACATTTGTTGTGTAACTATGAAGTCTGATTCCTAAGAGAAATGAGAAAAAATTGAGGTGATACTTTCCATCAGTTATTCAACCATAAGTGTATCGAAAGGAATAGGGAAAATTTTGACTGTCATGTGGCATTAATAGCCTTCTGTGGAAGTGATCATCATTCTTCTTCATGCAGTTTGTACTTTAGAATGAAGGAGCTTACAATACTCCCTTGACTGAAGTACTGCCTAGAAGTTAATAATGGACTGTAATTTTTGTGTGTGCATTTTGTAGTCTTTCTATTAATTGATTGCTTCTTCTGATGTCTAATTGCCTTAATTTCTTTAGGTAGGATTCAAAAGAACAAAGTTTTAAAACAACTGAATCTGACATTCTTTTGGCCTCATCATCACATTGCTACACACGAGAAGATTAAACACAAGAATCTGGCACAGAGTCAACAAAGTATTTACAGCACTTCTCTACCTTTGGAGGTCTGGCACATACAGAACCATATGTACTTGTTTTTTATTTCCTACTTCATAAGACAAACTCTGCCCTTTTTTTTAACATATCCTAACAAAAACTACAATAGACCCATGGATCGTCTGTATATTAAGGATATGAACCTGTTTAAAGAGATGTTTACATTCAGAGCCAATACATGCCAGATTGTATGCGAAACAGACTTTACATAAGTCTTCACCTCATCAAGTGCAGCATATGGCTGATTTACAGCACAAAATAGCAGGTCTTAGTGAAGTATAGCTTTCCAGAGCTTCCACCAATGTGGTTTCTTGTGTGTTTTTCCTTGATGGCACAGCCGAAGAGAAAATAATTGGGGTTTTTTATTCTAAGGACAGTAGTCTTCAAATACTTAGAGGTATGCAGTGTCTGCATCTCTACAGTAAATAAAAATATAAGTGTCTGGTGGTTATTGCACAAGTCCACTAGTGAGAATAACAAATCTTCCTAAAGGCTTGTTTGGGAGGCTGCAACATCTCTGGGAGATGTGACAACAGGCTAGATACAGTTCTGCCGTGGCTCAGGAAAGATTGATCCCGCTGTGGGGTAGAGAGCTAGGCAGGATAGTTCTGGAAGTTTTTTTTCTTATTTTGTAAGACTTTGTCCCATGTTCCCAGAAAAAAAGAATCAATTTTCTGTATGGCAACATAAAAATATCTGAGTTACTTTTATTGTGTTCTGATTTACTTCATGCCACCAGCCTGGGAAAGGGTACACACACACACAAACACACACACACACACACACACAATATTGAGATGAAACTTGACAAATTTGTTTTGTTAATCAGCTGCTCATCTGGTGTCTTAGTTCTACAAAACAGTGCTTCAGGTGGAATTTGAACTACACCTCCATCTTTTTGCTCCCCACTTCAACTATCAGTTCCACGGAATGAGAGCATGCTGCTCTCACAAAGCTTCAAGGAGGTGAGAGGTTGCCAAGTGCTCATGTCTCCTATACCAAAGTTTTCTAGTAAAGAGAACTTTGTCTGTCTTCAAAGTCAGGATAAAGCGCACAGGAGGTTTAAATGGGGGAGAGATTTTTTGAGAGTATTCTTCAGATTTTTGTTCATTTTAAAGAAATGGTGCAAACACCAGAACAAATGTGCCATTGTGTTCTTGAGCACCCCTCACCCAATGCTTTTTCCTCAGAGCTCTGAAGACATGATATGCAAATGCTGAGCAACATTCCAGAGACAGCGTGCTGCAGTGTATTTATTTCCTTTGCATGGGCTTATTACCAGTTTTGCACATAACTTGTGACCCACTGTTTCCCTTCATGGCAAACAACCAACGGGAATGTAGGCCCTTAGTAAGAAACAATCCATTTTGCAAATGGATCTCAGAGTAGCTTTAAGAGGCAGCAGGACTGCAAGTGCTAATGCTGTGAGGATGCCCAGGAAACATGCCCACTGCATAGTTTTGGGTGTTAAGTACTAAAAAAACCCCAACAAAACAACAAAAAGAAGTGATATGTTGTCTGTTGTTGGGTATGGGCCTTAAAGAGCTTGTTTCTGCCATTTGTTGCTAGACAGAACCTAAAGCTATTTAGTGAGATTATCTAAATAAATTTGTCTTTAGAAAGCAGCTGTTCAACAGATGTTCTGCAACCCATACAGTAAAACTACAGGTAGGTATATTCCTTTCTTTTTAAGCCACAAAAACATATTGATAGGTATGAAATCTGACTTTAACTATCTTCTTACAATTGCCTTCTAACAGAAAAAAATAACACTTATAGCATAGTATCCATTAAGCAGTCACATAAAAGCGTGCTGGCTACTGTCAATACGGAACTCATTAATCCATGAAAACTCTACTATGATTCTGGAAATATCTGCCTGCAAAATTCATTCTGCAACTATCAACATGGGAAAACCAAACAATGTCATCTACATAGATTTCTGTAAGGCTTTCAACAGTGTCCCACACAACATCCTTAACTCCAAATGGAAGAGACATGAGTTCAAAGCGGGGACTATTTGGTGACTAAGGAATTAGCTGAACAGACAAAGCCTGAGAGTTCTGGTCAGTGGCTCTATGTCCAAGCTGAGTCCGGTGATAAGTGTTGTCCCTCAGGGCTCTGTCTTGCCATCAGTGTTCTTCAATATTTTCATCAACAACACAGACAGAGGGATCAAGTGCATCCTGAGCATGGAAGCTGAGCGGGGCAGTTGGCACAACACAAGGATGGGATGCCATCCAGAGGGACCTGGGCAAACATGAGAAGTGGGCCCCTGAGAAACTCATGAAGTACAAGCCCAAAGGCAAGGTGCAGCACCTGGGTCAGGGTAATCCCAGACATGAGCACAGACTGAGGGAAGAACTCATTGACAGTCCTTCCCTGTGAAGAAGGACTTGGGTGTTCTCGTGGATGAAGAGCTGGATATGACCCAGCAATGTGCACTGGCAGCCCAGAGAGCCAAAAGTATTCTGGGCTCCATCCAAAACAGCAGGGCCAGCAGGGCCAGGGAGGGGATTCTGCCCCTCTGCTCTGCTCTGCTCTGCTCTGGTGAGACTCCACTGCAGTGCTGCATCCAGCTCTGGGGTCCCCAGCACAGGAAGGACATGGACCTGCTGGAGCAGGTACAGAGGAGGGACACCAAGATGGTCAGAGGGCTGGAGCACCTCTCCTGTGAAGACAGGCTGAGAGAGCTGGGGAAGAGAAGGCTTTAGGGAGACTTTATAGCACCTTCCAGTACTGAAGGGGGCATATACAAAAAAGGGAGAGCGACTTTTTACACAGGCAGATAATGACAGGATAAGGGAAGATGGCTTTAAACTGAAGAAATTCTTCATTGGAAGGAGGGTAAGACACTGGAAAAGTTTGTCCAGAGAAGCTGTGGATGTCCAATTCCTTGAAGTGTTCAAGGCCAGGCTGGATAGAGCTTTGAACGACTGGATAGAGCTTTGAACGACCAGGTTTAATGAGACGTGTCCCTGCCCATGGCAGGAGGGTTGGAACTAGATGATTTATAAGGTCCCTTCCTACCCAAGCCTTTCTGTGTTTCTATATTTTTATGATTCTCTCAATTCTGTAAAAACAACTTCGATACATTTTTTACCACGCTGTACAACATATTTTTGATCAAATCCTAACAGAAAAAATATTGAACACATGTAAGTTACCTGACCACTGTTATATGTGCTCATTCAAAGTAAATTACTGGTTTTATCAGTAATTACAAAGAAATTCAGAGCAATGATTCATCATATAAAATTGAGACGGGTTTTGTAGAAGATGAAAGTCTGACAGAAGTAGTCAAAGAGAGAGATAATTTTTAAGAAACAAAAACTATTCACCAGATTAAGCCAAGAATAACCAAGCTTGACAATTTATGTGTATCACGGTGTTAGTAAAATGTATTTGCTGCAATTCTATTTTCCCTCTTGTTTTAACTTTCTTTAGATTTTTGTTGTCAGTCTGATATTTCAAAGTACATCTGTAATAAAAAGAAAGATCCATAGCATCTATAAAGACACAGAAAATGTTGAGCAGATGCTAGAAAATGAAATTGAGAAATCTGCAGAGGATAACTAAGTCAACTGGACAGGAGTATTTTCTATCAATGAATGAAATTGTCAATGGGCTGAAGAAGTTACTTTTAAGAGAAAGGTCCAAAGGATGGTCATGAACTCAGATTGTTCAGGGACACATTAGGGACATTACTGCAACAATATCTAGAAACCATTCAGAAAAAGATACTGTCCTTGTGGTGGAATGATGAATGACAATGTGTCCCAGTTCAGTATGTATTAAAACAAATTTCTACTACATCGATGTTTTAAAGTAAGGCTAGGGGGATTGACACCAGCAGGCAACATCAGCCTGGCTGAAGTTTCCTGTTCACAAATTTACAAGGCAACCATGAAAACCACATACCTGATGAAACACGTCTTTGCCACCAAGATGAACCTGCAGGTGAACCTAAGGGGAAAAATGCATTGCAGTAGGAAATCTTAGTGTAGGAATTCAAGACGATCTCAGAAAAACTTTGGTCTGCACAGACTTTAAAAAGCTTTTGGTCCTAGGAATTCTTGGCTACCTACCTAGCACATCCTGGCATAGACAGAAAGGGGTGACTACAGAGCCTGTTTCTCCATACTGCAGGTGTATAGATGGCAATCCTTGAGCATTATAGTCAGACTCTGCGTATGGCGTGTGTGTGTGTGTGTGCATGATCAGTTTTTCCTAGATCTCTGTCAGACCCAAGTATTGAGTAAAAGGGAAAATGTCATATTCTGGAAGGATATTAGATTAATATGTTTAATGATATGAGACACTCATTTCTACCTTATCGTGAGAAAAAAAAACTATAGCAAGGCCCCTTTGCATGCAAGAAGGCTTTAGAGTAAAACAGAAATATGGAAAGGGAAAAATTAGGCTTCAGGTGAGGGCCTTGTAGAAGAGTTAGAGGACAGGACATGAGACCAGCTATGCAAAAACATGGGTTTATGGTTTTCCTTGGGACATCCTAAAAATGCAGCAGACTAATCTTCATCTTAATAACAGGCACAATGTCATGTCTGTCTTACAAAATGTCTTTAACTTGGATTTGGTCATGGTAGAAATAGGAAAGAATTCTGGCAGTAAAAATCCCATAATATTTATCTCACTGGAACAATACTGCAGGATGATTACACTGATGTGTGTGTGTGTGTGTGTACATTTGTGTCTACACATGTGCTTTAGCCCCTGCTCTAAACAAAAGTCTGTTCTCTACGCTAAATTCTGGAGCTGTCTGATTAACAGACCACCTGATTACACCCTTCCTGGCAGCTGTAGAGACTGATAAGGTTTTTCCTGAGCCTCCTCTTCTCCAGGCTAAATAACCCAGCTCCCTCAGTGGCTTCTCATAGGTCTTGTGTCCTAGACTCCTCACCAGCCTTGTTACCTTTCTCTGGGCAAGTTCCAGCATCTCAACGTCCTTCCCAAACTGAGGGGCTCAGAACTGGACACAGCACTCAGGGTGTGGCCTCACCAGTGCCAAGTACAGGGGAAGAATGACCTCCCTGCTCCTGTTGGCCACACTATTCCTGATACAGGCCAGGATGCTGTTGGCCTTCCTGGCCACATGGATACAATGCTGGCTCATGTTCAGTGTGCCATCAGTTAGTACCCCCAGGTCCCTTTCTGCTGGGAAGATTTCTAGCTACTCTGTCCCTAGCCTGTACCACTGCAGGGAGTTGTTGCACCCAAAGTGTACTGACACTTGGTCTTGTTGAACCTCATGTTATTGGATTCGGCCCATCAGTCCAGCTTGTCCAGGTCCCTCTGCAGAGCCCTTCTACCCTCCAGCAGATTGAGTCTCCCCACTGTTTGGTGTCATCTTCAACTTTCCAGATGGTGGACTCGATCCCCACATCCAGATCATCAATAAAAAGTATTGAACAGCACTGGGCCCAACACAGATCCCTGGAGGACACCAGTAGGGAGCGGTCACCTGCTGGATGCAGGACCACTCACCAGCACTCTCTGGGCCTGGCCATCCAGCTAGTTCCCAATCCAGCAAAGGTCCCACCAGTCCAAGCCATGGGCTGCCAGCTTTTCCAGGAGGATGCTGTGGGTGATGGTGTTAAAGGCTTTGTTGAAGTCCAGGTTGACACATCCACAGCCTTTCCTGCATCCACCAGGTGGGTCATCTGGTCATAAAAGGGGATCAGGTTGTCAGCCAGGACCTGCCTTAATCCATGCTGGCTTGTTCTACAGGAATGAATGCACTGTTATGCAGGGAAGATCAATGTGAAAATTGAGATAAGTCTAGAATATGAGCATTGTGTAGCTCAGGGATCAGCAGTTGGGCTTTTTCCTGACAACTGGGCATCCAGATTTTGAGCCTGATCAAAGCTTGTCAAAGAAGCAGATGTGGCCTGTACTTTTACCCTCCGGACCCCTCAGACATCCTCAGGAGCATGATAATGTCTCCCCCACAGCTTGGAATGAGGTAAACACCAACCATGCACACATGTGTAGGGGAGATTATCAGAGTCAAGCATTAATGCAAGAAGCATTAATGAAACATAAGCCCAAAATGTCTTTATACCATATATAACTGACAGCAAAGGTGTATTTAAATACTTGTGTTACTTACGTAACTTTTGGTGGCAACTAAAGAGGTGGCAACTTAAAGGTTCCTCCAAAAAGAGGAACCAGCTAAAATATTTGAACTTCCACATTTTTATTCCACATTTATATGAAGAAATATATTGTCTTTTATGTGGAGTTTAGCAGGACATTGAGGTGACAGCTTCCAGGCTGCACAGCTAGAAATTAATTGCAACAACAGAGCTTTTTCCAAACTCAAACTTGTTATGCCACTAAATGTTGATGCAAACATACACAAGAAACAATGGCAGCTCAGAAACACATGGTCCTTGGGGGCTAAGTTTCCTAATACTTGATAACCACGAGTTTGCAAGTGGTGTATATGAACAATTTTAAGTTTGCATATCTATGCAACCATGAAAGACAGGTAAAAAATTTCCCAGGAAATACCTTCTTCAGTAACAGGAGAGGGAGTGGATCCACAAATCATCAAATGGGAGTCACATCACAGTTCTGCTGTTCCAGAAACTCCTTCCATTTGTTGGTGCACTGCAGATAATATCCCCAACAAATTCATTGTATGCTAAAATTTTTAAAGGTGGGGATAAAAAATTATATAAACTCAAGGAATTTGCTTATAGATCACAGCAAATTAGAGACCTGCATAATGCTCCCTTAGCTATGACAGAATAAAAAGAAATCCCACAAATTGTTTTAAAACCAGCAACAAGTGCATGTGCATTTACTTTAAACATTTTGTGCCATGTTTATGTTGACCTTGCCATCTGCTTCTTTCTACATATGGGGTCTTGTGGGTCTTGAAATCAGCATGATTTCCCTTTCCAATAGCCAGCACATCTCCAGATTTCCCATCTGGAAAGAGGGACTCCTTTTGTTTTTGTCAGTTCTTGGCCTGCTGCCCTTCTAGACAAAACCAGTCCAATAGTCTCAGCAGGAAATCACAGCCAGTGGTGTCAGAGCCAGTTGGTCTCCTATTATCCTATTCCTGTGGAATGGCTTATCTTGAGTCATTGTTTCTGTACAGCCTCTTTTTAGACTTAATGTACTCACATAGTGACTACCCTGTAATAAGGTCATCAGATTTTTTATACATTTTATGGCCCACTCAACATCCTTCACAATAGTTAACTTGAGAGATTTCTGTCATTGTAGAGATGGGCCTTAGGCCCATAGAATCTTGGCTGAGCTAAAAAAAATATCTTTTAGAAAGACACCCAAAGCTTAAATAATTTTTGGAAAATATGATCAAATCCTTCATAAAAACAAATGTGTAATGAGGCAAAGAAATATAACCAGAAGAAGATGAAAGACTGGGCAACCTTTTTTCTTCAAGAGATGGGAATGTGATATTTGAGACAATAAATAATATTAGAAAACAATTTCAACAACAAAGTAATAAAAAGGATCAGGAAGAATACCCTGGAGATTGTCTTCACTGAATCTGGTTTCAACATCAATTCTTGAGTGCACTAATATTACTCACTCCTGTCCTAAAACTGCCCCTTCCAAATAAGACGAAGTTCTCTGTAGCCCCATTAATCCCCCACATCCCTTCTCTGCTGATTAAGTGGCTTAAAGAAGTTTATTTAGTCTCTCTAGCTTTCAAGATGAAAGGCTATTTCCTCAAATACTCAAGGCTTGTAGATACAGGAGGTTCAAGCTTCATTTCATATACTAGACAGGAATATCCTTGGCCAAGGAGAGTCTTAGAATACAATAATCTGAGGACAGTGCACAGGGAAGTGCTAAAATGAGAAGAGACAGGATGACACTGCTTATAGTGACCCTCTTTAGTTCAGGTCACAGTGTGTTGTTCTTGCAAGATGTCCAAGATAACAAAGAGAAAAAAAGAGTGAGGAAGGCAAAACACAGCAACCTTCTTCACTTGTCACCTACATTCAGAGTAAAAGAATGAATGAGCATCCACCCTCAGCCATGGCTAAATGTACTAAGGGGCAGAGTTACTTAACTAGTTAATATTCCAGTAAAATTAGGGCAATATTCATGTAACAGACAAACAATACCTCAAAGCTCTGTCACAGTTTGGAAACACTATTCATTCTGCAAGGACACTTCTCCTGTCTTGAGCCTTCTGGAGCAACTATCTCCTGAGATGCCTAACCTATCTAAAATTGCTAGATCTCCACACCATGAGAAGAAAACTTCCAAAAGGCTTTTTCATCCCTTTTTGCAATTTAAAATTAAAGGGGTTATCAATAGATAATGAGAAAAACTAATGAGAAGTTGTCTTGAAGTTAGTATTAAGAACAAGTGATAAGAATAAAAGCATTTTGGCTGAAATGTGAAAAATTCAAAGTTAAACTCCAGGATTTGCATCAGGTAGGTGTAGAGCACCAACATGAGACCTTTAGCCTGTCTGGAGGTCCCTGGGCAGAGGAATGAGAATCTCCTTCCCTAGTACATGTGAATTTCTGCATGGCCAAACCTGGGCCATACCCAGCAGGCTGGGTCCAACAAGGAGCTCTCCCATCCAGTGCACAGAAGCAGAAGTTTACCTTGCTGATGAATGGTCTCCTCTGCAGAGGCATTTTCAAGTGAAGGCAAGAGCATCAAGCTTTCACTGGCTGCATCAACACGTGCAGCTCTAGTACCCACAGAAATAGAAACTTGTTTTTAGCATGATTTTAACCTGCCTTCTGTCAGCAAGCAAGGACCAGTAAAGACAATTCTATTGTTCTGTGAGGACACACTTATACTCCATGTATCTTTTAAGCTAATTCACCTTCTCCCCAAGGCAACAGGGTAAAAAATACATGAATATAACTGACAGGCTGGCAAATTGACTGAACTTAGAAAAGGGTATTTGTAGTGTTTATGATACACAGTATGTATGTGAAGCCATATTCAGAAAAAGTGCACTTTGATTACTGACATTTTTACCATTTAAATTTTACCCAATAAATCTCATAGAGGACAAGTATGGGAATTTGTTCAAGAACACTGCCATGTTCATTATTTACAGCTGCAGTTTTTTTGAATGTTCACTGTAACTGAACCCCTGTTTGCCTCTATAACACCCTAACACATTCTAATTTTTGTTTCTAACTTTTGAAGGTTTTAATGGCAGATAAAAATATATGAAATCACTGTGATCATTACCAGCTTATATGTGCAGGGAGAACACTCCATGTAAGAGTATTTTTGGTATCTAAGTCTAAAAAATGTGGAAGAAAAATAAAGGGAAATGGAAAATTTAGAGAAAAAACTGTGAATGAAAACTTAAAGAGTTCTGTGAGAGCTGCTGATTAGATAATTGAGTTTCCTGATTATCCAATGAGGAAAGAAGATAACTTTGACTAAAACCTCATAATTTTTTTAGTGGTAAAGTAAAATCTGTAAGGTGACAAATGTCAAATAAGATGATAGTAGAAACAAAAATCATGTCTGGCAGAGCAATGAAACTTAAGAAGAAATTTGAATATACTAGTCATTAAGTTTTGTAATAGGGAGGATGTTTATGTAGGAATGTTCATGGAGAAAAGACAGAAGTATGACACTAATTTCTGCATTTGAAAAGAAATTGAAAAAGATAATTGTAAGAGAAAAGTAAGCTTGTAACCACTTTGCTAAGCAGTATTCAGTGAGAGAAACTAGGAAAATATCCTGAATATCTTGAATGCTAAAGTTTAGAAATTTTTTGCTGGGGGATCTTTAGTCCAGGGAAATAAACTTTTTTATAATACTTTGAATGCCAGCAGGAATCCAAACTGTGCAGGAGTCAGGGAGGGTAAGGGGGTTAACCCACTAGGCTACAGCAGGCTTCCGTTAATCCCCCAGAAACTAAATGGAAAAATTAACATGGTATTGCCCCAACTGGAGGTATTCAAGGACAATGATAAAATTAATATGTGCTGTAGGAACTAAGTTCATTTGTAGGAAATAAGTTCATTTAAATAAGCCTCACATGGTTGATGCCTGTTTACAAGGGTGTTTTTATGCATGCAGATCATCTGCTGGCAAATGTTGGAGGAAGAGGAGGTGAAATTAACAATACTCACTTATGCTAAGTGATGATTACCTGTTCTGAGCTGGGCTTTTCATGCTCTAAAGGCACTAATTAAGGACTTTCTTCAGACACATTCTCTGCTTTCCTCAGATTTTTGAGAGCTACTCACATAAAAGGCACAGAAAATTTGGTCCCCTGCTTGTCCTGGCCAAGATATGACCTGCAGCTTAGACGGGGAGAACACCACACACTGAATGGCAGATGCTTTTCAGCTTCATAAAGCCTCTTGCATGTCTTTAGCAGTGCTGCTCTGGGTGATGTCTGGGTGACTTGGGATGTCCTGCCACCTGTGTGAGGGGTGGCATCAGCTCTGCATTTCAGAAGGCTCCTTGATGAGAAGGTAATCAAATGTCAGTATACTGCAGTGTGAAGTCCCCCACATTTTTTTTTGTTTGTTTGTTTGTTTGTTTGCTTTTTCAATTTCTGCTCCACTGTATGAACATCTGGGCAAACTGTCATTGGCACATTGTACTGAGATGCAACTGGACTAGAAATAAATAGGAGTGTGTGTAAACTCCCTGTTTACACACACAATGAAATCATGGGAGTTGCAACTACTCCGCCTGACAGGCCAGCACAAATCAGTCCATTATAATGTAAAAGACACACATTTTAGATGGCAGTGATATTTTGTAGTCTCACACACCAACTTAAAACTTCAGAGGTGACATACAGAGAATACTATCATCATTAGAAAAAAAAAAATCTCTCCAAGAACTTGTGGTCTATGTCAATGCCAATTACAATTTGGGCATAACTATAAGCACAAGGTTTATCACAGCCAGTAACTTCAGCCAAAAGTTCTTTCCAAAACTGTGGATAATGCAATTTCTGCCAAGTTTAAGTAAAGACTTTGAAAACACAAACTGCTACAAGGCAGTTATCCTGCAACCACAGCCCTCTCAGTTAAAAGTCCTGTACTCGTTGGTTCCAACATTTAAAATGTTGACAGGGCTGCTCTTAAGGCTTATGTATTTTTCAAGAAGTCATTTGCTATCATGTGCTACAAAGTCAAAGCATCTCAGGAGAAGTATCTGTAGTTGAAAATCCACTTAAGAATAACAGGATTTACTGACAGCCAAAAATTTTCTGACATTGGTGCACTCAAGATTGCATTCACATTTTATAATGGGAACAGGGAAAGATTGCTTCTGTTCCTTGTGGCTGTGGCAAAGGGCCATTTTACCCTGTAGCCATTCTGCACACAAGCATCCTTTGGTCTGGTTCAACATCAAATTCTTGGTAAGCAACCCTGACTAAGTATTATAGAAACAATTCTGTATCTAATGGTACTACAGTCTCCTCTGAAATGCATTTACTGCTCCAAGTTGCAGAGATGTCTAATGTTCAAAGAAGAAGGAAGAAAGTCTCTTCTCCTTCAGTTTGTGCTGTGAGGTCAAACTTCCCCCTGTGGCTCATAGAACTACGCCAATATTATGATATCAGAATAAAGAAGTACCAAATTCAAATTCTGTTTTCTGCCTATCTGCCAAGTCCACAGAGATGAGTAGACATAATTGCCTACAAAATTTAATCCACCACCTATTCAAAAATCATACATCCAATTATAGTCCAAAAGCATCACATCAGAGCATTTTGTTTTAAACTCCCTTTTACTAAGCATTTTTGAACTCTTACCATGATATTAGCAGTAGCACCTTATAATCTTTTTGAAGTGCAAATGTTTTCTATAGTTTTCCATATTGACTTGATTTTTTTCTNCCCCCCCGAAGATCATCAGACCGGCTCTGGACCCGACTTGGATTTGGGATCTCCGGAGTCTGAGAAAGAAGCTTTGCGCCCTCCCCTTCACAGGAGACAAGTATCACCTGCTTTTTTCCTTGTGTTGGGGAGTGTTCTTGTTTGTTTATCAATAAACAGGTTTTTTCCACTTTTCCTCCAACGAGTTCCTTTCCAAACCCAGAACTGGGGGAAGGGGTGGTGGAGGTTTATTTTCTAGGGGGTTCCTTTTGGAGGTTTTCCCCTGATTTGTCCTAAACCAGGACATATGGTTACTTGCTTCTGGACCCCAGGAAGGAAACACAGAATAGGAACACAGAGATATTAGTTGGCAAATGGGATGTGGTCAGGGTTCCGCTCTGAGGAGCCTCTTCTTACTCCTGGGTCATCACTCTGGTGTCAGGGACCACACAAGGGAACTTACAGATCACCTGCAATGATCACCTGGAACCTAGTGCCAAGAAAATATGAAAATTTGACAGAAACAGTAACATATGACAATGAGTAACTGGAACCTTTAATCTGATGAAAGAGAACGTCAACCATTTCCTACGTGGATTTAGAAACATTTCTCAAGGATTTATTCTCTTTGTACTCTGACTTTGCAAGAAAACTACCCTTAAATACTGCAGAGATGGCAATGTTGTCAGAAACAGGATAACTTCAGTAAAGATTTTTTAAGAGTTTCCTGCAAATTGTGGTCCTTATATGCAGAAAACATATATATTTTTCTACAAGCAAGCATGTTTTCTCTCCACAATTACACCCTTTTAACTGCCAAGGGGAAAATTAAGCTGCTAACAGTCTGACTGAGGAGACCACAGAGCTTTTTGACTGTCATCTTCCTATTTCCTCTAATCAGATTTGGCAGCAGGGGATGAATTGCATTAAACTTTGCCTGTATCTGCTGACCCAAATGCTTTACTAAGAGAGAGTAGCTTCATCAGGGTGTATAAAGAGTGACTGACATAGACAAGAACCCCAGGTTTCACTGAAGGTTCTGTTAGTGAGATCCCTGGCTACAAGGGGAGTGATCAACAGCACATTTCATTGAGCATCCAGAACCACTAACATAATCCCACTCTAACTTCTGCTTGCTTGGGGGAGCTAAATTTGCTACATTTGCTAAATCCTCCTAGCTGTGTATTGAAATACTTCTCACCGAGATCTGGTCCAATTTAAAGCACACTGCAGCCATCTCCACAATATTCAGCCCCCACCTGAGATGAGAGGGCTCTCTGTGCCCTCTTGCTGGGGNCTTGTGGTCTATGTCAATGCCAATTACAATTTGGGCATAACTATAAGCACAAGGTTTATCACAGCCAGTAACTTCAGCCAAAAGTTCTTTCCAAAACTGTGGATAATGCAATTTCTGCCAAGTTTAAGTAAAGACTTTGAAAACACAAACTGCTACAAGGCAGTTATCCTGCAACCACAGCCCTCTCAGTTAAAAGTCCTGTACTCGTTGGTTCCAACATTTAAAATGTTGACAGGGCTGCTCTTAAGGCTTATGTATTTTTCAAGAAGTCATTTGCTATCATGTGCTACAAAGTCAAAGCATCTCAGGAGAAGTATCTGTAGTTGAAAATCCACTTAAGAATAACAGGATTTACTGACAGCCAAAAATTTTCTGACATTGGTGCACTCAAGATTGCATTCACATTTTATAATGGGAACAGGGAAAGATTGCTTCTGTTCCTTGTGGCTGTGGCAAAGGGCCATTTTACCCTGTAGCCATTCTGCACACAAGCATCCTTTGGTCTGGTTCAACATCAAATTCTTGGTAAGCAACCCTGACTAAGTATTATAGAAACAATTCTGTATCTAATGGTACTACAGTCTCCTCTGAAATGCATTTACTGCTCCAAGTTGCAGAGATGTCTAATGTTCAAAGAAGAAGGAAGAAAGTCTCTTCTCCTTCAGTTTGTGCTGTGAGGTCAAACTTCCCCCTGTGGCTCATAGAACTACGCCAATATTATGATATCAGAATAAAGAAGTACCAAATTCAAATTCTGTTTTCTGCCTATCTGCCAAGTCCACAGAGATGAGTAGACATAATTGCCTACAAAATTTAATCCACCACCTATTCAAAAATCATACATCCAATTATAGTCCAAAAGCATCACATCAGAGCATTTTGTTTTAAACTCCCTTTTACTAAGCATTTTTGAACTCTTACCATGATATTAGCAGTAGCACCTTATAATCTTTTTGAAGTGCAAATGTTTTCTATAGTTTTCCATATTGACTTGATTTTTTTCTGGATTTCAACAGCCTCACTCTAGTAAGGCTCACAGACATATAAATTTGACTTTTATTATTCCAGCTTCAGTTTTCTAGGTCTCAAATTCCCAGTGAAGATATTACAATAAGCAAACAGTTGATAATAAGTAATTACTCCTTTACACAAGCAAATTCTATTCCTTATACCAAGATTGGCTTAGCCTTCCCATCTATTACCTCTATATCTTAAAAAAAGTTAATTTTCTTTCTTCCTTTTTTTTTTCAGGTTCACCAAGACTAATCACCCTTACAAACACTGCTGATTTTATTTTCCTCATCAAGAAATTCCAACTCCATTCTAGTTACTTTGATTTTGCAGACTGGATTCTGTAATGTGTCATCGTATGTGTGTCATTGTGTCCTGTCCATCACTACAAATTTTACCTCCTCCCCTTTAACATTCTGAGTTTACTTATAACTTTCACATTGAACTTCTTCTTTTCAAAGTGTCTACATTTGTTTGTGTCAGTAATCATAGAATAAAGTCAGAAAAATTTTGGCTTGAACTAGAGTAGAGCATGAGCTTGTCTCCCTCATTTGCTAGCAGTACCTTCTCTACTAGATATGAAGATGACATTGGAAAATGAGTATTTCACCCTATGGTNAAGAGAACGTCAACCATTTCCTACGTGGATTTAGAAACATTTCTCAAGGATTTATTCTCTTTGTACTCTGACTTTGCAAGAAAACTACCCTTAAATACTGCAGAGATGGCAATGTTGTCAGAAACAGGATAACTTCAGTAAAGATTTTTTAAGAGTTTCCTGCAAATTGTGGTCCTTATATGCAGAAAACATATATATTTTTCTACAAGCAAGCATGTTTTCTCTCCACAATTACACCCTTTTAACTGCCAAGGGGAAAATTAAGCTGCTAACAGTCTGACTGAGGAGACCACAGAGCTTTTTGACTGTCATCTTCCTATTTCCTCTAATCAGATTTGGCAGCAGGGGATGAATTGCATTAAACTTTGCCTGTATCTGCTGACCCAAATGCTTTACTAAGAGAGAGTAGCTTCATCAGGGTGTATAAAGAGTGACTGACATAGACAAGAACCCCAGGTTTCACTGAAGGTTCTGTTAGTGAGATCCCTGGCTACAAGGGGAGTGATCAACAGCACATTTCATTGAGCATCCAGAACCACTAACATAATCCCACTCTAACTTCTGCTTGCTTGGGGGAGCTAAATTTGCTACATTTGCTAAATCCTCCTAGCTGTGTATTGAAATACTTCTCACCGAGATCTGGTCCAATTTAAAGCACACTGCAGCCATCTCCACAATATTCAGCCCCCACCTGAGATGAGAGGGCTCTCTGTGCCCTCTTGCTGGGGTCAGAAGACTCTGTGGCATTTTGTCTGCAGCCCCCAACTTGTTCTCACCAATTCTAGTAGCACTGTATCCTTTTTTAGCCATCCTAAGGGTACATTTTTGCTCACCTCAAAAAAGAAGCCATGAAAATTATCAAATTCTTAAAACAGACTAGATAGTCTGCTTAAGGCAAATCCACTTAGCAGTCTGTGTGATGTCCCCTTTCTTATCTTCTCTCTTTGTACATACAAACTGTCCCTCCTCCTTATAGTGACGGAGGTCATAATCAATCCCCTTCTTCTTTGCATGTAGTTTAATACAAAACTTCTCTACAAGTAAGCCTTTCTACCTTGCACATTAAACTAAATGTCCCCTTCCCANTCACTCTAGTAAGGCTCACAGACATATAAATTTGACTTTTATTATTCCAGCTTCAGTTTTCTAGGTCTCAAATTCCCAGTGAAGATATTACAATAAGCAAACAGTTGATAATAAGTAATTACTCCTTTACACAAGCAAATTCTATTCCTTATACCAAGATTGGCTTAGCCTTCCCATCTATTACCTCTATATCTTAAAAAAAGTTAATTTTCTTTCTTCCTTTTTTTTTTCAGGTTCACCAAGACTAATCACCCTTACAAACACTGCTGATTTTATTTTCCTCATCAAGAAATTCCAACTCCATTCTAGTTACTTTGATTTTGCAGACTGGATTCTGTAATGTGTCATCGTATGTGTGTCATTGTGTCCTGTCCATCACTACAAATTTTACCTCCTCCCCTTTAACATTCTGAGTTTACTTATAACTTTCACATTGAACTTCTTCTTTTCAAAGTGTCTACATTTGTTTGTGTCAGTAATCATAGAATAAAGTCAGAAAAATTTTGGCTTGAACTAGAGTAGAGCATGAGCTTGTCTCCCTCATTTGCTAGCAGTACCTTCTCTACTAGATATGAAGATGACATTGGAAAATGAGTATTTCACCCTATGGTGT
>WEZZ01017695.1:66051-98232 GCA_013400585.1 Chloropsis cyanopogon
TCTGGTGTCAGGGACCACACAAGGGAACTTACAGATCACCTGCAATGATCACCTGGAACCTAGTGCCAAGAAAATATGAAAATTTGACAGAAACAGTAACATATGACAATGAGTAACTGGAACCTTTAATCTGATGAAAGAGAACGTCAACCATTTCCTACGTGGATTTAGAAACATTTCTCAAGGATTTATTCTCTTTGTACTCTGACTTTGCAAGAAAACTACCCTTAAATACTGCAGAGATGGCAATGTTGTCAGAAACAGGATAACTTCAGTAAAGATTTTTTAAGAGTTTCCTGCAAATTGTGGTCCTTATATGCAGAAAACATATATATTTTTCTACAAGCAAGCATGTTTTCTCTCCACAATTACACCCTTTTAACTGCCAAGGGGAAAATTAAGCTGCTAACAGTCTGACTGAGGAGACCACAGAGCTTTTTGACTGTCATCTTCCTATTTCCTCTAATCAGATTTGGCAGCAGGGGATGAATTGCATTAAACTTTGCCTGTATCTGCTGACCCAAATGCTTTACTAAGAGAGAGTAGCTTCATCAGGGTGTATAAAGAGTGACTGACATAGACAAGAACCCCAGGTTTCACTGAAGGTTCTGTTAGTGAGATCCCTGGCTACAAGGGGAGTGATCAACAGCACATTTCATTGAGCATCCAGAACCACTAACATAATCCCACTCTAACTTCTGCTTGCTTGGGGGAGCTAAATTTGCTACATTTGCTAAATCCTCCTAGCTGTGTATTGAAATACTTCTCACCGAGATCTGGTCCAATTTAAAGCACACTGCAGCCATCTCCACAATATTCAGCCCCCACCTGAGATGAGAGGGCTCTCTGTGCCCTCTTGCTGGGGTCAGAAGACTCTGTGGCATTTTGTCTGCAGCCCCCAACTTGTTCTCACCAATTCTAGTAGCACTGTATCCTTTTTTAGCCATCCTAAGGGTACATTTTTGCTCACCTCAAAAAAGAAGCCATGAAAATTATCAAATTCTTAAAACAGACTAGATAGTCTGCTTAAGGCAAATCCACTTAGCAGTCTGTGTGATGTCCCCTTTCTTATCTTCTCTCTTTGTACATACAAACTGTCCCTCCTCCTTATAGTGACGGAGGTCATAATCAATCCCCTTCTTCTTTGCATGTAGTTTAATACAAAACTTCTCTACAAGTAAGCCTTTCTACCTTGCACATTAAACTAAATGTCCCCTTCCCAGCCTTCCAACTCACTGCTGCATTTGGGCTTCATTTAGTCCAATGCTTGAAGAGCCGCTGCTAAAATGATCCTTGTACTTTTATTTGTTGGGTTTTGATTCTCACATCAAAATAAGAATCTTGTCCTTGCCATTAAGGCCTTCCTTTGTTTATTTTTACCCTATATTGTCAATTTGTGATTTCCTTTCTGTTACCCAAATATCTTCTTTCCCAGTGTCCTTTCTGCCATGGAGAGTGCTCTTTGATGGAGTCTGAATTTTCATATGCACCTTAGTGCTCCCCTTTGCTGGGGCTGTGTGAGCTTATGATGTCTAAACACATAAGAAGTTGTGATTGTAGAAGAGAACACTAAGGATGTGTAGGAAATAGGTGCTGATCATTCTTCAGGAAATCCACATCCCAGTGTATTAGATCTCTGGACTCATCGTTGTTTCTTCAAATTAAGAAGTTACCAGATTATAGAATCCACTGCATATTCAAAAATTCCCTTGTGGTGTGACAGAAGCATAAATTATATAATGCCGTTGAGAGATATTTGAAAATATGGATATTTATCTGTTACATACCATAATGTAACATCCACTCTCAGATTAACTAATATCAAGTAATCACAACTTTATGAATACCCTGATTACCTCTAGAAAGATGTATAGGATATTATCAAATAATAAGCTATTAGCTCTCATTATGCGTGCCAACTAAGTCATTCCTATCATAGAAAAGTAAAAAAACCTAAAGATGGTGGAAGTTAGCTTTGCATGGAGGATGAAGATTTGGAGAAGTAACTATTTACATTAAGCAAAATTGGTTGGCAAGAAACTTCTTAGAGTTCTTAAGACCAGCCTTGAACTTCAACTTGTTAGTTTCTATTAAACTGTCTACCAGTGTCTTTCTGTAAAGAAATAGTGAAATTTTTGTAACAGTAATAGAGTTTCTACTGAAATTTTGTTTTCCTATGAGGAAATGTAATGGTTGTCACATTCCATAGTAAAAAAAAAGAAAAAAAAAACCTGCAACTGGCTGCTTCAGGTTGTTTTGTTTTCAGACTTTGTGGTGTTTTGGCTTCTAAAAATTTCCAGACTGTATAATTTTGGATGCTAACTGTGTTTGTCCCACATGCTTGTAATCTGAACACATTTGAGATAATTTCTCTGGAAACAAGGATTCACTCTTTGTTTTCAGGCTATGGCGTGCTGTCCATTCCTAAAAGAGAATTCCTCAGTGTAACTGGTGAGGTTACAATGATTTAGGGCCTTTTTTGTCAGAGAAGAAATTCCATTTTCCATCTAGTTTAACATTCTAATAGTTCTCCTCGGGGGCTTGATTCAGGCTTGCTTATGTCCATCAGACTCTTTCCACTGCTCACAGAGCCAATATCATCAAATTTGGCTTTGGTCACTACTGCCTGATTTTCAATATACTTTCTTTATCATTATACTTACAGCTAGTTTTATTTAGGTCAGAACTGTTGATATGGGGATTATTTAGATTTTTTTTTACTAACCTGCACAGCCATTGCTCCCCATAATTAATGCAGTACATCTGGGAGGTGTTCCAGACAGACCTATGTGAAGGCAGTCCAGTCCATGTTCAAATAGTCATCTTGCCATTTTACAAGTGTTTCTTTCTTTCTTGACTTTGCTATGAGGTCAATAATTTTCCGTAAGTTTATGTGAGGAAAAGGTTTGTAGAAACAATATCCAGGGCCTCTTTTTAACAATAATTTTCCTTTGCTGTATCTTGCCAAGATTATTTAAGCCTCCCAGTGCATATTTGTAGGAAGCCTGGACAATGATGGAAGGAGGATTCATTTTTTTGAGATCGCATTCAAGAGTCTCAGTATTTTGTTGCTTTATTAAAAAGGAGAATTTTTACCCTGCTGTAGCTTTCCGATTCCTGGGAGGTTACTCCAAAGTCCATAATACACGTACTTACATCCAACAGGCAGTCATGGTGCATGCCTTTACCGTGGTGGATATACTCCAGAGGCGGATCTATTCCAGACCCTTTGTCACCTGCTGGCCCCTCACCAGAGCCCTGCCAGGCTCTGGCAGAGCTTTGTGCTCCCTGTACCAGGCATAAGATTTCAAACCACTGCTGTAAAGCAAATGCAGAGCTCTTCCAAGAGAGGCTTGGCTAATGCTGCCTTCAGATGGAACGAGCAGAATGTTTACTGGAGGCTGTGACATGGCTTTGACTCACCTTTGCCTTCAAGTTTGTCCAGTTTTAAGTGCCATGGATTTCGCTGACAGTTCATTTCCTTTGTTGCTTGTTAACTGCTATTCTTCTTGTTTAAAGTATGGAACAAAGAAAGGAGAAGACATACAAAAGTCAAGACTAGTGAATTTGTCTGTTTTCCAGGCAGACATGAACACTCACCAAGAGAGGGCTACAAACTTGTTTGCAAGATTTTGGCATATGCTTAAAGCATTTCTGTTCATTATAACACCAATAACAGAGCAGGATATGCCCAGGGATATGTCCTGGGACACTGAAGGAATGTCACCCTCCCCAGTGCTGGTACACATCTTCTGTACAATGACATGCTCCATGGTGTTTTGCAGGTACATAACAGATTACAGGCTCTGGAATTGGCTCAAGCAAGAGAGAAAGCTTGGTGCAGCAGTGGGAGAGAGGTTGGTGTCAGAGACAACTGCACTCTGAAACTTGGAAACTGAGAATCAGTATTTTTGAGCAGAATACCTCTTCAGATGGGTGAGACCTGCTCCTACTCAAAATTCACTCAGGAAAAGCTGCAGAGAGGCCCTCACTGGCATGACACTTCACATAAGCTGTTCCTTTTGGGATTTCCCAGCAGAGGTCCATGTCATCAGAGATGCTAATACAGGCATCATTCTTCATTTCCTGCAAAGAAACTCGCAAGAGGTGAAGCTTTGAGAACAGCCCTCTCCCTTTTCCAAACTGCATTCCCATCAGAAAACTTGGCGAAGTTATGATAGGAAAAAATAATTGTTTTTTTTTTTTCTTTAGTTGTGCGTTCTCAAACTGTTTTGAAGGGTTTATAAACCAGGGCATGCAGCTTTGCAATGGATTATCTGCATACTTACTCATTCCCTGACTACAGGCCAGAGGCTTCTCTGTGACAACATATGAGTTCTGACTGGGCACCAGGTCTGAAAAATATATGTACGCATTGTCACTGCACATCTGGAATTTAGAACTGCTAATGGATATGCTGTGATAGAGAAGAAAAGTGTCTGGCCAATAAACTTGGTTTATATATTTATTTTAAAAGCATTACCACATTTCTGGCTAGTAGCCTTTCATCCTCTTGACTTTACACCAGTGCATCTGGAATGCTAAGCAGCTCTTTCAGGGATGCAGCCATATCCCAAAAAGCACCTTTTTTATTTGAAATAACTTTAAAAACTAATTAAAAAGGAGGAAGGCTTACAGACCTAGTCTTGTATATCAGCTCCTACAATCTCAGAAACCAAAGGTGAAAATTCTCTCTCAGACTCTCTGTCAACTTACTTTATTTTCCACGGTGCCGCTATGAACATGTGCAGCTGTCTTTGAATAATATATTTTGACCTCATTACATGTGCAACTCAAAAGAGCAATTGTGAGTAGCTTTTCCCCAGGACTAGCACTGGAAGTCTGAGCATTTTGAGTTCCTGCATGTCACTTTGACCCCCCTGTCACCATAGTCATTAAACCCACAGGCAGAGCTCAGCTTACCTTCTGTAGGGGCAGGGATGCCACGTTTGTCAACTCAGCCTCTCTCAAGTGTTGGGAAATAGCAGTAAGAGAAAGCATCAGAGACCAGCAAAGAGAGAAGACTGCAAGACCACTGCCTCTCCAGGCATGCTCATAGGCAGCCACCAGAAAAATACATTCCACGATGATGCATGAAATGTATTTTAGCCAAGTTGAAGGCAAGTCTTGTTTACAGGCCACCTTTACAGCTCTGAAGCTCTGGCAGGGAGTGTTTCACATCTTGATGCAGAAGCAATGTGAAAAGCTTCCTCACATAGAGGTTGTCTTTCATCTCACTGATGTTTGCTTCTGTAAATCCCATACCTGTATGCTGTGCACTCTGCGCACACAGTATTTTTTAGGCAGGAACCAACTCCAAGCTGATGGCAGTGCCATGTATGTTTAAGTGAGGATTTGTAGGGCTGCAGCACTGAAAGCCTGGAGAAGCAGAGACACATTTTCACTTTCTTCACTCAAGATTAGGAATTAGGCTCAAACTGTGGAACTAGGTGTAAAAGATAATTTTTTTATGATCAGGCCACCCAGATGGCTTATGGGCTACTGTTTTGATGTCCACATGATGGCATTGCAGGTACATGGAGGATATGAGGAAGAACAATTCCTGATCCCTCTTCCCATCCATTTTCCACCCAAGCTCCCATGATTGGCTTCATCAACAAAACCAGAACCAGCCCAGTCAGTGCTTTATAAAGCTTTATTGCAAGATGTGTTTACATAATGCTGTAGAGGTGAGCTTTTAAACTACTTATATCAATAAATTTTGGACAATGGTCTGCGGTCAGTTTTCCATATTGACCCTGCATGGCACAGAAAAAAAAAAAAATAGGGTGTGATTGGATCTTTCCAGACAGTAAAGTGGGAAGAGTGGGGGGAGAAGAGGCAGATAAAAATAAAATCCCCCCTAGTTTATACTAAACGTGACACAGCTTCTGAAGGATCAATACAAACGGCAGGTGAGCTTCGTGTGTAATAAAATTTTAAAAGAGTAATTCAAGTTCTTTATGAAATAAAACAGAGACAAAAATGCATTTTCATGGACAATTAAATTTAACATAGAATGAATTCACCTAAAATGAGAAAATAACAAACAAAACCAAAAACTCAACCAAAAGGACTTGTAGATAATAACTCTGACCATGCATGGCTTGTTTTTTAAATTACAATTCACAGAATAACACTGCTGGAGAGCCTATTTTACACTATGCTACACAGAACATGGAAAAACATGAGTAGTGACATTTACACAATTTTACAGTATTTCTCCTTTGTCTAAGAAACACGTCCTCTTCTACTTTACATTTTTTTACAATTCCCAGCTCACAAAAAAAGGACACTATATGAGCAAAGACAGTCTTTAAAAAGGAGAAATGCATCCAATGCTACAAATAAATCTTTTATTTCACAGAAGCCTCTGTATTAGATAGTGATTAAAGAAAATATATCTCTATCTGCCACTCAATGTGAAATGGACTAATTAGATTTTTTTTTTTTTTGGCATAAACATCAAACTATACATCTCTGAAACTCTTGCTATGTAACTATTAAACTGCTTGCCAAAAACTTCTTGGGGTCACATCTGAAATGCCAACTGAGCCAGCTGCTGCCCCAGTTGAAGCAAAAGAAGGTGGGCCTTACATGCTGTTCAAATGTTTGTGAACGGTTTTCAATGGTTGCCTACAACCAAACATTTTCCCATTCAAAACCACTTCAGTTTATTTTCTTTCAGAGCCTGTAAGTACCTGGCAGTTTTTCCTCCAGGGGAACATCAACATTTGTATTCCTTTCGGCTTAAACAAGCGTTTCTTGCGTCCTGCTGCTGCAACGACAGAGCCACTATCCAACTGTGCCCCAGGGTCAGGCTGCCCACCAGTGCACACCCAGCCTGCCTTGAAGGTAACAGGAGGACTGGAACATGTGCAGTGAGCTACAGGAGTGAAAAGGAGAGAGGAATATGCTCCTGCTTCTGCCTGACACCATGTACCCGTGCAGCCTTTGGATAGAGGCAGACGGTGCGTGTGCCTGTCCATGAGCTGCAGTGAAAGATGAAGGATGGAGGATGCGAAACTGGTGGGCTGGCACCTGGTTCCCATCTCATCTCTGTGAAATCAAAGCATTGCAATAACCACAGCTGCACAGTGAACCTGAACACAGACTACTGCCAGCAGCCACACGGCTTCCAAAGCATTCTGGACAGCCACTTGCTGTGGTTACATCCTCAGGGAGGCTGCTGCAGGGCAGATGCCTGACAAAAGGAACCATGTGCTGCACCTACAATGGCACTGTGCCCCTCGGGGTTGCAGTGCTTGTTGAAATCCTCAAATATAACTTCTCAATAGCTTTTAGTGTTAGCCAGGGTACATTCAGAGCACAGAGCACCAGGGATTTAAGGTGCTGTTCTGCAGAACCTTACAGGAGGCCCTTGCTGTTCGCTCACATCAAGACTGACTCAAAATTTCTGTTAAATTGGGACAATAACTCATGTCTTGATACTCACATGTAATTATCTATTATGCTAAAGCCAAAGTCTTGTCTATCTACAAAACTGATGTGTCATTTTGCTGACAGAATCAACCACTGCAGAGATTCACTAAAAAAGGGTGTCAAAAGAGAAAAAGAAATGTATTTTTAAAACCATGTTTGAGGCTGCTTCCAGTATTTAAGGGAGAAAGAAAGACCCTCATTAAACCACCATTTTTTTAATTGATTTTGGATTATGGACAAGGAGCTATCAAACAGAAAGGTCATACATAGCAGCCAAGGGGCTACAAAACATCTGGAATCCATGATCCTGGTGCCTGGCCTGACTGGAAGGTGAAGAGTGATGAATTTAACTTTTGTGAGGGATCTTTTACTCTTGAGTATGGCACACAAACATTCCCTGGGGGCTTCTTCACTGCAACTGCTACTGAGTGTTATCTCCACTTGGGAGTGAGATTACAGAAAGTATTTGCATGCAGTCTGCTTTTAAACATCAAGTGAGATGAAAGAAAATTAGGATAGCTTCCCTTTGGAGGTTATTTTATGTGCTAAAGTTTACCTCAGCATCCAGATCAGGAAGGCATTACAGTGGCAGTCAAGCAGGCACAGTGCTCTGGGCACTGCATTTGCAGCTGACTGTATCTATCGGAAAGGGAAGAAAGGTAGTTGTTATGGCTGCAAGTGTTTAAAAACAGCCTTCATGGATCTCTGAGTTAGAAAGGGGAACATATGCTACTACATTGTGTATCCAAAATTTTTATATTTATCAGAAACCAATCTGTACCTCACACCAAACTTGTCTTAAAACAAGTGTTACATCCTTATGGTGGGCTCTTCCAATGATGGAAGGGCATGCAGCAGCTCAAAACCTGGTTATAACCTCACTACACAGAGAGAACATACAGATATAATGAATTCCTCCATTTCATCTGTAATCCACTAGTTAGATGAAGGGGAACAAATGTTATTCCCACAATCAGGTCATGCTGGCACTCTGGAGGAAATACTGCCACCTTACAGATTAGTCGGTCATTTTTATCAGGAACCAAAATGGAAATCTCTCCTGTAGTTACTATACTGCACTGTGTCTGATGATCTTGTTGCAATAAATGGTGAGGACAGTGGAATTTATCTGACTGTACACTAGTGCATAAACAAGACCAAGTTATTCCTCAGAAAAGTTGCTATCAGTTTTACAGATAGAGAGCACAAACAGGAAAACAAATGCCATGGAAGAACAGAAAAGGAAGAATCTGCTTCACATGTAAAACACATCCAGACAATCTGAAAGAAATCACCTGTTTTTCCACTGAACTTATTCCAACCTATATTATTCCCCATATTTAATGTTCTCCTTGATAAGAAGCATATAAAGTTTTGCACAATTTTTGCACAATTTGAAAAATACATCTGCCCAATTATTAGTAATTCACCAGTTATGGTATGTTTCAGAGACAGACGCTGTACTATGCTCAAATGAAACACAAATTTGTTCCCTGTTAGAAAGTGGCCACCACCAGCCAAGTGGTCACCAATTTTGCACATTCAGCATATTCTGTTAAAATATTAATTTTTAAAGACTTGTTTGATTTTCTCCCGGAAATCAAATATAGGATCTCTGACAGCATAAATGTGCGTTGTTGCATTTTTGCTTTTTTTATCACTTAGCAAGTAGCACAGTTCAACATGACCATTTACATTTAGGGTGTCTTCCTCTTTTTCAGACTTCAAACACCTCCACAAACCCCCATTACCTTCAGTTCTTTGTTCTAAGCATCCTTAAGCAAGATTGTAAAAGTTCATAGCGGTGAGCAGCACATAAAGATCCACTTTAAAATCCAGATGCTCATAGGTCTTGCCTATTTTACAGTGAAATTAGTTATATGCCACTTCTGTTTCCTAACTAGCTTCTTCCTTTCCATAGCCCTCAAATACACAACATATTGTACTGATTACCCAACTACTGCCTTCTGTCTACTTGTAAAATTGGCTTTTTAACAAATTGAGGGGAAAACCACATCAAACTCAAGGCTGTTCTTAAGAACCATTGCTCATTAGTGACTTTTTATTCCATGGGAGAGCCAAGGTATTGGCAGATAAAGAATGAAATGTTACAATCAAGAGGGTGGACAGCGCTGTTAGGATGTTCAGCCACAGTCTCACTGCAGTATTGTCAGCTACCTGTCTCTGTCATCACATGGGTGCTGTACTCAATGCAATGTGATGGATGACCATGGTTTCAGAAGTTTATTGTTCAACTCTCTTGAACAATCTTCAGTGATTATCCTGTCCTTAAAGAGAGCAGAGTAGAATAACTTGAAGTACCTGACCTAGCCTGGGTGCCAGAAGCAACATTGCTATGGCATTAGGACCCCAGCATAGACTATTATTTAACCCTATTTTCCAAGTACGTTTTGCAGGTTCCAAAATGGAACCCTGTTACCACAACTAAACTGCTGCAGTTCCTCAGTTAACCAGCTTGAAGAAAGTCCCAGCTGTTACTGCTGTGCAGACATACCCTTAATCTTAGAGGCTAAGGCAATGGAAAGAGACAATCTTGTGCATCCTTGAGGATCTATCGGCCATATACAGACTTTGGCTTAAAAAGTTCCCTTTATGTTATTGTTGTTTGCGGTTCTCCTTAAAATACTTCAGCACTGGCTGGGGTGACTGTTCAATTCATCTTCACTGCTGTATCTGTCCTCCACTTAAAGGCAGATGAGTTGACTAAAGGTTCTTCAAACATGCTGAGGGCAGTTATAAAAGTCAGTTATAAAACTGTGAAATAAGGGCAAATATATTGGAGTTGTTTACTGTGGTACCCACTCCATTGGTATCAGGGATAATCACAAAAAACCAGTAAAGAACAGCAAAAACACAGCAGGCTTTTTAGCAGGGCTATTTCATATTCAGATTCATGAAATTGAAATAAAATCACCACCACATTATCTTGCAGCAGAGAAAAGCAGCATGAAGGGCACAGGCAAGTGAACAAAACTTCTTGATCTTAGCATCCAAATGCATTTATCGAGTATGTGAAATTGTTGACACAGATCTCTCTGAAACTGTACAAATGCAGAGTACAACCATAGCTCAACAAGAGGGGGGAATTGTGTTCTCTCCTCTGTGTGCATGCTGCTATGTACAGTATGAGTGTGCATTAATGCACATGAATCCAGGATCCTAAACTCTCCACTTGGATTGCAGGCCGTGGCCTGCCCCACAGGGTGAATCACACTGAACAACACTGAGTTCCTGCAAAAAAGACATTCTTTTCCTCCTGTCCAGGTGGAACAGCAAGGCCTCACAGTGAAAATCATGGTCCAGCTGGCTTCAGCCAAAGCATGATTTCACACCATGACTGCATATGTACAGATACATGCACACATGTCCACACATTCATTCTGTACATATACAAAGGTACATATAGATTTTTACATTCTTTGGAGGCAAAATAATAAAAACCCCAGCAAACCACAGGGTTGTACGGACTGTGCATCTTTGCTTAATGAATCTGCTTGAGGAAAATTTGGGTTGCTGTAACAGGAGTTATTTTGCCTCTTTAAGGACTGTTCCTTGCATTGACAAAACACCATACATTTACAATGACTAAAACAGGGCACAAGGAAAGCCAATGTAAACACAGCTCACATAATGACAGATAACTTAGAGAGCCCCCTCCTACCCACATCAACACACCATGAGAAGAAGAAGCCATGTGCTTTCACTTAGGAACACTCAAATGCTTCCTCAGTTACCGTCTGGATGTCATGCTGAGCTGTGGCACACCCTTCTTCCACCCTGGATGTGGGGTTTTGCTGTTTGTTGCTTATTAAAATTGAACTAACAGAGGATAGGATGTTGGGAGCAGCAGAGGAGGCTGGCAGTTCAATGCCACGCTGAAGGGTTGCCAGCCTGTGTGCTTCAGGTGAACGGCTCTTCTTGTTGCCGCCTCTGGGATGTCAAACCTGCATCTCAGAAGTGCTGATGAGGCCCAGTGCTTTGGCTTCTTCTGGTGTTAGCCCACTCTTTAGTGTCCTTCTCACTGCACAGTCATGAGTTCCAACAGGAGACAAAACCAAAAAAAGCCAAACAAAGCAAAAAAAATAACAAAGAAAATGCAAACAAAGTGTATCAGTAATTATACAAGACTTTCAGCTGCAAAAACCCCTGTTAAGATGCAAGCTCAATCAAATCAAAAGTTGCTATCTATTTAGGGCCTCAAGTTCAGAAACACTGAGTAATGCCCAATGGCAAACTCATGGGAGCATCAACAGCAACTCCAAACAGACAGGCAAAAATACACTTGTCATTTGACATTTAGTCAACAAAAAGTTTTAAGGAAAAATACCCCAGCTTTTTAAGACTATTTCTTCCTCTGAAATTGTATCAATTGATTTTCAGTCCATAGAAAGTATCATCTGCCCTATTATTTTATAATTTCATAAGAAATTTTAAAAGGGCTTTGGGATCTTTATAGGGATCTATTGAATTTATCACCATTAAACCCTTTGAGACTCTTTAAATTTGTAAAACCCTCCCGCCAAAAAGTTAAAAGACTATAAAAATGACTACTTTATTGTTGAAGTCATTAAAACTACTGTTTCCATACATGCTCCCCTTTCTTTTGTAATGTTCCCGCATCCTAGTGACATTTGTGTCATATTTGCTATTGGCAGTCTGCAGCATTTTAGCTGAATTTAAATGATAAATATAAGCCAAAATCTTGTTTCTTAATTTTCCATAGAGTGTTCTGAACACTGGCCCTGACAAGAGTTTTAAAATTTGTGATTGCCTTTTTTATTTAGAATCAAGTGACTGTGTGACAGCACACAGTGAGCATCAGTAGTGTCCTTCTAGTTTTACTGGTGCTATGATTTTCAGGTGGATGGGCTTTATTTCAAGACACAAGTGGGGTGTTCACACTTTAATGTTCCTCAAGTACAAAATGCACATTGAGAAGTTCAAGCTTCATGCAAAGCATAAACAGTGACTTAATATTAAACAGCATATATTTGGAGCCTAGAAACAGTGAACTCTAAAGGAAACTAATCTTAGAGAAACCAATTGCAGAGAGTGGTCAAGGAGTTCTTGCATCATTTAGCACAATTAAGATCTCTCATTTACTGAGATATTCAGTCCATGTAACTGAAACTGGGTGGTCACACTCAAGGGTTGAGCAGGAGTGAGAGAGGGGAATGGATTGGCAAAGAAAACAAGGGGATAAGATAAAGGAAGAATATGGCATATCTGAACATTTGATACCATGCAGGTTGATTGAATGGAATCTATTTTTGATTGTCAAATCAATTTAATCAGATACTGAGGTTAATCAAACGAGCTGGGAATGCCACATTTCTAGTTCCTCCATTATCAAACCCTTACTTGAAAACTTTTTTTCAAAGCTCACTCCTTTCTCCTAGATTATTTGTATGATTAAACACCACCAGGGGTTTGCATGACAGCCTTTTAGGATACCCGGTTTTTCCTGCAATACTGATCAGCAACATATCCTAAGTTTACCAATACTTAGCTTAAAGCACTGCAAGGTTAAATAAAACTGACAAAGCTGAGTTTAAGAAAGCCCAAAAAAGTACTACCAGGAGAGAAATAAACTTCAGGAAATGCTCTGGTCTTCTTGGTAAAGAACAGCCAACAGGACTTTTAAATCAGTTCTCATCACTGGCACTCTCTCACTCACCTCAGATTTGATATCCAAAATGTCCATGTGGACATTTGGACAAAGTGGTAATTTCTAGACATATGCTATGGAATACCTCAGGATCTTAAGGTCTCAGTGAATTACCCAATGCTTATTTCTACATCAAAATGAACTGTATCAGAAGTGGAAGAAAAAATCCAAGAAAGTTGCAGTAGAAACATTTCTGTCATATTAGACCCAAAGATTTCCCTGTGTATTTCACCTGCTTAGCTGCCTGCACTGCCTCTCCCCTGAATGCTTTTTTTCTTTACCCTCTGTAACATAAACAGCCAAACATGGACTTGTTTGGCCACCAGACAATAGTGTAATGTTAAAAAATACAGGGGACCAAACTTTTCCAGGGTGGCTGTCTAGGTGACATTTCATCTTCCCACTGATGCAAAAGTGAACTGGAAAACCAAATGTGGAAGAAATTTCCATGTTTTAGACGCTTCTGTGAAAGTGTCAAACCAAATGCATTCAGGACTGCTCTCACACATATCCCCAACTCTCTCAGACCACAGTCAGTCAGTCAGTCACTCACTCACTCACATTTTCAAACTGAGCACAGCAACTACTGTAAAAAAAGCTTTTTTTTTTTTTTTCTTGTCGGACAGGAAGAGAATAAATTGTTATTCCTGTCTGTAAACATTTCACAGGAACTGATGTACTCTGCTAACACTGGAAAGGTATTGGACTAAGCTAAATTCTTCTCTTATTTATGATAAGATAAATCTAGAACTGCTAACACTGGAAAGGTATTGGACTAAGCTAAATTCTTCTCTTATTTATGATAAGATAAATCTAGAACAACCTTCTTTAGGTCAGTACAATTGCTACTGCACAAATAATTACCTGAGACTCTATCTAACAACTGAAAGGAAAATGAGTGCCTCTAAATTCTACCAAGTAGAACACAGTTGCTAAATTCCTCCACCAGCCTGACTAAGAGAATTACTAGTTTACTAGGAAAAGCCAAATGGATCTACAGTAATATATAGGTTTCTTTGAAGAAAACTACAGGAGTTTATATTCAGAAACCATAATTAGGAGTTAAAATACCATGGTAGAAACCATCTTCATGGAAAAGCAAGCAGCCTTCTTTATGTTAAACAAGGTAAGTCTCTGGATCTCCAGATGCCTACCTATCAAACATACTTAAGTATTAGACTGACATCCTTTTGTATTAACCCTTTGATGACTGAAGAAAAGAAATCCTGTATGTAGCAGGTGGTAAAGATGTGTGCCCTGCTCTGGGTTTGCTGTATGATTCACACAGGAAGTCTGGAGACAAACCCCACACTTATATTTTTTGTGCCACTGCAAAACAAGTAGGAATGACAATACTCAATGAATTGCTGGGACATATGCAGCTGTAATTAAACAAAATAATCCTAGGTTCTAACTTAGCTCTCCTTCAATACAGAGAATGATCACTTGGGTTTAAAATGTTACAGTGTCTGTGACAGTGAATATTACAGGTACTAAGCAGGAAATTTCTAGCAGGAAAAAAGGAAAAAAGGAAAAGGAGGAAAAAAAAAGAGCTCCAAACAATGCAGAACTTTGGTGGTCACAATGAGATTGTCAAGAAAATAATAAAAAGCAAAGATGTGAAGAATATTTTTGGTGACAGAATGATTCCCATAAAATCTGATGACTGCTGACTTATATAAACTAAGCATGTGGGGCCAAGTACTGCAATATACTGCGGCTACTGGCAAGATTAAAGCTGTCCACCATCAATAGGCAACTGGAAGGGTAACAGATGACAGAATCATGGTCCAGACTCAAATGAGGGAATTCTTAACCCTATAATGCAACAGCCCAGTCTGACACAAATGAGCCACTTAGCGTTTGAAGTATTATGTACTTAGGGAGATGAAAGTACTTTAATAAAGGGTCTCTTCACATAAAAATTGTATCTACTATGCACAAATTACAGTACATTTCCCCATCTGAAGATATAGTGGATGGGTGCAGCACACACAGTAACAAAAGTTCCAGCCCCACTATTCTCTGCACTGACTTGTTGAATACAAAGGCTTGTGGGTGATGAAACCAGGAGAAGGCTGAGTTATCTACAGGAGCAAAACCTGCTGTGGGAGGTGGGTGAACCTTGTCTTGACATTCTGTTACACAGATGTCCTCAGTCATTTGTCTATTTCCTCATAAAGCTTGGAAGGGTTCTTCCACCTTAGGTCATGAACATGTTCTGTCATTAAAACTGAGTGCAGGGAGATATTTTCCTTCCATGTTTTATAGACAATGCAAAATTACTTTCTCAACTTAGGTCTTCACTCTCCCTGTTTCACTGAACTTTGTCATGTTTCTAACTGGACTAGACATAATATCTTGGCTTGTAAAACTCTTGGCCTGCTGCAGATCACATTAAACTGAGTTATGGAATGTATTTTGGAGGCAGTGACAATAAAAATAAGACTTTCAAATGACCTTTTAGGTTCTTCAAGCAATTTTTAAAACATTTGCTAAAGAAACATAGCAGAGAGAGAAAATAACTTTTACTCTTGTCACAAGCAAAACCTGCAGAGATCCCATAACCAAGACACTAAATGTTGTTTTTCTGGGGTTAGAGGGTATGATGTTCTTTATTAATCATGAAATCTAGAATTCTATTTGATATCCTGGCAGAATTCAGTGTACTTATAAGGAACTCAATGAATTTGACTCTTCCTGTTGGGTCAAAATCTGCAGAGATATACAGCCCTTGCACTACGCCGGATAAGTTTTAAAAAGAAGTAATTCCTGAAGCATAGCATTGTCAGAGAATAGAATTTTCTAGAGTTTGGTTGTTTCTTTAAAGAGCAAATAGGACTTCTAATTTCCTCTCTCCCTATGTTATTGTCTTTTTTTTTAAAGATTCAACAAAGAGTAAAGATCAGTCTGGCTGGCGCCATTTATTCTTGCATTCGCAATAGCTTTTGGCATGTGTGTCTACATTTGTGTGAGTCACTTGTAAGGCAGAATAGACGTGACCATTCTCCTGCTCAGGCAGTCACAGAATGAGGGCCAATCCTGCTACAAGATGTGGCAGCCACAGAACTTTCCCTTGGTCCTAGCTGCTTTACCTGCAGCAAGTTGCTGATTTGGAACGAAGAAAATTCCACGTGATGTAAATTACACAGTGAGCACAGCAGGAAGGGCAGATAATGAGAGAAAATACAGGCCAGCTCCATCATCTCATTTTATTTAATGTATCTTAGGGGTTTTTTTCTGTTACTATCCACATCCAGCTTGCACACTTAAGTCTATGTTTTCATATATTTACATTTAACATATTGTCTTGGGCTTTATTACAGTGAGTCCAGCAATGGCAATTTGCAACTCCAAAGTTCAATCCAGACAGCCTTGCTCATATTTTCTTACTTCAATCCTTGTCATATTTTTATGTCACTGTCTATATAAGTTATGTTTAATTATGAATATATCACTGCTTAATACAAGTAAGCCTAAATGCTTAATAGAAATGCTGTAACATTACGTGTAGTGATTTTCTTACAGAGATTTGTAGGTAAATTTTCGGAGTATACCACACACTTCTCTGAAGAAATACAGACAACTGAAATGTGGTCTTTGTCCGGGTCAGCCACATAGAAAGCTCTCAGAATCAACACATTATCATGTATTATTATTCTGCAGCTTTGTTTTGAGTCCTGTCAACACTTCATAGATGGCACAAGTCTCTCCTAACAAGAAATTTAGTAGGTCACAACCACCTTTGGGTGTTACTTATGGTGGCTGTGACATAAAGAAGAGTCTAGCAGTGGGAAAGGACAAACTGGCGCTTTATAAGGAAAGCTAAATTTGCTTTTTTCATCTCCAGGTGGCTTATGTTATAGGGAACAAAAAATAACATTGCTTTAGAGAATCTGGGCTGCATGAAGAGCATATGTATTTTCAAAGCGATATTTAACATGTAGCTGAAACTGTTAAAATTTCCAACTTTATGTATTTCACAGATCATCATTTACACAGTCCCAGCAGTAGAGCAGGAAAGAAGATTTAACTCCTTCCTTGAAAGCCTTCTGTGACAAATTCCCCTTAATTTACACGAATTCCACTATGAACAGTTACTACTAAAAGCAATCCTGCTGCCCCCTCTTTCATAATTTCTCCCACTTAACTTCACCAGTCAGAAGTGATTCCACTAATAACAGGTAAAGCATCAAGAGTATAAAGCTCACCAGCAACCAAGGCTGCATATTGTGAGTATATAGTGAGTCATGACTGAATCACTATACACTATTTTTGAGACCAGACTATGCATTAACAACGCACAATTGTTATAACAATGTGGAAATAACAATGTTGGAAAAAGAAAGGAGATGGGATACAAAAAGTAAATCATCTAAGGTTAAGTGTTTAAGGCCTGCAAGCCTTAACCTTTCATTTGGAATTTTAAAATGACCCACTTAGGGGGTTTATCAGGCTCTGAACACAGAGATGTCCTTGGAGAGTGACTTGGCAGAGGAATGTGACCAAGCTTGAGCACCTGGACTCCGCAGAATGCAAATTAATTATTCTCACAAGGAATCCATGCTGGGCAATGAAACAGTAAAAGGCATCCTCTCTATCAGCCCATCAGATGAAAAATAACTGTGATCAAAACAATCTTGTAAACTCACTAATCAGAAGGTGTAATTCTAGCTAGAGAAAGCCATATATATGTATATGTATATATTTCTTGGCTATAGTGTTGAGGCAAGATAAATGCAAAATTGCTTTTTGTGAAACATTTTTGTCCATCTTTTAAGAGAGACTTCCCTCCAAACACTTCTGACACTCGAGTCCAAGCAAGTCCCTGCCTTCCCAGCTCCTCCTGCTAATCTCCTTGGTGGCAGCAGAGGGCTCCCTTTGGCAGCTGTGGCAGCGCCATGCTCTGGAAAGCTGCACAGGAGAGCGTGTTTGTTTGTTGCACTTCTTTAGAAAGGCAGCATGAAAGCACCCCTGTACCTCTCTGCCGTCTCTGGTTCTCAGATGAGGTGCTTTCCAGAAGAACTCAGTGATTTTGTCAGCCAGCAACTCACTGCCTCCGAGTTCTTACTAAAATGCTGAAAGACATGATCTTTCAGGAAGGAAGGGTGATGCAAATAAAGAATAAATTACTGACTGGAGAAAAATTTGCAACTTACTTTAATACCAAGAGAAAGCAAACAAAATACATATCCTATCAACTCTGGATTAATGGTGTGCAACTCAAATATCCCCATTTTTAAAAATACTTAAAACTTAGGCATCCTACTTTTGGGAATGAATCCTGTGACAAGAATTCAAAAGCCCTTACCCTTTAAAATACATCAATTAAAATGAAATCAAAGGGCAACATATATGAATTCACTGATGCAGTGAATGGCAAACTGGCAAAAGTGAAAACAATTTGTATCTCATGTAAGATGCAAACAAATGGAGTAAAGTTATTTCTTCTTCCTACAGAACTACAGTTGAAAAAGTAGCAAAACTGTGTAGCATAATAGAATTTATATAGAAAATGTCAATGCCAATATGCTGTGATCAGGGAACAGGAACAGCTGTTTTTTTCCTACATATAAGACATGGCATTTGCTCTTTATTGGCTGCTCATCTCCTGCCAGTTTCCCGTGCATTACCTTCAGCTTGCTCTCTCCTGAAATGAAGGAAGTGCCACTTAGCTAAGAAGTTATGGCCAGGGAGATTCCAGCACTTGTAAGTCCTTGTCTAGAAGCCCGTGGGAAGTTGCATTTGGTTCTCCCGATGTTGGAGACAGAGCACAAGGATGGTCTGTCTGCCCATGCTGTCAGATCCTGGGGGCACACTGGCTTCACCTGGACAGGCACTTAGTCCCATGAGGTGACAGCTACTCTAAATCCACCTGGGACCACCCCTCATAGAAGCAGTTCTCTCCTTGTTCCTACACCACGCCCTTTGTGCTTGGTTTATAATGTACATGTACATGTGAATGTCTGTGTAGTGTTCCTATCTCTCTTCTCCCTGTGAAGTGAAATAAACAGGGATAAAAGATATGCAGTTTTTGTAAACATTGCATTAATTCTGACTTCCCACATCAATGCAATGACTTCTCGCCCCTTTTTCAGTTGACGCATTACAGCAATGCTGCCCAGTTTTAGGCAAATACTACAATCCACCAAATCTCTAATAGTGATACAGGAATCCAACATAAAGTTAAGGAATGTACATATTGGTGCAGGCTAGGATAATTCGTTATGTGACCTCAATTAAAAAAAAAAGCTGTTTCAATCAGAAAGTGTGAGGCTAAGAGTCCCAAAAGAAATAATTTCTATCAGAATAATACTCATTTTAGAAATGACTCACAGATTCCTCTAAAATAGTGAGTGGAAAACGAATTTAGGCCTCTCTTACAAACCATTTTTAAAACAGATCTTTCAACCAGCCTTTCAAAACCCTTTTGTTTTGAAGGTTACGTGATGTAGAATTGTACAGGATGATTGCAAGTTCCCTCTATAGTGCTAGGACCAAGCAAACACTCTTGAACAAACCCTGAGGTATGAGAGAGATGGTCTGAAACTCATGGAGACTGCCAACAAAATATATAGGTATTTGAACACGCATAAAGTAGAATGTCTACCCCTATCTGTCAAAATCAGATATCTTAAAAGAAAGCTATTAAAAAACCCTGTAATACACATTGTAAAGCAGAAACTGAACACTTATAAATAAATGTGTTCCAGCNAACCAGCTCCAAGGCCGGGCGCTAACATTCCAGCTTAGAAATGGTATTGACATCAACAATCACAATTATGCATGCCATCAATTACAATGGACAAGACTGAAAACATGGAACCAGCTTTAAATAAAGATTTAAATAAATTTATAACTGTCAAAACTCATGGTAAGTCCTACGGGTTACTCAACTAATGGCTAATGGTTATGCAACAGAACGGCAGGTACTTTGTCAAAGGTTCCGCTTGATGAACTTGGAGGTCTTTTCCAACCTGAATGATTCTGTGTTTCTGTGATTCTGC
This sequence comes from Chloropsis cyanopogon, assembly GCA_013400585.1. Lineage (NCBI taxonomy): Eukaryota > Metazoa > Chordata > Aves > Passeriformes > Irenidae > Chloropsis > Chloropsis cyanopogon. Next base: position 86,191 of record WEZZ01017695.1, read on the forward strand.
CTCTCCTGTTTGTTCTCCTACAGCTGTTGACGTTGGCCTCTGGCATACATAAGATAGGGGACTACAGAGACCTCACCCTGATCAGATACATCAATTTCTAGAGCTTACTGTGGTCAACTGCATTTATTAGTAATTCATGAACTGCTATTAATAATTTAAATTAATTGGTTTTGTTTTTATTTATTGTAGATCATGGAGTTTTATTCTCCTACTTTTGCAAAGATCTTGCCATCCTAAGGATGGAAGAATGTATTACTTAAACGGCATCCAGGACTCAAGCTGTCTTGGCATCTAATGGAGATAACCTTCCAGCAGCCAGACCTCTAGTGCTTTATCTCACATTCTGCTTTCATTCAATAATTGTGTTTTTTTTAAACCATGTAACCTTTTGAAGGCTCAGTACTTTGTGTAGGGACAAACAGACTTTGATACTGAATACCATCAGTCATACATTTACTTTTTCTAAATGCAAAGAATGGCTCCTAAATATGCATCACTAACTAGATTACTCAGCCCCATACTCTAACTCCTGATAGGATCCAGCTACTCAAATCCTAAGTAATTAACTGCAAATTCAAAGTAATGTTGTTTGCCTTTAAAGCATTTTATATAGTCTTTCTTCTTGCAAGGTTTTCATTTTTTTAAAAATATAATTTCCATTAACTCCTGCTTTTAGTCAGGCTATAAATACCAGAAGAACAGTCTCCCTCCTGGTATTTTGGCACTTCTGTACATTTTCAAAGCCAGAAAAAGTAAGTGAAGAGACATGAAACTGAAAAATAATAAAAATAACAAAGAAAATATGAAGAAATCTTATATAACTCACCCTACGAATGCTCAAAAAAAAATGCACCTTTGGATTCAAATAGTGTCCCATGCAGTACTTTGTTTGCTTACAACATATTTATTCCAAAGCAGCACTGCATGTGGTTTTAAAACTTGTCTACAGCTGGTTTCCATGCCCAGTCCTTTGGCAGAGCTGTTTCTCACATTTTAGCACCTGATGACACCAGGCTGATTCCTATTTCACTTTTACAGTATGAAACACCTGACCTAGGAGGTTCTGTAGTTGAATTTAATCCACCAGCCCTGAGTTTACTTGTCTAGGATTCAGGTAAACTTGACTCAATTCCTATCTCCACCTACTTGAGAGGTGCCTCAGACCCATTTCTGCATCATGATTTGTAACTATTTGTTACTCCCTGCAAGCCATTGCACAGATAAATTAATGAATCCTAATGAGATGTTTCCATACCTCAAGGGCCTGTCATGGGGTGTATTATTGGGCTAGCTATGATTTCAAAGCCTGATAAAAGAACAAGGCATTATCGTGTCTCTCTTTTTTGAACATCACAAATCAGTTTGATCAAGTAATCTCACTCGACTATTAAATTAAATTGTGATTCAATTATTATGTGTTCCAAACCTCTTTTCTAACTCAGATCTAAAGCAGATTTTAAATTTTAACAAAATCTAAGAGTAAGAGGAGTGTGTGCACACACACAGAGACACTCTGAGATAAAACAACGTGTGAGAACACAAGCCTCTCACTCTGTGCCATCCCCATGCAGTGTCTCCAGCAGCATCTGATAAAACCATCACTGTGCTACTCATCATCAAATACCAGTCACAGCTAGGCCCTACATTATAGTTCATCATTCAGGGTCAGATGAAGATCTAGATGCAAGCAGCACTGCATAGTCAAGCCATCTTTAAAGAGATATTTCCTGCAAAATAAGTAGCCCTGTTTGGCTATTTCTTTCTAGGGAATTCACAAGTGTTGCTCACAATTTATAAGCATTCAGAAGTGTTGCCCAGCATACGCTAGAATTAGTGCAAATATCTTCCATATGCTTATTCATGTTCAATAAACTGGAGTATGATTTTTCCTGATGCTGACTCATAGGAATTGTATCATTCTCCTGAGACAGATCCAGCCAGTTCAATGAGACCAACACAGAGATGGCACCACAGCAAGAGTCTAATCCTGAGAAGACTGATTTTCCCTTTAGGGATCTATATTTAAATAGACAGTGTGGACAAGAAAGAAAACCGTAGCATCTTCCTATTTGCTATTACGGAGTTTTTGGGGAGGCTCTTTAATTAAACATACATAAGTAAAACATTTTATCTTAGAGATGCTACTGCTAGTCTTTATAAAATTTGGAATATCAAATATATTCCTAAAACTTTCTTATCCCAACTTTCCCTTGCACTCATTGTTTGTTATGGCATCATTTGTGAAGGCTTTCCTAAACTTACCAGAGAACCAGACAATCCTAATTATATTGTCGTTATTTCATTGCTAAGTTGAACATGTCCCTATAATGTTATAGAAAACCTTCTCACAGAAAGCTGCCCTCAGACTGCAAGAACAGAAACAGTCTATTTTCAACTTAATTTTTATGCTTTTAAAACATGCTGAACTGACATCTCTAGTGGCTAGAGCCTTTTTTTTATACACAGAATATATATATATATATATGTAAGAGGGAAAAAAAAACCCAGCAGAAGCTTCCCATGGCAACTTCCTTTGAAGCTGTCTTTGAACGATTACCTTCATGGGATGACAGAGCATTTCAGTTTCTGTGGCTCATTCAATCCTGTAGCTCTCTGATGAACAAATACAACTGCAATGTTATTCCCTCAGACACAATGCCACTCTAGTATATCTGTTAGGCAGGTCACCAAACACCTGTCATAAGGCAGTGACTTCCAGTTGATTACTGCACTTCTAAATGACGAATTTTATTCTGAAAAGCTTCCACTGTGCAAAGGTCTAGCACAGAATCTCTCCAGATCATCACAGGAACTCAGTTGTTATACACTTACCATGTACCTTAGATTTCTGTAATTCACTTCAGCTCGCACTGAACAAACTCCTTCCTACTAGTCGTATCTTGATTTATCAGTGACCCTTCCTATCTTCAGCCAACAGAAACAGACATTTCCATCTGTCTTTTGTTGGATGACTCCCTGCCTTATCCCTCTTCCCATTTTATAGTTCTGATGATTACCCTGAGCTTTCAAACTCTTCTCCATCATTATGCCCTAACCAAGCTCTCTCCATACCAGATACAGTCACACTGGTCGACCATCACAAAAGGTAAAATGCTTCAAATGAACATGTCAAGATGTCTCATTTTCCCATTGTAACAATTTCCTGAATTTAACATAACATTTTCCATAAACCTATTTCTGCTTTTCCCTGGCTATAAATGATTTGAGTAATTNTTTTTTTTTTTTACCTCGCAAACGTTTATAGTGCAACTGCATATAAATATTTTGGGTTTCTGATTTTGCTAAAAAGCATGTGTCTCAGTTCATGCTCACTAAAATCTTTGCTGAATGCTAAGTAAGCCTGACAAGTTTTCCAGTTGTGGACTGAAAGCAATGACACGTATGCAACATGATGCACAGGGAAAATAATTCCTTTCAAGTGAGTTTCTCTTTGATGTCCTTGAAAAGATTGAATACCAAGCTAATGGAAAAAGCCAAAAGATGTATATGGGAGTCTGAAGATTAAAGGTGATGAATCAAACCTATAAGATAATAGGGTCTTTTTGCTCTACAGGTAATAAATACCATAGTGTCTGCTAATCTAAATCATTGAGATATGCCTAAAAATCTACTTTCTTACATGTTTATGTGTTTCTAGCTGGAATATCTTCGGCTCATTTAACTCACATCATGCATTAGCAAGGGTTGATCTCCCTTCATTTCCTGGAGATGTCATATTATCAGTCCAGCTGAGTGTATTTTAAAGACAAACTACTTAATTAATTCATCATCCAAGCATATTACTATCTATCAGAATGAAACAGTTCAGTTGGGATATTCTCCTTCCACGCTTCTGCATATGTCAGCTAAAAGGGACATTAAACTACTGAACTTTATGTTTGTTTTGAAACTGTCTTTTAATCCACTTAAGAGTCTCATCCAGATCTTGAAGAACAAACAAGCACAAGAGCTGGATCCTATCATGATTAATTACAATGGAAATCAGTCCCAGCCTAAACATTTACTAAATGTTTAATCCCTGTTAATGCTTTTACTGAGTATAAAAGACTGTTCCATTGAAAAATAATATAGTATTTTTATTATCATTATCATGTTTTGTTGTTTCTGCAGCAAGTGCTTCCTTGGGAAAAAAAGTATCTGGCAAAAACTAGGAATAAGAGGTTTTGGTATATGTGTGTAAGAAGACAGTGCTGCCAACAGAGGAAATACTTTAGCATGGGATAAACCATGGAAATAGGGATAAAACATGGAAAAAGGCAAACATACAGGAGATTTATTTGATGTGCACAAGCCAACTGCAGCAGTTAGCACGTGCAGAAACCAGAACTGTGTGGGGAAGTGGGTAGCAGCAGGTGATGCCAGAAAGAGGTAAGGCACAGCGCATGACAGAAAGTAAGACAGACAATCCAGTGTCAGCTCATTTTCTTTGTTTAGAGACTGGCTCATCTAACCAGAGTGTCCATGTTGCCTCTGCTCTTGCCACATGCATAAGTTCCTTTCTTAGCATGTTGGGGAAAGTGAATATGCTTTCAGCACATGCTAGTTCATAGCAAATACCAAATGTTTTTGACCACCCATTATGTTAGAACAACTCCACAAGAAAGAAAATCTGTGTCATTTTTCACTCACTGTTGTTGTCTCCTCTTTGTCCTAACTTCCCAGAAATGCTAAAAAAATGGATGGAAAGGTAGTCAAAAAGCCACATATGGTTAATGACGTTAAACACTAAAATCTTACGTTCTTTGGGTAGTTATCCTTCTCATAGTATTTGCAGTAGTTTCTGCACATGAGGAAAGAAAAACCAAACCCAGAAAATTCATCACCTCTTAAACATTGGATTTACTAAACCATGAAACCAAACTCCTCAAACTCAGGTGCCGCAGCTCAGTCCCAAGGCCACACTACACCATTGAAAGACCACCTTATAGATGTGCTACCTTTTCTTCCCAGTGGAAGTTAAACTCCTCTATAACCACTTTACAGTCAAGCAGCAGTAGACATTTTGTTTTCAGGGCTGCGGAAAGATAGCATACAGCACGAGAGAGAAAGATTTTAAAAGGCGAAATATCTCAAACTACTTTTTGCTTTATTAATAAGTTTAGCTACAGACACAACTATTAATCTTTATGCCATTTCACAGTAGGTTACAGCATTTTAAGCAGTCTCCATCTGAGGTCCTGAACTGAATTCTCAAGTTATGCGTAAGCACTGCCATAAAGCACCATAAACCATTCTTCTCTTTCTGCTAAGGATATTTCAAGTTCTGTAGAAGACAGAGTCACCCACTGCACACAACAGTGTTTAAACAATAGTAAGAGGAACATAACCCAATCATCAGCATACACTCAAGCCACTCCCAATGCATGTCTGCCTACCAAAGGCCTGGTTCCTACACCGATATACATAAATATTTGCATGTTCCCTTATTTTGAGCAACTTAATAGCCTTATACTCACATGACTTCCTATTTGCTCGTGACCGCTTCCTCTCTCTAGGCACCGCTCGCTGGCTTGGCACTTGGGTGGCGGACTTGACAATACGATCCATGATCTCATCTGCGGCGTCATCCGTTGCGTTTGGTGAATCGTCGTTGCCAGCATTCCATGAACCGATACGGCCTGGAAAAGTCCAGCAAGTGAATTCAGGGAAAAGAAGAGAGGAAGTCTCTTGCATCACTTTGGTTTTGCGATTGGGTTTTTTGCGAATTAACAGCAGGCAGCTCAGTCATCCCAACTTCAATTTGACAAAAAAAAGAAGAATCTGCCTAATGGAGAATATTTCTAAATAATAGCCTAGACTCTTTGCTGCACCAGGAGAGAGCCAAGAGCTCAAACACAATTATAGCATATATATGTTGCGATGAGTTTTTGTTGGTTTTTCAGTTGTAATTCAGTTTTAATGGTCATTTCTACACCCCCCCACCTTGTGTTGTTATTACACATTTTATCCGTAATGGATTATTCCTTTCCCCTCTGTGTCGTTGGTTTCACCCTAGTTGTCCATCCTCCCAAAGACCTGCCCTTTGCTACTCAATGTTCCCTGTTCCTCCTACCACCGAATGTCAATCCTCCCTTATACTTGCCCCTTTCTCTAGACAATTCCCTGTCATTTTGGTATCCTTTGAGGCCCCATTAGTTTGTTTAAACTGCTCTCCACCCCTGCAATCCCCTATTGGTTTAAACACTGTATCCCCTGCCTTGGGTTCCTCCCCTGTCTCTTCCCCATTAGTTAAAGTTTCATACCCTCCCCTGGGACCTACCCCGCATATGTTAATATATGCCTTTGTTCTTGGTCTTCCTATCCCTGACCTTTCGGGGAATAAACACCTTTGGAAAACATACAAAAGACCTCTCCCTGATTCCTTGCCCATACCCTCGGTTTAGCCCAATCCCCAGCACAGTTTCCTTGTGCTGTAGAGCAGTCGTGGCTCACAGCCACACCCCAGATTCACCAGCTCTGGGGGCGGCCCGCTCTCACTGACGGTGTCGGGAACTGGCCGGGCTACAGAAATCCGACACGCACAGCACATGCGTGCATAGCTATCTATCATCTATCTATCTTTATATACACACTTTCTATTCCTTTAACCCTCAGTGTCTTGCTCTTGAGCACACAACAGGCAAATGCCTGCTAGAAGCTGCCTATAAGCCAAGGGCGGAGAGTGTTGTGTGACCATGTTTCTCTCTGCTCCTATTACAAAGACACTAGAAGACATGGCACACGTCTTAGAGACTGATGCAAATTGGAAATACAGGTCCTTTTGTACTGAAAGAAAGAAAGACAACAATTTCTGAGCATCTGTATCCCAACCTAGTGCAAAGGAGACAAGAAAAGCGCAAAATGTGTGGTTTGACATGTTTCATCCCATTTACAATGAAGAATTCACCTTATCACAGAGCTGTATGTGCCCTGGCCTGACTGTGTATGCTCGGAGTGGAAGAGCTGTTGGCAAGCTGAAAAGCTGAAAGCAATTTTGGTTAAAACCACAAACTAACAAGTGAGCCATATTTCCGAATGCAAGGCGCTGCCACTCCTTACCCCACAGAGCATTGTGTAACACATCTTTGGGTTCCTCCACTACTGGCTACTGCTCTGTGTGCGTTTTGTTTTTAAATTATTTGAATGCTAGTGTGCAGTGTGAACACTGACAGTGAGCTTTGCAGAAGAGTGGATGTGGTACAATTTCAAGCAGCTAAGAAATCACCAACAAGACCATTTTACATCACATCCCTGAAGTCCATAAACAGCTTTGATTAGGCCTTTACGCAGCTGCCTTGTCTCCTTGCTTTTTCAGGAGCAGTTCTATTATAACAGTGCTCCTGACAAGCTCTTGTCTGGCTCACCCATCTTCTGCCTCTGCTGTTCTTCTGGGGAACACAAGCTGACTGTCACAATCAGGACACTCTCCTCATCAGCATTCAGTGGTTTACTTCAGCTGTTCAGCTTGTTGCAGTACAGCTTGAATTATTTAATCTTTTTACTTTAGTTAGCTGACTGGCTTCTTACTTTGGGGCTGTGAAACTTCTGAATTAGCCAGGATCATGGTTTGAAGCCTTAGTAAACTACACACACACAGAGTTGGATGCTGTGGATGTGCTATCAGTTAAAAAAAAATGTATTAAAAAAAAGTATCAAGAAAGTGTAAGATATCTAGATATGAAGGAGAAGAAAATGAAGACTTGAATTTTGGTGCATCATCTTTACTCCAAGACTATCTTCCATGTATTGCAAGTATGGGAGTGATGAGGGAAGACAAAAGAGAGTACCCATTACCTTTGCAGTTTAGCAGGGAGGTGGTTAAAAGACACATCACCTTTTTCCTACTCATTTTCTCCCCAAACTCTCCCCAGTCATTCATAAAATGCTGGAAGATCTTTTCACTTGAATTTGAATTGCTACTTTCTACCTGCTTCTATTGAAAATAAACAGAAAACCACACCCTGGATTCTCCAGATGGCCCATTTTCCTTTCATGATAAGAACGAGAACTGGGGTGTTAGTGGGCAGTCGCCATCATCATGCAGGGAGAATTGAAAAATTCTGCAGGCTTGGACTCCTGATACCCCTACTCTGGCTGTGTTGAAACTTCAGGAAAATTCTTCTTCATCCCCATGCCTCAAATCATTTCTATCATGAAAAGAACACTGGGATGTTCTCCTTCCCCTTCCACCTCTTCAGCTGTGAGTGCTACGCAAGGGGGACTTGACCCATGTTTGGGCCACTGTGCGGCTGCCACAGCACAAGAAACGTGGCCAAGAGGAAATTCTGGCGCTTACCTCGGCTGGCCCGGCTCCGAGTGCGGACGCCGAGCGCCATGGTGCTGTCCCCGCCCACGGAGCAGGTCTTCAGCACAGCCTTCATGTTCTCGTGCTCGGCAGCATCCTCGGCGTACTGCAGGCCCTGGGGCTGGCTCTGGCAGGACGGGGAGCTGCTGGAGAACTTGCCGGACTGCGGGAGGAAAAGGATTTGTTGTTTCAACTGAGAACAGCACATACAACAGGCCAGGGGCTCGACTGCGAATTGCAAGGAAAGAAGTGTCCTCCCAGCCTTGGTTTGGAGTAGAGCTATACCCAAAAGAGCCCAGCAACAGTTGCTCCTTTCCCAGAGCATTCACTCTGACCAGAAACAAACCTGAAACAGGGTGACACAGCAGGGAGCACACACAGTCAGAGGAAGAACAGATGCATTAACTCGAGCTTTGTAATTTTGACCTTATGTCTGAGAGTAAAAGGTACAAAGCAAGGATTTGCTTTGAAACCTTCCATTCAGACTGGGCCTCATCTGGGGTCAGGCATAATGCTGAGAGGAACAGCACGAAACCCAACAGAAAAAAGAAATTGCTTTGTTTTTCTGTACAATAAACTTTCAGTAGCAAGGCAAAATGGGGACAGTGGTCTAGGAAGAGACACCTTTCCCCCTTGCCTCTCTACCATGCTGCTCAGAAACTTTCAAACTGCTCTTAAACACAATTATCTACAAGTAACTTTAATACGCATTACCACTAATGCTTAAAAAGTCCCTGGTCCCAAAACACCAAGACAAATTATTTATGGCCTAAACACAAAAACTGCAGTCAGAATTCAGAAGAACAAACAAAGCCTTACAAGAGATTGAGGAGTCTGTCCTCTGCTTCCCTGTCACCACGACTACATGAAAAACAGCAGCTACACTAGCTGGGCACACCACTGGGTATGCAGCAGCCACAGTATGTGGCTATGCAGTGACCAAAAGAACCACCTAGGAACGGGAGGGAGCAGCAGAAGTGGGAACTTTCTAAGGAGAAGGACTTGCATTGCTGGGCTGCTCTCCCCTCCCAGACTCTGCCTCCAAGGGCTGGGATGCTGGTATTCACCACTATGCTCTTATCTACAGAAAGGTCAAAGCACATTGAAAATAGAGCCCTGACTGCAGGAAATACCGACCCTGTTGACAGCAAACAGGCATCAACAGATAATAATAAACCTCAGTACTCTCACTCATATCAGCCCAGCATCAGACACCGAAATATGTTTTGTTTTTCCTTTTAATCTTTCTTACTCTAATTCAGCACAGATGAAAGGACAAGTGCTGCATTCTCTTCTTCCTTTGCATAATAAACAACATTAATTATTCACTTGGTGATATCAAGCCAGTCAGTTAAAGGGATGCAAACCTGCCAAGCCCTTCTGCCAGAGAATGGTAAATTGAAAGAAAAGACTGGGCCCTACTTTCAGAGCTTTGATCAAGTCCCAGTGTCAAGACTGCAAATTGAAAAAGTGTAATCTGGACGTCAATGATAAGATGATTCTATTTTAACATAGTGACTTTTTGGGGTAAAATAGCAAGTTAACTTAGTAGCAAAACAATAATCCCTACAAGGCACTGAGCTAAATATATCAGTATGAGACCTATTTTTGATAGTTATAAGTTTGTTTTCTTGTTAAAAGATTAGCTCACAACATTTTGATGTGAAAAGTATGCAAGTGTTAAAGTTTCACATGTGAAATTAGGAGACAGAAAAATATTAGAGAAAAACTCCTATGAAAGGGCATGCCGTTTTTGCACTCTCTTATACAAAGTGGGTTGTTCAGTAATCAATGCAGTTTCCAAAAAATTCCAAAGGATAAAGCCTTCACATAACTGTAAGTTCCTGTTCACACAGGTTAGTTATATGTTAGCATAAACAGGCAAATTCATGTAATTTTATTTCCATGCCCTAAGCTATACAGTACAAACCATCATTGGGGGCAATGCTCTAGAGCCAAAAGTTTTATTTCATTTCCTTAATTTTCAGATGTTGCCATGAATTGCTGGCCAAACCCTAGCCTGGTGAGAAAATGACCACCACTATGAAACAGTGAACATTAAGCCACATTGTTTATGTTCAGCAAATTGAAGAAAGCTCTAATGTTGAACAAAAAATGCATTGCAAAAAAGATGCTCCTCAAATGAATAAACTTTTATTACGAATATAGCTAGAACACCACCTTCAGGAGCACTTTATGATAGATTCATGAACTACTCCATGGCTTACCTCTATGATAAATGAAGTGTCTTATTCTCTGTTTATACAGCAAGGCAAACAGTTAGGATTTTCTTAACATCCCTATATCCTGACACTTTTGAAAACTTTATAAAATAACACCATGTGGGGTTACACAACTTAATGAGTATGAAATTATCCTGGTAATCCATAGCCCAAGGTAACTTATGATACACATAACATTTAGGTCACTGATGTTTTGGGTAATGGGGATACTTTGCAGTACATTACAGACAGTAATGAAAAGAAATGAGGAAACTTAAAATTATTAAGGCCTCAGATAAGGATATCTTTATTCAAGAGGACAGGCATGCATATGGTTAAAGCTGACTCTACAAATGCATTCTTATGATTGAGACAAAAAGGTATGAGAAATATGTAATCGTTCACAGTTCCAGTTGAGCAGATGGAGTTGAGCAGTCCATACTATCTGAGTTAGAAATTAGATGTCACAGCAAACAGGGGGCATGGGATGACATGCTTTTTCAGAGAACCATACCTCAACATCTTCTTCTTCATCGGTCTGCCACTGGAAACAAAGGACAAGGTGGAGAAGGACAAACAGCAAGATTTAGGAAAGACAGCGCCATCAAGCCATGACAGAGTAAGAGGTAACCATGGTACTGTTTATGCAATAGGAGGACATAAAAATAGAAGACATACAAGGAATTCATTTTCATGCCTTAGACAACCAGCTTGCTCTTTTTTTTTTTAAGCTGATTGTATGTAGATCAAACTGTCACTGCCAGTAGGGTATGTAGAAATTTCCTGATTTTTCTTACAGAAATGGTGAACTGAAAGTACCCCTAACCCATTCTATTACTCTCCCTGAAGTCCTGCAGTTATTTGCCCCATGGAAACTGACAACACTAGGTAGGACTCCTTCTCCTTCTTCCAGCTCTGTGCAGCACAGGGAGGTCCTGGCTGTTGTTTCTCTCAGAGCAGAGGTCAACTTCTTGGCAATTCCTTTTCTCTACACTAAAGTGTTTGTTTTAATTCCTTTTTTAAGCTGGGGTTTTTCAACTCCCAATTCAACAGAGCACTCAAATCAAATGCTGGGTACTCTTTCAATAAATGCTTAAAGTTCTTCAGTAGCTGCCTGATACCTGATCCTGGAAACCAGAGAGATGCAATTATCCATTGTTACTCAGGGCTTTCACCCTCTGTGACAGCAGCCATCTAAAACTATCTTGATGGTTGCACTACATTAAATGCACAGACATACAAAACTATTGTGGGATATGGAGTATTCTTAAATTTGGGGATTTACAGGGAATTAGCAAACTATTTAGATCTGTATTCCCAAATGCCTTGGGAGCTCTTCACTGTGTTAGAAGATGCCCCACATGGAAGTTTCCCAAAGTAAAGCATGGCTCCTTAAGTATCTGGGCTCCCTGTTTCCATCATTTTCAGTTTGATTGTTTAGAGAGTGAAAACATAGTCCAGAAATTTTATGCACTTTTTTTTTAATTTGTGGTTTTTTTTTTTTTTTTTTTGTTT
>WEZZ01017696.1:0-40625 GCA_013400585.1 Chloropsis cyanopogon
CGTACTCTGCCCCCGGGTCCCTTGCCGTGGGGGGTCCCCAAAGCTGCCCCCGGCCCCGTGCCCCCGCCCTGCCGCAGCCCCCGGGCCCTGGCGGCCCTGCTTTCTCGCAGGAGAGTCCGGGCAGGGTGCGGGGGGCGCCGGTGAAAGGCAGCTCCCCCTCCCCGGTGCCTGTCCCGACCTGCTACGAATACCGGGAATAGCAGCGGGGCTGGCGCCAGGGCTGGGCCTGCAAGTCCCTGCACACAAAGACACACACGCACATACAAATACACATGAACAGATGGAAGAATCCTCGCGGGCCTTCACACCTCCCCGGCTGACACTGACCCGGAGAAGAGGTTTTGCACCCTGTGGACGCACAGCACCAGGTCTATCCCAACACCTCGGCGACTCTAGGGAGTGGCTGTGTGCTCAACAGGCTCCTCTCTCTGTGCCAGTCCCTCAATCAGAGCCTAGATAGTGACAAGAAAGGGGTATGGGAGAGTACTATTCCATGCCATGGATGTGTCTCAGCCACTTGGTGAGAAAATAGCCAGGACCTGTAAAACAGCTGTAGGGTTCATGTCACTCCAAGGGCTGAACCTAACCAGTATTTGCAGCTGATGTTGTGTCGTACCAGGGACACTGGCCAGGACACTGCCTGATGGGGGCTGCTGCCTGGGCCCCACACAGTGCCCAGGTGTGGTTCCCCTTTGGGACAGAGACCATCAGGGGCTGTGACAGGCTGGAAGCACCCTGGCAAGGCTTTGCTCCATCCTGTGCCAGACCATGGGGAACAGAGGGTGCTTCTCAGCGAAGCTCCTTCCTCCCAAGGTTGAATATGAGTCAGGTTTTGGAGCGACTTTAATTACTACTGGATCGATAGGCTCAGCATGGCCAAGCAAAATCCAATTGCAGCCCTGGGGGCCTGCCTGCTCAGCCCTCTCTGCCCACTCAGCCCTCCCTGCCTGCCTCTGGGGAGGCACGTGCTCCCTCTCTGGGGATGGTCCTCAATCCCACTGGCACAGCACCCAGCCATGGGGTGCAACACCCCATCCTGCATATGGAGCCAGCACCCCACTTGCTCAGCCCTAGCAGGGGACACGCATTCCTGGAGGAGGGCAGCAGACGGAGATGCCCTGTCCTTGCCAGCGCTGCCCATGGGAACACCTGGGCACCCCTGAACCCCTTTCCAGACCCAATGCATGGAGCAGGTCTGTGGTCCTGGAACCACCTTGCACCCTGGCCACAAGCCTCCTGGAACCCCCAGGAGGGCAGAGTGGCCTTGGCAACATGCAGGCAGCCTCTCTTATGCCCAGGGATGGGTGGGGGGGCACTTGCCACCCATCCTGTGTCCCCATCACCGCCTGCTACCCCCTCCTAAGCTACCCTGGCTTGGCCAGGTACTGCATAAATAGCTGTTTGTGTCTCCACTCGGCCCCTGCGTGGGAAATAATATCGGCTGATGGAACATAATGCCCTGCTTCACATGTTCAATTTTATCATTTTCCGAGGCAGGCAATCTTCGTTTAAAGCTGAATGGGTTGGGGAATGTTAATGAAGCGCCGGCGCTGCTCTGCACCGCGCTTTATCTCTTCGAGAATAATTTGGGTGAGCTCGGAAATAGAGTTCCCAGTCCCAATTCAAGTGGCAGCAGCACCGCATGCCGATAAAAGTGTAATTCCTGGCCAGCGCGTGGCCCTGAATACATGACAATTTAACTCTTGGGGCCCCGCTGGGATGTGCTGGCTGCAGCTGCCTGCTGCCTGCTTTGGGCCCCTCTGCCCTGCGTGTCCAGCACCGGCGTGGGTGCTCAGCCCAGGCAGGATGCTGTCTGTCACTCCCACTCACCCCAGCCACGCAGCAAAGTGTGCAGAGCAGGGAGGAGAGATAAGAAGGCTGGAGCTGAGCTGGAAGAAATCAGTCTCCCTGGACAGACAGGACCCCACAGGCAGATCCACGGGGTGCTCTGGGACTGGGACTCTGCTGGGAGAGGGATGCCCAGGTACTGGGAGAGAGGGATGATGAGAGGGAAGGAGGGAGGGGCTGGGTCGGAGAGGGAGGTCCAAGGAAGCATCACATCCAGACAGACTGGCAGTCAGGTGGGTGCTCATGGGCCAAGGGCACATGGCCGAGTGAAGGACTCCCCCAGGAGACCCCCTAGGCCCTGGTGATCATTGTGAGGAGCAAAGATAATTTGCAGAAGATGTTTGCTAGTCCTGGAAGGAGGAATTCAGCTTAGCAGGAGCAAGCAGCCTTGGCCACAAAGAGAAAGCCTCGAGTGGTCTGCCTGGTCTTGCTCTAAGCCCAGCCGTGGTCTGTCTCCCACTCTCTCCAGCTGTGCTCTGGCAGCAGGTTCCTGCACAAGGTGATCCTTGGGTCCTGCCTGAACTTCACTGTCCTGGACCCAGCTCCTGTGGCCTTCAGATGTAGTGGGTGGGTGTTCCCAGGGCAGCACAGCACCCTCAGAGCAATGGTGCCTCATATCCTCAACCACCCCACCCTGAAGACCCTGGGAAGGCGGTGTCTTGGCCCAGCAAGTGGCCAGCAGGGCCTTTTGGGCACGACTCCGGGCTACTCTGGTGGGGCAGTAACAGACCCTTCCCCTGGGAATGAATGGGGCGGGCAGGTTTCCAGCACCGTTAATCAGGGCTGCAAGAGCCAGGATTAATGTGCACTCCAAGGCTCTCCAGTCCCAGCTGTGATCCAGCCCTCTGCTCTCAGCCAGAGCCGCCTCCACGCGCTGAATTATCAGCCTGAGTAATTAAGTGGAGAGCTTTGTTTTAATGCAGACATCTGATGCCTTCGCACCGAGGAGCACAACAACTGTCGCGGGTGTTTATGCTCCGCGCAACACATCTGGCTCACAGGGAGAGAATCCATCTCCACCGCTGTGCGAGATTAAAGGGAACGCAGCTCGGCTGTGGAGAAAGGGAAGCGCAGCTCTGCAGCCAGCATGGTGGGCAGGACCCATCCCCTGTCCCACCCCAGCGGGTCCTTGCGCCCCGCTGGCAGGAGGCTCCGGTTCAGGGCTGCCCACCAAACCGCGCGTCGCCTCCGCGCCTCGGCACGCGAGGCAGCACAATGCCTTGTGCGATGAGGGATAATTACAAGCTTGGAGATAAATGGAAATAGGGCAAAATAAAACATGGGTTTATCAGAAGTAGATGGCGCCTGGCTCACCTGATACCTGCTCCTGATAAGGGAACTGCCAGTTGGAGGAGGAGGGATGCAGATCTAAAAGCAGCCACTGTGCCATGCAGAAAATTATTGCTTTGCACAGATTAGGGGATTAGCACCAGTGCAAGGAGCTGGAAAGAGGCTGGTGCGGGAAGAAGCCAGGCTGTAGGGAGAGAGGAGATAGCATGCAGGGGAGAGCATCCTGCTGGGACCACTGTGGATATGCCTCATTTAATAACTTCCTCTGTTGCCCCAAAAGTGGGGGTTGTGAGGAAATCTGCTGATGCTGCACAAACACAAATCTCTTCTCTCTGCTTGGCCCCTGAATCACTGTGCTTCGTTCATCACTGTGTTAATCACTGTGCTTTGCACTTGAGATGTCTGAGTAGTCTCATGGATTTAGTGCTTTTCTTATGGGGCAGCTTGGCTGGCCTGACACCGGGGTGAGCTGTGCCGTCATGAGCTCCTTCTCCAAGAGCTTACCCCAGCATCTCATGATCCCCAAGACTTTGTGAGTGCCAGCGGCAGAAGGATTCCTTCACTCGTTGCCCCGTGGCAAGGCTTCTTCCATCAGAGAGCTTGCCATCGCCTCCAGCCTCTCAAGCCCCTGGCTGCTTGGTACTGCTGGGACAGGGGAAGGGGCTGAAGGGGACAGAAAGAAGGACTCGTCAGTGAGGGGAAAGGAGACTCCAGCTGAGAGTGTAACTGCTGCATATGGTGCTCCCAGTGTGAGCATCAAAGGAACCCCACTGAGAAAAAATATTTTAAAGAAGAAAAGCTCCAGGTGGTTTCCAGCAAAAACCATGCTCAGGGCTGCTCCCTCACTGAGAAAAACATGTCAAAATTTGCCAGGAGACCTCTGACCCTGATCTAGTCGAGGAGCAAATGCCGTTGTGGTTGATTGAAGCTGCCTTGCCGAGGCTCATCTGACACCCCGTGGTGTTGAACAGTTGGGGCTGGGGCAGCTCTGCTCCCCAGAAGGGCTGCCAGTTGGGACCATGTGCTGGTATATGCTGTGCCTGGACATGCAGATACTCAAGGGGTTTTGGCAAAATCTGGCAACAAAAACAGAGCAGGGGGTGTTTGAAGGAGCAGCACAAAATCATCCAACTCTCTGGCAGCCTGGGGTAATTTGAGGCTGGGAAATGTGAGCTGAAGCAGCAGGGGCCACATAGCCACCTCAGGGCAAGCAGGCTGATTTATTGCCTGCATGAGCCGAAATTGCAGTCCATGCTGGGGGGAGAGGCAGGACCAGATCCCCCGCCTAGAGATGCTCATGGCAGAACAGCAGAAATGCCATGCATAGTAGACACATGGAAACAGCTTGAGACATCCCATCCAGTCATGCCTGGCTGGGCATGACTGCTACCCACGCTCAGTGCCTCCTCCCAGCCAGAGCTCTGCAAGCAGAGCCCATGGAGGGGCAGAAGAGCCCCGAAGCAGCCTCAGGCGTGTGGAGATGGTGGCCCCAAACAAGTGCAATGGGGGCACTGGGTTGGCTATGGGCACTGTCCCTTAGGAATGTGTCCAGATTATCCAGATGCAACACTGGTGCTCCTGTCACAGCCACCCTGGGAGGCACAGCGTGCAGCAGAAGCTGCAGCACATTCACCTGGGAGGGAGAAGAGGGGTTCCCTGGCTGGCACTGCAAGCACTGGTGTCACAGGATGCCACCATGCTCCCCTTGTGCCCAGGGCTGCCCCATCTCCCTCGCCTCCTCAGCTGCACCCAGCCCAAGTGAGGGATGGCTGTCCCCACCAGCTGGAATTAGTTCCCTGAGATGCTATATCCAATGTTTTAATAAAACCCTGATATTTCATACCTCTTGTCTCTTCACCATCAATTTATTTAGCAATTTTACCCAAAAAAATGCTATGAAGATGGACTGGGTAGATTTATTCTGTGTGAGCTCCAAGCATATCTTTATTGCTCCCTGTTCCCCTGCCCTCGAGGTCCTCAGAAGCATTTTTCTCTTAATATTTGCTCTATTATGTTACCAGGGATGAAGCTCTGTTTATGGGCAGTAATTGCCTGAACTGCCCTGCCTTCCCATGATGAAGATTGGTACCTTACCAGCAGCTGCCTCCCTGCTCTCCTGTCCTTCATCACAACATTATTGACTAGGAAAGTTCATTAATGAGACTCCTAATGACTGCAGCCGTGCCAGCCCGGCCCACAACGCTAACCTCTCCTATGTTTTGCCTTGGTGGCTGCTTCTAGGAGGAAGCACTGCAGGATGTTTTCTGCATCTTTGGAGCCATGTGGGTGACTGAACCACTTCTAAAACCCTGCTGACTCCCTTTGCCAGAGGATGCTGTTCCTGCCTGGGCTCTCATTATCCCTGTTTTTGGGGACCAACCCCTCCATGCAGGCTGTGCTGGCCAGACAGTGAAGGGGACGTCTAGGTCAGCAGTGGTTGAGACGTTTTGGGGGGGTTCTGGGAGCATTCCTGAGGCTCCTCTGTCTTGGTGTTTGCTTTGCTGTCCACTGTCCCAGCACCAGCAGCCAAGAGCCAGGCTGGCATCGAGCCAGGCGTGATGCCGGGATTAGGCACTGCCTCCTACAAATGAGCTGTTAATTATCATAATCTGGTAATTGAGAAAAATCTAATTATGCAAAGCTAATGGATTTAAAGCTGTTCTGGGGAGCACAGGCCGGGGGAGCACAGCTGGGCAGAGCCAGTGTCACCAGCCCGTGGCTACAGACACCAGCAGAGTCTTGCAGTGCCTTTTGCTGCACTCTGAGGCCCTGTGGGTGCCCAGAGTGGGCCGAACACCTGCAGGAGAGAGCCCAGTACTCTTGCTTCCTCCAGCCCCACTGGGTCTGGGAAACACCTCTTCCCTGTGCCTGAGCATCCTTACCTCTGATTTCCCCATCATCTCTCCTGGGAGGCTGGAGAACACAGCCTGCTATCCTGGCTTGTGTGCCCTCCCTGGCCTCACAGACACAGCTCTGCTCTGTGCCTCTGCTTCCACCGTCAGCAAACCGGTGCTGTGGGATCTGCTCTGACAGGTCCATGGGTGGCGAGCCCAGTAAGAAAAAGCAGCACCTTTTACTAGACCAGCTGAGATTGTTCAGAAAGGGACACAAGCTTTTGGGTACAAGTGCTTCTCATCACCCACAAGCAACTGTTTCTTTCAGAATCAGCGCTGGCCTCATAGAGGATTTAGTATCTTCCTGTGCACTGTGAAGGTGAGGGATGCTGAGTGGTGCTGGCCCCTCCACCATGTCAGATGTCCTGGCCTCGAGGTAGCACCATACGAGAGAGCCTGGCATAATCCCTGTGGTGGCATGCAGGCGGTGCCAGCACCTGGGACTCCCCTGAGGTCTGTGTCACTGCCCCCGTGTGCTCTGCCACCCCTCACTCTTGCCTGTGCTCATGGCAGTCTGGGCCCTTGCAGCTTTTGGGGATCACAGAGGAGGTGTTTGAGTCCAAGGGCACAGGAGCTGAGGCAGAAGTGACACCCGACATCTTGACTCCTTGGCCAGCCTGATGAGCTGTGCTTCAGAGCTGTGCTTCTGCAACACTGGCACACAGCTTGGGGTTCCCCCACACCTCCATGGCCAAAGACCCCCAACACGTGCCTGGCCAGGCATCTCTCCTGAGCCCAGGGCCATGCAGCCCTGCCCAGGTGGCACCTACATGTCCTGGCAGGGGAAAATGAGGAATTTGCCTGTCTCCCCCTTCCCTGGGGAGCTCCCACTAAGTGCACGGAGAGGGTGGAAGTGAGCAGGACTCCAAGTAATTGCCCACAACCCCGGGGGACAGGCAGTGAGAGTGCCCTGAGCTTTCCAGGATGTCTCATTCTCTGGCTCCAGCTCCTGCAGGATGTGGTGATCGCTAAGTACATCTGCGATCTCTGCACTCAGCGAGCTTCCCGCTCGGGGCAGGGCAGGGTGCGGGCGGCACCACCCCGCACCAGTCCCGCCCCGGCACTGCCGCACATCACTCGCCGCACTGCCCGGCCGCCCGGTGCTGGGACGGTCATCCACCGCTCAAACCTCGTCTGGCACCTTGGACTCGGCGGGCAGAGGCAGAGCCGGCCGGCAGCATGTGGCTGGAGGAAGCTCAGAGGGCTCCCCCACGCACCTGGGGTTCCCCCTGGCCCTCTGCAGCCCTTCCTGCGGGGGACTGCCCTGATAGGCGCCCAGCACGCAATGTCCCAGCCCCACGGCAGCCCCCGTGCAGCCTGGAAGAGTTTGCCAGCCGTTCCACCCTCCACGGCATCCATCACATCTTCCGGCACCGGCGCTACACCGTCCGCAACTTACTGTGGCTGCTGGCCTTCCTGGGCTCGCTGGCCCTCCTCGTTCATGCCTATGCCAAGTGTGTGGGCTTGTACTTCCAGTACCCCCACAGCACCCAGCTGGAGGAGGAGACGGAGCACAACAAGATCTTCCCCGCCGTTACGATCTGCAACCTCAACCCTGCCCGCTTCTCGCAGCTCTCCGGCCACGATCTCTACTGGGCAGGGGAGATACTGGGGCTCCTGGACAGTGCTGGCCGGCCCCTGGTGCCAGAAAGCCCTGAGAGGAGCAGGCTGGAGGCTCTGCTGGGAGCACTGGCCCTGAGCGAGGAGGAGAAGAGCCGTCCCTTCCACCTGGAGGAGTTTTATGAGCGTGTGGGCCACCAGCTGGACCTGGGCGAGATGCTTGTGCGCTGCACATTCGCCAAGGAGGACTGCAACAGCAGTGACTTCCAGACAGTGAGTGGCCAGTGGTGGGACATTCCAGGGGGCAGGGAGGGCAGGCATGGCCCCTGGGCTGGCACCCGCAGCCTCGTGCACTGCTGTGGTGCTGATTAGGAGATCCTAGTCCCCAGTGCCCAGGGCTCAGGGGAGGGGAAGGATGTCAGGCACCAGTTTTGGTGGGCTGTAAGGCCTTGGGTTTGCTGGGGCTGGGGCAGAGCCCCACAGAGAGCTGGGGTGCACTAGGCTGAGCTGGGGGGCTCTGGCAGTGCTTGTGCTGTGAGGCTGGGCTGAGGGGCTCAGAGAAGGGGCAGGCTGGGGGGCCCAGCCCCGGGATCTGTGCAGACTGGATCAGCCCCAGCAGAGGCAGGCTGTGATCCACAGCCTTGCAGCAGCCTGCCTGGGAAGCCTGGCTTCTTACCTCTGCCATGGGCTCTGGGGGAGAGCCAGGCTCCTGAGGGCTTGCAGAGGGAGGGAAGGTAAATCTGGGCCTGGAGGGTTTTAAAAGCGAGCAAAGTGTATCCCCTCCTAGCAGAGCAGGCACCAGGGGATGGGTTGAATCCAGGCAGTGTTACAGAGGAAGGCACAATCCTGCCCTTCAGGCAGCATGGGGACGTGCCTGGGACATGGGCACAGGCCGAGCCCCTGGTGTTATCAGAGGCAGAAGAAGTAAAAAGCTCGTAGAAGTCCCAGTGATGGGACAGATGCTGGCACAGGTTTGTGGGATCTCGGCTGGGCCAAGGGTGAGGGAGAGCTACATTCCTGGCCTGGGGCTCCCTGCCCTCCTGGGCTGGGGAGAGCTGACACACAGGGGGAGGAGCAGGCAGGGCTGTGCAAGGCCAGCACCCCTCACAGAGAGTGCTGCCAGCCCTGCTGTCCTCCTGCCTGGTGGGCAGCCTTGGGGGCTGCAGCCTCTCCGGGCAGCGCATGAGTGCCCACTGCCGCCGGCTCTCCCAGCTGGCAGCTGCTCCAGCTTGGATGTGCAGAGCTGTGAGTTGGGAGGGTTTCTAATCGATCATGACGCCTCTCCCCATCACCCTAATGAGAACAAAGCGGGCTGTCACACTGGGCCCTTCCACCAGGTGTCGGGCAGCTAGCAGGGGACACAGCCGTGTGCCAGGGGGGCAATGCTGCTGAGGGGGGACCTGCAGCCGACCTGAGCCAGCTCTTGCAGGGCCACGGGTGCTCTCACAGTCGGGCTCCTGCCACTGTGCCACCCTCCATGGCCTTCCCACTGGCTACAGAGAGTCCAGCGCCAGCCGGGTGTGGCAGGGTCACCCCAGTGCGTCAGGCGAGCTTGGGCGGGATGCAGGCAGGGCAGAGGCAATGCCCAAGTGGGAGCCATCCCTTCCCTTCCTTCCTTTCTGCTCCTGAGTCAACATCGGAGGATTACTGGGCTGTAAACAAGGGGATCAATGGTGCTGATGGGAACATTTCCTGGTAATAGCTGCGGCCTGTAAAACACAGTGCAGGGGGAGGAAGGGGAGGCTCTGCTCTCACAGCGGTTAACCCTTCCCACCCACGGCTGGCTGCTTGGTGCCTCGGCTTGGACTCACCGTGGCTGGGCTGGATGGTGCTGTGCCTTGGCTTGGGCGGCCACTCTGAGCCTCTGGGCACACAGCAAGGTAAATGCCTGCTAGAGGTGTGATGCCAAGCTGGCAATACTGGAGGAGGCATCCTGACCTCTATGGCTGTAGGGTGGCTGGCCCCTGCTGCTTGGAGATGGCTGTGAAGAGGCAAGTGTCACCCCAAGGAGAAGCTTCCAGCACTGCTGGGAAATGTGACAGCCATTGTAGAAGATGCCCAGCTCTGGTCTGTACATGGGAAAACAGGGCTGCTACAGGCAAGTGGAGAGGTGCTAACAGCTGCTGTAGCATCCCCTGGCTGCTTAGCAGAGCAGAGTGCCATCAGCCCTTCTTGGCAGCCCAGACTTTAGGGCTTTGGACAGGTGAAAAGGTTTCTTTCTGCTGGTTGTAGGGAAGGATGCCCAGGTAAAAGGTTTCTTTTGACATCCTCGAGCATCTGCCTGAGCACCTCTACCGTGGATCTCAGCTCTGCCTGCTCTTCTCACTCCCCCCTTGGGGAGCAATAGTACCCAGCCAGCTCCAGGCTCAGGCACCAGCCCAGTCTGAGCTCACTGCCCTTCCCCTGCCACAGCTTCCCACCTCCCTGCCAGCTACCCTGCTGCCCACCTCCATGCACAGGCAGCTCTGAACATGCCAGATCCCTTTCACACACACCTGGTGTGCCACTGCCCCAGCATCCCTGCTTGTGTGTGCCCAGAAGGCACTCGTGCCTTGGCAGGACTCCCCATCACTGGTGCTGCCCCAGGACACCGTCCTGCTGTCACACAGCTGCACTGCTGAATGCCTCACGCCCTCTGCAGCCTGAGCAGGACAGAGCGTGATGAGTGCCTGGCACTCGAGCGGATGCCTGCATCCCTCTGTGGGCACAGGCTGGTCATGGTGCCCTCCACCTGCCCTGCTTGGGGCTGGCAGGTAAATGTCAGCCTGTTTTTATCTGCTCCCCCATAGGGCGGCTGTTCCTTCCCTTCAGATGAGCAGATGTGCCTCCATTTTCCATCCCACTGGGGAACAACGTTAATCTCCCTGATTTCACTTCCTCGCTTCCTAGAGCTGCCCTCCCTGGGTCTGGGCAGTGGGGGATCAGGGACTAATCCTCCCGGAATGAGTCAGGCTACAATGGGCTGTCGGCACCACAGCACGGTGGCTCCCAAGGGCATCACCTGCCGGTGGTGAAGGCCAGCTCCCCGCTCCAGGATGGCAGGGGCTGCTCCTTTCCGTGCCTCAGCCAGGCTGTGTGGGGCCCACCTGATTGCAAAAGGTGGAGAAGGCACTGGGGTCGGGCAGATATGTTCCATGAGGTTTGCACAGTGCTGGTTTGTTGTGTGGCTGGGGACACAAGACCTGGAGGAAAACTCAGGCAGCACTGAACAGCAGCAGTGCAATGTGCAGCCAGCAGCGCAGGTAGCGGAGCTGCCTGTGAGGAGAAACGCTCCTGGTGGGCACTGCCTGTGTAATTAGACCTGTTCCCAGTGGTTTTCCCAGCTAGCCCGTGCAGGGCACCACCGAGGGGCTGGCGTGGCGGCCGCAGGCACGCGCTGAGTGATGGTGTGTGTAATAGCAGGGCTGGCAGGTAATAGCAGCCTTGGAGTCCATCAATAAGTCCACTCTGATGGATGCCGCCCTCCCCTCTCCTGGCACAGCCGACAATTAGTTACAGCAACGCTTGCCACTCTCTCCACGGCACTGGAAAGGTAGTGCTGGGGTTTTTGGCTGCACCAGGAGGTAGCTGTAGCTGTGCAGGTCATCCAGGTACCCTCAGCTTCACTCCCACCTTTATGTATCACACGAGAGCAGATAGTTTAATACTCTATTAATAGTTTTACCCCCTTAAATTATTGATCAAAATTTACAGCCAGAGCTGCCAACTTCAGGAATCAATCTGGCATTGACTGGGGGCAGAAGGGAGGCGGAAGGGACAGCTAGCCAGGCAGGGGGCACGGCGTGGGGCTGGGCGTGGGGGCAGCACAGTGCGGGGCTTCCTGGGAACCCCGTCACCTCCTGACTCTGCTGAACTGCTCAGAATTATGTTCTCAGTGCTTCTCCTCCGTGAACAGCCCAAGCCCTTCCTTCCCAGCTGGCAGGTGCCAGCAGGCCCCGGGCAGCCGGCGGGGACAGCAGCGCTATCTCTGCCACCCAGCCGCTGCCTGCCCGCTCGCACCAGCTGCCTGTGGGAGCACCTGTGCCCCAGCTCACCGCCGTGAATTATTTAAAGCTTCTCCGGGTGCTGCAGGAAGATGATAACATCAGGACTGGGGAAGAATGGGAAGCTGGGGACTTTGGACAGCTGGTGGGGAGCAGCTCCTGCCCATGCTTAGGGTCTGTGGCACCCCTGGAAGCGTCCCTCTGCAGACAGGCTGGTTTTGGGGACAGGATCCACCCCTGAAGAGCAGCTGGCATGGGACCGTGACCCTGGAGCTGGAGAGGAGATATGACCAACACAGGAGAGGAGTGTGTGACCCCTCCCACAACACCCAGGATGGTCCCCAAGGGGGCAGGCAGGGATCCGAGGCAGGCAGAGGTGTCAGGGCCAGCCAAGGTGCCCCAGTGTGGGGGTGGTGAGGGTGGAGGGGCGCAGGTGGGTGGCCCCCGGCCCTCTCGAGGCTGATTGCAGATCCGCCTGGCAGGGGATGCGGAACCTGCCGAAATAGCGGATTTAATTATCTCCGTGGAGCAGCGGGAAACCAGCGAGCAGGGAGGGGGTGGCGGGTACATGGTGCTGGGGCGTCGCAGCAGGGGAGCAGCGGGGGCTTGATCTAGCAAGGCTGTGCCCCACACAGCCTCCAGCCCCACAGCAGCTACTCAGCGTGCCAAGAGACCCCTTCCCCCTTCTCTTCCCACGGGACGCAGCCCCATGCTGCAGAGCAGCCCCCTCTGTCAGGGTCCCCCACAAGGCTGGGGAACCCCCTCAGCCGTGCGCCCCCCTGCAGCCCCCTCCCCAGCCCCAGCCCTGCTCAGTATGCTGCACGCTCCCTCTGGGCACTGGGCAGGAACTCTTCATTTCACACATCATTTCCTGCTGCTGCTGCAGAGCCACCTGCAGCCCCATCCCCGTCCCCCCTTGGCTGCCCCCATCCTCATCCCCTTGGCATCAGCCCCCCAGCTGGCCCTGGGACTGCTTGCTGCACACTGCCTGTCCATGTGCCCTTGGCGCTGCCCACGGCCATCGCACGCTGTCCCCTGGGAACCGCTCCTTTGTCACCACTTGCTGTCCCCATACACTCAGCACTAATCCTTGGCACGATGCCTCATCCCCTCGGCACTGCTCCCTTATCGCTGACTGCCATCCTTGTCCCCTTGGCTCCTCCAGCACCTGTCTGCCCTCTTGGCCCTTCTCCTTTCCAAGGGGTGCCCCTAACTGCCAACCCAGCCAGACTCCCCCTGCCTGCTCTGCTTTGAGCCCCTGCCAGGAAAAACTCTGCTTTTCTCCCAGAAGAGGGGCCCTGGCATGCCAGACAGCCTGGACCTGGGGTGCTCCTTGCTGCACCAGCTACTGCAGCACAGAAGGGTGCCTGGCCCCGGGGGTCCGCAGCTCTGGAAGAGTTAACAGGCAGGGGCTGGGAGGTGAGGGAGCAGCAGGAGCAACCAGGAGTGATCAATACGGTGTGTTGGAGCCGCGCACAAATCGCAGCTTGGAGCCATAAATCTCGCTCCCGTCACATGCGATGAGGATGAGCGGGAAGCTCATCTCCTGGCCGCGGTGCTGCCAGCCGCTGCTCCGACCCGCACCCACCGCGCCCTGCCCTGGGAGCACGCCAGTCCGGGTGGGAGCTGCGGCTCCCGCTCCGCCAGGCACCCCAGGGGCCCCGCAGCGGGAGTGCTGGCTCGGTGGTGGGGGGGCTGGCAACTCCCGGGCTGCACTCACGAGGGCCACTTTTGTGGGAGCAGGCAGGGCTGGAGGCCAGGATGATAGAGTGGCTCTGGGCATGGCATCCTGAAACAGCTGAAGCCACCCGGGCTCTCTGGCTGCTCCTGCCAGCCACCTGAGATGAATCACCCAGGGACAGTGAGTCACCTGCCAGCCACCCTGGTCTTGGCCACGTGGGCAGCAGAGCTTGGCAGCAGCATCCACTACACTTCCTCACCCTCCTCTTGGCACAGCAGCAGGGCTGCTGCTGCTCCACTTTCTGCAAGGGAAGAGCTGCGAGGAGACGTCCAAGGGCTTGTGGAAGAACAGGCTGCACAAGACACATGGCAGGGTTGCCAGTAGTGAGTCCAGTGCTCTGTGTGTCCCTTCCCAAGCCAGATGCCAGGTGACCCCCATCCAAGCAGCAAAAGCTCCAGGCAGGCTCGGACTATAGGCATGTGGCAAGCAGCCTGCTACTGGCGTCTGGCCGGGATCAATTTAATCTGTCCAATCCAAGGAAATCCAGCTCATCCAGATCTGGAAAGCACCAGTGCCTGGAGCAGCAGGCAGGCAAGTGGGCAGGTAGGCAGGCTGCACCCACAGCCCCATTCCATGACCCTGGCCAGGCTCCAGCTGCCCCAGCACGGCGTGGCCTGTCATTTATGGGAACTGTGGTGAGGCCAGGGCTGCTCTGTGCTGGCAGGCTACTGCCCAGAGCACCCCTCAGCTGAGCCGCTGATGACCCTGTGCCCAGAGAAGGGCATATATGCTGTCACTTGCACCAGTGCATGCGAGCCCAGAGGCTCCTGCTGCAGGCAGCACTGGGCAGTGGTGCTCAGGGGAGGACCAGGACGTGTCACTGGGTGCTGCCCAGACCCCAGTAGGAAACAGTCTTGGCTGCCAAGGGCTGGCAGGCATCCCCATCCTGCCTGAGAGCCTGGATTGGTGTGGTGCATCACCAGCCCAGTGTGACATCAGCCATGAGCTGAGGCCCTGAAGCAGGCAGAGGTGGATGCCAGGACCCTGTCCCTCTCCAGGATCTCCCAAACAAGCTTACTGTGCAGTCAGCAGCTGAGCTGACATTGATTTATTGATCCAGCATCCATAGGGGTGGGAGCTGGGAGGGGCTCAAGCTTTGATCAGCCTCCTGCAGAGGAGACAGGCATCAAAGGCTGATGTGTGGGCAGCAGGGGCCTCTCTCTGGGACAATGGGGAAATCCAGCTGTTGTCTTGGTGGGCATGGCCTGGGCTGGGGGCCTGGGTGCTCAGGTAGCCACAACTCGCACCCACACCCTTTCTGGTGCTGCTGGGGAGGGAAAGGGCTGGCAGGAGCCAGGGAACCCCTGGATGATGCTGAACCCCAGCCAAGCAGGGGTGCCACAACAATGGGCAGACAGTTCCTCCCCCATGCTGCTGGCAGTAGCGTATCTGCCATTCCCAGTAGAAAAAGCAGACCCAGCTCCAACTGCATTCCGGGGTACAACAGGCAGTGGTGTAGGGCACTGTGGGCCCCGTGGCTCTGCCCTGAAGGTAGATGGGCAGGAGAGGTGAAGGGAGCAGGGCAGATGTTAGTGCAGCTGCTATGCACGGGTGACAGGTGGGATAAACGATCCTGGGTTCTCCAGGGGCCAGTAAATTAGAATCAATAGGAAGCAGGAATAATTTATTTGTTTGACATCGCCTGTTAATTAACTGGGCTGATGAGTGTGATGGGGAGTGGCAGGAACCCTTCCACCTGCTCATCTGGTACCTTTCCACAAGGGCTGGGAATAGCATGGGGGAGTCCCATTCTCAGTAGCCTAGCATCCATCCCTGCCCTCAGCAGTGGGGCAGGACAGGGGCAGGAGGGGACAGCATGCAGGAGCTCTTGGTGATGGCCTGAGCAGCTGTGGCAGGGCTCAGTGTGGGGAGAGGCTGAACATAGGGATGCTGCATGGCCAGCAGACCAGCAGTGCACATGGTCCCTGCATGGTCCCCCTTGCTCAGCATTCCCTCCATGCCCAGGCACTGCTGGACCTTGGCTCCTGCACCTCCCTGGCTGCTGCAGCTCTGCTGTGGCCCATGTGCTCGCTCCAGAGCGTGCCTTCAACCAGGGCTACCTCTGCAGGCTGCCTCCACTTCCCCCCACTCCTGCCCTGTCCCCAGCACAGCTGGTGGCTGCACTGGCAGGGTCACTGGCTTGGCGCTTGTCCACGTGTTGTCCACACTCCCAGCACACATCCTTGGCTCTGCCTTGCCTGCATCCTGCCAGGCTCACACGAATCCTTGGCAGCTCCGTCAGGAATGGCTGCAAGCACAACTGGCCTGTGATGTGCGCCTAGGCAGTGCCACCCCACCAGGGTGCAGGCACAGAGCTGTCCCCAGGTCCCCGCTGGCAGGGTGCTGGGTGTCCCTGCTCTACAGGCCTGCCTCAGCCCCAGGCAGCACCGTCACCTCCCTCTGTTTTTTTTAAAAGAATAACATTTCTGCTAAATACTTTAATCAGATTAGTAGCAGTGTGTCTGCAGTGCTGTTAAATCAATGCTCCCCAACACATCTCGGCGGCTAGAAATCAATTACTGTTTAAGCCGTGCCTTGGTCCCTGGCCTGCGATCAATATGGGAGATGTATTACTCTCCCAGAGACTTTCCCACTAAAAACCTTTCATTTGTATAACAGGAGCTCAGGCAA
Source organism: Chloropsis cyanopogon (assembly GCA_013400585.1). Lineage (NCBI taxonomy): Eukaryota > Metazoa > Chordata > Aves > Passeriformes > Irenidae > Chloropsis > Chloropsis cyanopogon. The sequence continues at coordinate 15,948 of WEZZ01017696.1, forward strand.
GGTGCTGGTGCCCTCCCTTCCCACCTGCCCCTCAAGGACCAGGCAGCCTCATCCCAGCTTCACTCTGGGAGGCAGCTGGGGCAGCTGGCTTGGAGAGTGTATGACGCAGGGTTAGGACAGTCCCTGCTCCAAGAGGAGGTGTGCAATACTGGGCCAGAACAAAGTGTGCAAGACTGGGTCCTGCACATGATGGGGTGGCAGGTTAGAGACCCGCAGCAGGGTTGCCTGGTGCCCCTGGGGCCTCCTGGGCCCTGTTCCAGTGTGGCTGAATCCTCTGCCAGCTCCAGTGCCCACTGCCTTGGCTTCTGCCCATCACTGCATCTCAGCCGGGGCACTGCCAGACCCACGCCTCCCACAAGGAGGGTATGACCACTGCCCTATGGGCCCCTGCCCCAGAGCTTTGCCCCTCTGTAGACCCCTCTCTCCAAAGAGCTTTTTCCCCCCTCTTCCATCTTTGTCCCATAATTTGGAGAGTGATTTCCATTATTCATGATAAGGATCTTTAATTAGCTGTGAATATTAATGACTTACTCTGTAATTAATCATGCTTTGCATATTGGGGGGGGCAGCTCCTCACACCACCTTGGCTAGGTATGGTGGCTCCAGCAGTGGCAGCAGCTCCAGGGTCTCACCCCATCCCAGGTCAGCACCCTCACCCACCCCATGAGAGAAACTGGCCCTCCATAAACACGCTGGCAGCTTTCTATTTGGGCATTCAGCCTCACATCCCCAGGCCAGGACTAAGGGGTGCTCTGAGGCACAGTGAGGGGCTGCTCTCACCCTTCTCCCTGACCAGATCTTGCTTCAGGGTTCACAACCTGGGCTGTGCTGGGGTCGTATCTCCTTGCCCACCTCTGCGGGTGCCTGTGAGGAGTGAAAAGTGGCTTTTGGTGCATCACCTTCTCCTCTGCCCCGTGCAGTGCGCTCTGGCAGGCTCCAGGCTGAGTCCTGCTGGGGGCTGCTGGGCCAAAGCCCTGTGGGGCAGGTCTGTATTGGCCAAATTCACCTCACCCTACACAACTGCAGGTGCCCTGCCTGAAGCAGACAGGCATCGTCCTTCTTGCAGCTCCCTGCCCTCTCTGCCTGTCCATCTGCACATTAGCTCTCAGCCTCTGCTGTCAGGGAATTTATGCAGTCCCAAATCTTGCCTGGTCACCCCAAATTTGGTTCTAGCATTGTCTGCACCGAGGAGAAACTGAGGCACCAGGGCTGGCAGTGCAGAGATCACTGCCTGTCCCCATCCTGACATGGCAGGGATGTGCCAGGTGCCAGGTGGGAGTGCCAGGGTTGGATGTCCCGGATGCGTGGGTGACGGATGGCGAGCGGAGGCACCCGCTGGCCACCGGAGGCTTCTGCCTGCCTGCGCCAAGCGCTCCCACGAGGGCAGAGTTTGCTTAAACAGAGACAGATTTAACTATTTCCATTACAGCTAAATGATGAGCCCCATAAACTTTATGGCTCCATGCGCATGAGAGCGGCTCTAATGGCCTTCACCATCTGGAGGAGATGGCTCCGTGGGGGACCTGCCGCCCGCTGCCCGCCCACAGCCAGGACCTGCGTGCAGAACCAGAACCTTCCCAGCACCGGCACCGGCACCGGGATGGGGCTGCCAGCTCCTGCAGGTGGCATGATACCACTGGCTCTCTGCGTGGGGCTGCCTGTGTTTGACCCCGATGTGATCCTGGAGCAGATGAGCTGGACCTGGAGGTGGCTCAGTTAGCCCTAGGGTTTTTGGTGGCCTGCAGCCCTGCTTGCACCCACACTGCAGCAGGGTGAGGGGAGAGCACTCCTGGGTGCCTTTTCCTCCCATCCTCTGCCCCACAGCTCTGCAGGGGCAGGCTGGGAGCAGGTACTCACTGTGATCCTGCCTGCACCTCCAAAGGCTTCCAGCACGTTCCCTGCCACTTCTCTGCTGGTGCCGTGCTGCAGGATTTGTCACTGCTGGGCGCAGGAAGGCTGCCCAGCAAGGTTGTGCTCTGAATACCCAGCTGCCCCTCGGTAGTGCCCATCCCAGGCCTGCGGGTTGCTGATTGTGGCAGGTTTGTAGGGGGTTGTGGGGCACCTGTATCAATCATCCCCTACACAGGACTGTCGGTATGACTGCAATCCATGCAGGGATGCTGCTGGGCTGGCAGTCCAGGCAGGGTACTGCAGGTACAGCCCTGCGGGGTGGAGGGATGGGCAGGTGCAGGTGATGACACAAAGCCATCTCCTCTGTGCTCCTAACCTCTGTTTTTTGTGGGTCCCACGGCAGCAACCCCGGGGTGCAGAGCATTCCCCCATGACTGTGGGCTGGTGGGAGTCTGGCTGCATGGCCACGGCCAGCCAGGACAGGAGGGCTGTGGGGCTGCCAGCTCCTGCCGGGAGCTGAGAGCGAGGGCTGGGGCTGCTGGCACGGTGCTGCAGTAGAGGATTAGGTTTGGTGCAGGAGAGCCAGAGAGATGCTTTGAAGTCTCATGAATATGAATCAGTGGCTTGGGGCAGGAGCGGAGGGTCTACGGCTAATCTCTCCCTTGCCATGGTGACAAGTGTGACAAACAGTGTGTGGGCCGGCAGGCAGGGCAGGGAGCAGGCAGGGGACAAGGGATGGCAGGAAGGGCAGCCCTGGTGAAGGGGGGCACGTTGCTGGCACATGCTGGGGAGCTGCTCCAGGTGCTCTGCAGTGCACCCCAGACAGCCTCCCCCATCCCTGTGCCCACCTCGGCTCCTGGATCCCCACTCTGAGCAGGGTGCTGTCCCCACGGATGCTGGCACCCCGCTGGGCTCTGGGTCCCAGGGCAGAGCTGGTGGTGTGGCTGCTGGCAGTGCCCACCTGGCACGGCACTGCAGGCGCCCCAGCTTGGCACGGGTGCTGAGGCAGGGAGTGCAGCCAGTGCAGGCAGGATGCAGCTCCTCAAGGCCAGCAGTGTGGGCAGGGACACTGCCTCAGCTCAGCCCTGCTGGCTGTTTGGCCAGAGGCAGGGGCACAGCGGGGGTCAGGGTCCCACAGCGAGGAAAGGCACCCAGCCCTTTCCCAGTTCATCCCACTGCCGGCCCAGCCTTGTGTGAGCTGGTAGAGCCCCCATGGGACCCAGCCGGCTCCCATCGATCCTGGTTGTGGTGCCATCTGCTCAGTGGTGCTGTGGCACTGCCTGCCATAGCCTGGGCTCCATGGAGATGTCATGTTTGGGTCTGCTCCTCCTGTGACAGCCTGGAGCCCTCGGTGCTCTCCTAGGAGACAGTAACTAGAGCAGACGCTTGCTCCTAGCAGGACATGACTGGGGCTTGCAGGAGAGTCTCTGAGATCAATTTGGAGGTTGTTTTGATGCTCTCCTGTTGCAGCATGGCTGTGGAAGCTGCCTGCTCATCCGAGGAGACTGTGCATGGACAAGCACTGGCTGGCAATGCTTGGTGGGGCTCAGAGAAACTGTTTGGGCTGGTGCAAGCCACGGAGAAGGCTGTTGGCTTTGCAGCCCCTCAGACTGTGGGTGCTGGCAGTGAAGTTGCTGTCTGCTCCGAGGGTGCCCAGAGCTGCCATCTCTCTTCCAGCACCCACGGCCCAGGATGCTGTGGCTCAGGGCCAGGACAGAGCACTGAGCAGGGAATGCTGTCCAGACTGATTGCCAGAGGACAGGGAGAGGAGAATAAGGGCTGGAGCGACATCGTGGCAGGAAGACAGACAAATGCAGAGCAGATGTTTAATTATCAGCACAGCGTTCTCGGATCCCTGGAAATCTCTGCATCCAAATGTAGCTATTTTATGGGAACATACGCTTCTGCTAAGAGCTGGAGCTGTGACACAGTGCCCACCTTCCCATGGACTGTGCCTCATCACCAGGGCTGGCACTGTTTGCCTCTGCTGTGGATGGGGCAACTGTAGGGCTGGAGTTGGGCTGGAGCGGGCATCAGGAACTGTGTGCCATTGCGGGGACGAAGCTCACTGCAAGCTCACGGCCCCAAAGGCATGGTCCTCCATCCATCCTACTTCATCCCACTGTGCAGGGATATGCTGGGATGCACCAGCTGCCACCTATGCCCAGTTGGGAGCCTGAGCAAGCACAGGGCCAGGCAGGGGCTGGAAACTGCTTTCTCTTTACATCCATCACTGCTTAAAGCTGGTCCCTACTGGCCCAGGCAACTTGTAGAGATTTCTTGAAGTCCTCTGAGACCTTTGTGGTCTCTGTCTTATACTGTAAGACTTGCAAGGTGTATGTGTCATCCCTGGATACAGGCTATCTCTTCTCTACCTCACATCTCTCCCCTGGCCCTTGGCTGTTCTCTGGCAGACCTGGGGCAGTTGGAGGGCTCTGCTATTGTTAGAGTGGGAGCTGGGAGAAGCTCAGGCAGAACAGGAAATGGAGCTGCCTGGCATTCTGGGCTGGCCTGAGCTTTGTGCACCACTTGCCTCTTTGCTGCTGGAGGAGCTGGAAAGGCTGCCTGCCCTGCCATGGGCTGTGGACCACTGTATGTCCCTCAATGCAGGGATATGCTGTAGGTCCCTTGAGATATTCCAGCCTGAGGCTGCAGCCAGACATGGGGCTGGTCTGCAGCACAGAGCCCAGTGCTGCATCTCCGTAATAGCATCCTGCAGGAAAGGGCTGGTGGAGAGGGCAGCCCTGGTCTCCCTGCCTGAGCACTGGGGCACGGCAGCCTGGCTGTGCCAAGTAAAGCAATTGGCAAGAAGAAACAAGTACAGGCTGGTCCTCACCCACAGGCAGGTGTGAGGGGCACTGGGGCAGAGAGCACTAAAGACCCCTCTCTAGCATCACTGTGACAGACCTCTGCAGTCCAGGGGAGCCCCCATGCTGGGGCTTTGCCACAGGAGCAGGTTCAGCTCAGGGGCAGTCGGCTTCCCTGAGTCTCCCCTACCAGTTCTGCAGAGCTGCTGAGGGGGTGCCCATGCTGAGGGAGAGATTTCCAATAGTACATTAGGGATGGCAGCAGTCTGTCCCCAGCATGGAAATCTCATCCCAGGCAGCCCAGCCTGCCTTCACGGCTCCGCAGTCCCTTGAGGCTGTAAACATTTTGGATTCCCTGCCTCGCCTGCTCAGGCACCTTGCAGATTCAGGGCATGTTGCTGTCTTAAAACCTATCAGGTTTCCTGTCACCTCCCAGGGCCCATGAATCTGTGGGCCTGATGTAGCTGGGACTGAAATGGCCCTGCAGGCGAATGGCTCTGCACACCCTGCACACCACCACCACCTGCTCCCCGCAGGGCTCTTCTCTCCACAGGCCTATAATCCCCCCGGAGCATGGGAGACTGCTCCAGCATCATCCCCAGCAGGCTGGAACTGGCTGCCCTTCTCTAGGTTAGCTGGAGTTCCCAGGGCCATCCCGGGCATCAGGTACCACATCCAGCTAGAGCCAGGACTGTGCCCTGGCTGCCAGCTCTGCCACTGGGCTTAGAGCTGGGGCAGGAAAAGGGTCTGTTACTCTTCCCGGCCTAATAAGCCAGGACTTAGATTCTGGGACATTTTTCTTGCCACTGTTATGGTGTTTCACTGTCTGCATCCCTGCTCCTGGGGAGGGGGGAGCTAGTGATGCTGTGAGCGCTGGAACCCCATCAGGCAGCGGCGAATAAGGGCCTCACGTGCAACCGACAGCCCCAAACCCTCATAAATCTCCTTTGCATGGCCCATGGCTCACCTAAGTAGATTTGATTTGTCAAATATTAAAATTAATTTAGAATTGAGCGGTGGCCTGTGCGCACACCCTGCTCTCCTGCCTTCCCGCCGCTGCCACCTCTGCTCCTGCCCAATGCATCATCCCCGGCCCCGCGCTCTCGCCCCAGCCGGGGCGCCGGGAGCCGGGATAAATCATCCTGCCGCCACGCTCAGAGATGAGACGATTGCTTGCTCGGCGGCAGGGGATCACAGGGGAAATCACACCGCGTGCCACCCGCTCCGCGCCGGGGGCGGGGGAGACGCCACGCTTAGGCAGAGATTTATTTATTTGATTTTACTGGGCTGGGATTTTTTTTCATCTCTCAAACACCCACGAGGGAATTGCAGCCCCTGGAATATTAATGCCACACAGGACGCCAGCTCGTTAAAATGTCACCTGGCTGTAATTTCTCCTGTGTTTATTATTCCCCAGGGACTGCGAGCTCCCATTCCTCCCTGCTCACAGTGGTCCCGGCACATGGGGCAGCCCTGCCCGTCCCCTTTACTGCAGCATGAGCGCTGCTCTATCACATCGCCCAAAATGTTTCTGGCCCTCTTCCACCACCGCAGAGGTGGGCTGCACCGTCTCCAGCGTTTCCTGCTGAGCTGAGCCCCGGGAACCGATGCTGTGAAAGACAGCACCAGCATGGTGCAAACCCAGCCTGGCTGGCACAAGGGATGAGGGGTGTCACTGCAGGCAGAGGTGGAAGGGCAAGGGGTCAGCCAGTGGCCAGTGTCGGCTTGGGCTGGGGACAGGGTGGCACAGGGAACAGCTGCCTTAAGGAAACTTTGGCTCAGTTCCTGCAAATTAATGTTTTTTTCCCAAACAGTTTCCTGGCGCTAAGCGCGACGCGGGGAGCAATTATCTTTAGTGTCGATGTTATTACCATAAAAATTGCATTGAGGACTTTTCTCCTCCGATTAGAAAGTTAACGATCATCACTGCCTTCATTGTTCCCCGCACCGTGCTCGCTCTAATAAAGAGTCTGTGCACTTTACTTTTCACTTAGCATGAAAATTACCCAGCTGCTGCTGTGCAGGGCTGTGCAGCCCCCGCGCTCACCTCCTGGTGACGGGCCCTTGGCAGGTACTGGGAAGGAGCAGCCGCCAGCTCGGCTGGGACGGATGGGATGGCTGGCGGCTTCCCCGCGTGGTGGAGGCCAGGGCTTGGCTCAGGGCAGGGGATGCCGGTGTCACGGCTGCCCATCCTCTCTCTCAGCCTCAGGGAGCACCTGAGGAAGCTTTTCCATGTGCTCTCCTTCAGGGATGTGTTGTCAGCAGTCTCTGCCCATGACCATCTGCTGGGCATCCTTGGTCCCACAACAGCCAAACCCATAGGGGATTACCCCTCCTTCTCTTGCCGAAGGCTTGGAGTGGAAGGGATGGGTCCAGCCTTGCCATGGTGGCTGCACTTCTATTTCAGCCTCCACCATGGCTCTCCATCCACGGCCAAGCTGGGGCTGCCTCCTGGCCACGCTCCCATTACCTCTCACGGGCAGTGGCACAGGTGAGCCCTGCTGCTGTCACCTGCTGGCCTGCCCCGGCCTGCCCTGCAGACAGCACAGCATCCCTGCTTACAGGAAACCAGCGCTGTGCCTGCCTGTGGACATCCAGGCTCTGGCACTTGCCGTCAATCCCACCAGCTCTGATTTTCACAGGGAATATTTACATCGTTTTGCTCGATACCAGCATAGCTCTTTAAATGCTTGAAGTGCTGTAAAAATCTTAGCTAATCTTCAGAGAGCTTTTTTTTTTTTTCCAAAGCTCTTCATTACTCCCTAATTGTTCAAACTTCTCTTCTTTTCCTTCTGATTAAAAGCAGATTTTAGAAGTGCCGTTCAGTTTCTTAGCTATTTTCAAGTCAAATGGATTCCATCCCCCTCTCCATGTATTAATAACCTGTTCTCGTGCATCCCCCAGTGAGCCAGTAAAAGCCCTTCTGAGCAGAGACAAGGTGACAGCAGCGCTCCGGAGGGAGCGATTGGAAGGGGGTTACAGCTCGGAGGGAAAGAGATCCATCCATCCAGCTATCTATCATCCATCCTGCTATCATCCATCTACCAGAGAAATAACATTTGCAATTCTGCTTTAGCTCTTCCTAATAATCATTAATATTTTCTTTTACCTTCCAACCAGGAGTAGGAGGGGATGCAGGGGTTTGGGGCGCAGGCAGCCCCGCTGGGCTGGGGGTGTGAGAGGAGGGGGAGCAGCGTGCAGTGCCACGGGTGCAGGCGGCTGTGTCTGTGTGCGGTGTGTGGGATGGCTGCACTGCTGGGAGGGAAAGCAGGGCAGCCCCGTGCTGGTCACCAGCACACCCCACAGCAGGAGGGACTGAGTGCCAAGCTGGAGAAGCATCTTGCTGAGGGGGTTCTGGGATTCTGGAGGTGAAGCCTGGACAAAATGCTGCTCTGGGCTCTGCCCCTGCCCAGCAGGGTGAGCCTGATGTCAGCTGTGGATCCAAATGGTGCGGTGTGATCACACACTGCACCCAGACACACAGCGTGCATCATCCTCTCCCTGTCTCCTGGGACTGGCCCCAAGGAGTGCCACCATCTCCAGCTGGTAATGCCAGACACCACACCCCATCCCAGAGCCCGTCCTTGGCCAGCTGGCCTGCCACAGGAGATGGGACAGTGATGAATTGCAGCATTTACACATCTTCCCAGGGAGGAAATGCCAGGTCCTGCAGGGCTCCATCAGCTGTCAGCAGTGGGCAGGGCAGAACCAAGGCCATGCTGAGGAGTGGGTGCTGGTTTCTAATGAGGAATGCAGAGGGCAGGAGGGGCAATCCCATGTGCCACTGCCCAGGCTGAGTACCTATTCCCTGTCTTGGCACGTTCCCAACTTTTAGTTATATCACACTACCTGCCTCAGGCTGGGGCAGTAGCCCCATAAAGCATACCTGCTCATCTGGAGGGGTCTGGGGGAGACCCCAGCATGGCCCAGGGCCCACTCTCCAGTGGGCTTCAGCTCTGTTCCCAGCTTGGTTTGCATCATCTTTGAGCCACTTGTTGCTCTTAGATCATCACCTGCCAATGCCAGCAATTATAAAAGTTTTAGAACTTGTGAGCCATCTCTTTGGCTGCCAAGGTTCTTCAGACCCAGGCTAAGGCACTGTTCTGCAGCTCTGAGCTTCAGTATTACCCTGGATGGGCATACAGCAGCTCTGGATCCCCAGCCACATCCATGACAAGTCTGAGATGTTTCCTGTGCCCTGCTGGAGAGATTTCTTCAGGCCACCCATGCTTCCCATGGAGCACCATGAGACAAAATCAGGTAGCTGATGGAGCTGGGAGGTTGGAGAGGTACCAATGGCTGGCACCTGGTACCTGGGAGAGCCTGCAAGCAGGGTCACCCACACCAGCCTCCAGGAGATGCCAGCAGGCTCAAGACTTTGGCCAATTCCATGGATGGAGGGATGCTGGTGGCCCAGGCATGGGAAGAGCCACTGTGTGCCAGGGTGGCAGCATCCCCTCAGCTGGGCTATCCCGGCAGGTGGCAGCAAGGATGCGTCACAGCCTGGCAGCGCACGGGGACCTGTCTAGTGCCCTGACCTTGGAATAATCTTCAGTAGGATTAAGAGCTTAAACGTATCCGTGTAATTGCCAGGCCCCTGCTGAGCTGGAGAGAGCGTGAGTGCCAGCACAGGGAGGCAGTGCCCAGGCATGCTTGCTCCTTCCTGCTGCCTGCTGCCATTGCCACCACTGCGGGCACCACTGGGAGCCACCAACCACCCTAAGTATGGATGGCAGGTGGCTCAAGAGAGATGGTGCCCAGGCACTGACAAAGAATGGGCTCCAAAGCAGAATTTCAAGTGTACAGAGCCCTGAGTGTGCTGCCTGCACCTCCCTGGCATGGCCTCAGTCCTCCCAGACATCCCTCTGGATGCCCCTCTGGCATCCCTCCAGCACCCACCAGCTCTGCGTCCAGGAAAGAACATGGAGCTGTTCCTGTGTGTGCTTTGAGGAGTGGCTAGGATGCCAGCAGCCAGGAAACTGTCCTGCCAGGCTGAACCTGACCGGGTTGGTGATCCTTCAGGGTTTGTTCCTTTGCCAGAAGGGAGCAGAGCACGCAGTTCACAGTGTCTGCATCTGTAGGGTGCTTGGTGTGGGTTTTCAGCCCCCATCAGAAATCAGAAGATATTCAGGGTCGGCAGAGGTGTCAGAGGGTCTCAGACACCCCCAAGGAGCACCCAGGTGCTGGACTAAGGACACACAGAGCACTAGCCAGCCATGCCAGCAGGGTCCCAGCACCCCAGTCCCAGCCCCTCTGTCTGATGCAGGGCTTGGCACAGAGTGGGGAGCTGCCATCCCAGCCCCCTCACTGTCTGCCTAATGGTCCCTGACATTTAAATGAGATTTAGTGCTCAGCCCGATGCTGAATATTCATGAGCCCATGCGGCCCTGACAGCCCGGCTGGGGCTGCTCTCATGATTAATAATTTGTTTTTCCCTTTACTGTAAACCTCACCTGCACTCGCTGCTTGCACTGGCACTGCCAGCTCCGTCGCTGCTGGGGAGCGCCCATGCCCCGGCCCTGCAGCTCCTTCACCTCCCTGCCTGCTCTGGGGCACCCGCTGCAGGGCCAGGCACTCCCAAGGACCCAGCCAGGGTGGCACCTGCCAAGCACCAGGAGCCTCTTCCTTGCTCCTATGCACAGGAATGAATATGCTGTGTGCTACCAGAGTACAGGCAGCCCTGGATGTCTGGCCTCTGTAGTAATTCCAGTTGCTCTCACATAGAGACACCCTGGAGAGATACAACCAGGTTCTCCTGCTGCTTGCATGCTGGGCTCCCTCTCAGCTGGCAGCAGCTCATGTGGTGCTAATGCTTCCAGGCTCTCCCAAGTGAACAGGCAGGAGGTGAGTAGTCCACAAGCCCAGTTTCCAGGACCTGCTTTTGGTGCTATTCATGGGGTTAGTGGCTAGTTCAAATGTTCCCTCTGCAAACCCAGCACAGCAGTGTCCAGCCCCGCCTTGGACACTGAGGTCCCTTACGTCCATTCCCAAGGTCACTGCTCCCAGGACCCTCACTTCCCATCTCACTGCTTGCAGTGGTGTCCTGGAGGTGTGTGCAGCAGCACAGACAAGAGGGACCAGCCCCAGGGAGCTCCCATGGGACCCAGGGGAGGCTGGGGGGCCAGGCTGCCATCTCCCCTCTGGCTCAGCAGATCGGCTCCGGCAGCTCTGCACAAATTGCATAAATATTCATGGAGAACTGAAGGAAATGTGACTGTCCTGGCTGATTATCCGTGCCTGTCCTGAAGGCTGCGGCTTCTCTCCAGGTACGGCTGGCCGAGCTGCTGTCTCGTGGTGCGATACGGCAAGGGTACCCCGTGCTGCCCACCTGCAGCGTGGGGCACGAAGCTGCTAGGGCCTCCCACAGGGCTGGAACAAGGGCTGCAAGCTCAAGCCAAGGATGAGGCTCTTCCAGACAAGTCCCAAAATACCCAGGGTTTTCCCAGCGTGTCACACCAGTCTCTACACGCAGCCCAGGGACTGCCCTGCATGCAGTCGTGCTAAACCGCTCCCTAGAATGATGTCACATCCACTTTGGTGACTCTGGTACGCTCAGCACTGCCTCTGCTCCCTGGTGCTTTGGGCAGACATGGGCAGAGTGTGGGACAGAGCTTCCGACAACAGCCCGGGGAGACTTCCCAGGGAGACAGCCCAGCTGGGATCTCTACACGCTGTAGAGATTAATCCCCTGCAGACCTGAGCAAGGTGCTGGGCTAATAGCCTGATTTATTCCTTCCCGTCTCTCTGGAGCACGGGAGGTTCCCCACTGTGTCCTGAACGACCTCATGCATAATACCATGCACAATCCTATTAATGCCGCCCCGCCACGCGCTCCCTGCTTAGTGCCGCCACTCGCCAATGCAATTTCCCCATGATATATGGGAAAAATAATTGAACTATATTTGAAAATATATTGAGAATTATGGCACGCACACGACGGGATTTATAGGGGCCATATTTCACAAAACCATAGCCCTGCACACCAAGGTGCCCGGTGTTCACGGGGAGAGACCCATGGTTGTGGTGGGTGCCTGTCCAGGGCAGGCAGTGGGGGAACAGGTGCCACCACCCTTGTGGGCCTCAGTGTGTGCCCGTGAGAGTTGGTACGGGGCACAATGGGATCCGGCACAGACCTGTGCCCTGGGAGCAGGGGGGGCATGCCCCAGGAGCAGGCGGTGGGTGCAGCAGGATGCAATTCCCGGCTGCATTGGGAGTGGAGGAGGCAGCTGCAGTCACACATGCAGCTGTGTGGGCATGGCCACTGCCAGCCAGAGCTTGGCTGAGCTTAATCCCCTCCCAGTGGGAGGGAGGAAATGCTCCTGGCATCGTGCTGCCTGCTCAGCTGCATGGCCCAGCTCACTGTGCCAGGTGGCCAGTTAGCCACATGCTGGATCCCCTGGCCTGCCCTGAGGTGTCCCCTTGAGGGACTGGTGGCTCCCCACCCTGAAGGAGGTAAGGAAGGGGCTGAGGGCTCTGCACAGAACTCCCAGACCTGTGATCCTCTGCAGCTGCCTCTCTCTAGCCCCTTCAACCCCTACGCTGCCCTGCCTGCAGAGGGGCATTTCCCTGCCTGCCTCTGGATGCCCGATGCAGTGACAGGGCACAGGGCACATCCTTTCCTTCCTCACCCCACCTGTGCCCCCTGCATAGCCCCTCTGCTCTCTGGTCAAATGCCCCAGGCACCCCTGCCTGCATACCACCCGCCCCACCCCCCAGGTTGCCATGCTGGGCACGTCCTCAGCACCGTGGGCGCCGCTGGCACAGGTGCCGCGGGGAACATTAATCTTTAATTTCCTGTCAAAGCCTCTCGCTGGAGAGAGCAGCACCTGGCACGGGGGTACAGCAGATGCCCGCTGTGATGGGGGGCCAGGAGCCAGGCTGCCCCGGGCACGGAGGGTTCAGATGGGGCACTCAGCCCGCCGCTGTGTCCCACAGCTGCGCAGCCCTGTGCCTGAGGCAGGCAGGGGAGCAGCAGCAGCAGATGTGTGCTCGCCTACAGGAATGAAGAGGAGAGAGGCAGCTATGCTGCCCAGATGGAGAAGCTCCCCCAGGACCACTGGCTGCCAGGGCTGGGTAGGGAGATGACCCTGTGGGAAGCCCACTCTCTCCCTGGCCCTGGCTGACCCAGCTGTCCTCACGGCTGCCCCTGGAAGGGGAGCATGCGAGGATGGGATGGGATTTGCTATCAGCTTTCAGGGCTGAGGGGTCACAAAGCCTTCATCCCCGTGGCCCGTTGAAGGGATCTCAGGGCATCACTGTCTGGAGGAAACTCCCAGCATGCCGTGGGGAAGGGGAACTATAAATAGCTGCTCAGTGAAGGGCGGAGGGGGACTGTTTGGGAAGCTGCTTTGTGAACAGGACAAAGAAGAGGCGTCTTTGCACTTGCTCTTCATTAGCTGCCTTCCTCTGGCTGGCCGGGCCAGGATGCGCTCACATCGAACGACAGCAGGATGTAGCTGTCGGTGTCAAGGACGCGAACAATAAGGGCTTTAAATAGCAGCGCTGCCTTTGAAACCCTCGCCTGCGCCACAGACAGAGCCCAGGAAAATTGTGCGGCACGAGAAACCAGGGATGTGGGAGCTGGGGTGCCCTCACCCTGAGGACAGCACCCCCAGTGCCACAGCTGCTGTCCGTAGGCAGGTGGTCTGTGACCAGGACAGGTGGAGCCCTGCCCAGAAGTGCCACGGGATGCCTGGGCAGATGCACCCCAGCTCCTCTGGCAGCTCCCAAGCAGCAATGTCCAAAGCTCCCACTGCACGGTCCCCTGAAACCGGTTAATTGGCAGCACCTCCCTGTGCTGCCAGAAAGGTGCCTCTTGGTTGCTGTTTCCTCCTGCTCTGGCTCCTGGGCTCTGAACTCCTCCCACCTTCCAAAGGGAGATTAAAGAGCCGTGAGGGACTGCTGGCAGCATTCCTTTCACCCGGAATGGGGGAACCTCTTCACCTCCATCAGGATGAGCCGAGCAGCCATTGGTGGCACATGAGGAGGATAAAGGTACTTTGCTTTCCTGGGGAGCCCAGCTCCATGCTGTCCCAGTGCAGGACAGCCCTGGGTTGGACATGGGGTAAGGTGCTTGGGAGCAGCACGTGAGACTGGTGGAGAGAGATCGGAGCCAGCGAGCCACGTGTGAGCACGTGTGTGTGCACGGGGGGGCCCTGGCTGTGCGTATTAGCAGGCCCTTAAATCAACACAGCACTTCAGACAGGAAGGAAATAGGCTTTGCCGACGGCAGGAGCGGCACTTGCTTTGTGCACATTACAGAACATCAGGAAAATGTCAAATTTACATAAAAATGATACAAACTCATTGGAAGAAACATGCATCCAATTATCGGCCCCAGCGCTGGCACGGCTCCGCAGCCAGGGGCTGGCCAGCGGCTGGCTGCAAGGGACCAAGCCCCGGGCCATGCATTTCATCTCTGGCTGTTTAACATCAAAGCTGCAAACAGCCTCAGCTCAGCTGGCCTCCGTGCTTGCCCGCTCCCTCACGCCATGCCACTGCCGCTGCCACTGCCGCTGCCACTGCCATTGCCACTGCCGCTGCCACTGCCGCTGCCACTGCCATTGCTGCTGCCACTGCCGCTGNGCCACTGCCACTGCCCCTGCTGCACCACTCGGGCACACGGGGTGCAGGGCAGGGGTGGTAGTGCCCGGCTGAGGCTGGGTGGGATGCAGTCCTGCTCCTGCCATCTCCAGTGGGGAAGGGGCTGTGTGATTGCAGCACCCCGGTATGGCAGGGGCATTGAGGGGAGGTGGGAGCACAGCTGAGCAGCCTGGAGTAGCAGGGATGGAAAGCTTGCTCATACAAAAACACCTAGAGGTTTTTCTGGCAGCAGGTTGGGACCCCATTCCTGGCTCTGTACTAGGCTGTCCTAATGGGCCCTTCCCTCCTTTCTGTTCCCACAGTATGGCCACTGGCATTGCTAGGGCTGGGGGAAACCACATCTGGCCCATCCCTCCTGCTGTGTCCCCTCAGCTGGCAGTGTGGACTGCACACAGCAGCCTGCATGCTCCTGGGGCTGGGGACAACCAGGGGCACCAGGGGTAAGCATGGGGATGTGGGCAGGGGCTGTTTCAGTGGGTGCTCTCCAGCCTTGCCTGTGCTGGCATCACACCCTGCTGCCCAGGATTGATGGCCCATCCTGCAGCCCCTTCCCGGCATGCTGAACTCTACATTTCTGTCCCCGCCACCCGAAGGGATTGATGTCTCACTGAGCACAGGCAGCGGCTGTAACTCATGCCCGGGAGCCGGGCCCCCAGCTCGTTACTCACTGGGCACTGTCACCACATGAGTTACAGCTCTGCCTCGTGCTGGGACACCTCAGTAGTGAGGGATCAGGGCAGGGGTGAAAACGGCTGAGGCAGGGCTGGGACAGGGGGCACACCTCTCTCTCTAAGCTGGCTCTCCAAGCCATCCCTCAGGCTGGCATCCCCGGTACACCAACATGCAGCCTGCTAACTGCCTCTCTCCCTGGGCTGGGAGGGCACACATGGCCCTGAGGAGTGATGCTGGGGTCCCGGCCGGGGGTGGAGGGTGGCACCGCAGCTGGGATTCCCCGTTCCACACCCGCCAGCTGGTGCCCAGGCTGCAGCGTTCGGGGGAGGCTGACGAGCTGTTAATTACAGGTGCTGCTTGGCTGGTGCAGCGCGTCTCTGCTGCTCGGCTGGCAGAGACGTGCGGCGGGTGACACACTCCATGATAAATTGATATCCCGTTTAGCATCAATTTTCCCTTCTCTGGTGGCAGACAGCTGTGCTAATGGGATGGGACAAGTGAAAATGAAATAACAGGCCCTGAGCACACCGGCACACGCCGCACTGTTGGCACTACTGCATGGCTGTCGCTCCCCAAGAGACAGGCAGGGCCCCACGCCCCCGGGTGCGGGAGAGCCACAGGGCTGGCAGCCTCCAGGCTGAGCTGCCTTCACTGTAATTGCTGGTGCCCACCCGGGATGGGCTTGTGACGTGTGGTGTGTCAGCACTAGGTGCCACCAACTTGGTGTTTACAGCACCTGGAGAAGCTGCTCCTTTCAGTGGGCATTGAGGCTGGCAGAGGAAGAGAGCTGGCTGCAGCATGACCAGTTCGTGATGATCAGCATGAGACTGCGTGGTGTCTGCATCCACTTGGTGTTTGCAATGCATTTAGAGAGTGGTGACTTGGAACATTTCTTATAGCACAGCACATATCTGGGAACCAATGAAGGATTTGGTTGGCATTCAGTGCCCATGCTATATTGGGTATTTGCAATGCACACAATGCCCGAGCTGATGTGTGCAGCATTCCCAGTGCCTGTGCCAGACTTGGTGTTTGCAATAGCCCGTGGCATTCTGTACCCACATTTGCATGCTCTTTTCGGTGCGCTCAGCACCAGCCACATGCTTGTTATCAGGAGTGTATTTGTCAAATTGGTGCCTGCAGTGTGTTTGCAGTCATGGTGTGTGCAGCGCTTGATGCCCACAGTTTGCTTGATAATTGCAGAGTGCTCAGCACTTAATACCTGTGGCATCGTTGTTATTTACACAGCCTTTACACTCAGTGTCAGCAGCACTCGGCGTACACAGTGTGCTCAGGGTGCGCACCCCGCCGCTGATGATGTTTGCAGCACCTTCAGTATCTGGTGTCAGCTGTGGTTTTGTGTTTGCCAAGCGCTCAGCAATCTCTCCATTCAAGGTGTGCCCTGCGTCTGTTCGACTTGGCATTTGCGGCATAGCCCGTGCTTGCACCAGCCAGCTCTCCACGCTCTGCTCAGTGTTTTGATTCCTCTGGTGTGATGAGTGTTCACAGCAGACTGCTGGCGCTGTGCTTGGTGCCCAGCGCCAGTGCATGTGCAGTGTCTGCAGTAGGCTCAGCCTTGGTGCCTGCAGTGAGCTCAGCCTTGGTGCTCGCAGTGGGCTCAGCCTTGGTGCCCGCAGTGGGCTCAGCCTTGGCGCCCACAGTGGGCTCAGCCTTGGTGCCCATAGTGAGCTCAGCCTTGGTGCCCGCAGTGGGCTCAGCCTTGGTGCCTGCAGTGGGCTCAGCCTTGGTTCTCACAGTGGGCTCAGCCTTGGTGCCCGCAGTGGGCTCAGCCTTGGTGCCCGCAGTGTGCTCCCGCTGCCTACACACTCCCACTCGCTCTCGCAGGTGTGAGTGCTTGCCCTGCATCCCGCCCCAGTGCCCAATGTACTGCTCACTCGCAGATGCTCTGTAAGTGCAGCCCATGTTGTGGTCAGCACAAGGTTCCTGATGCTTTTGCCATTTACAGAGCTCGCTGCACAGTGTTAGCAGTGTTCCTGCTATCCAGCCTGTGCTTGGTGTTGGATACTGGCCTGCTTTGGAGCAGCTGCACAGTCTATGTGCGCTGCTAGCACCAGCTCTTGCATTAGCAGTGCCACCAGCCTGTGCTGGCCCTGTTGAGGCTCACTCCAGTGTGCTCAAAACTCGCAGTCCGTCATGCATCCCATGTTCACAGTGCAGTTTTCGGTGTCTGTGGCACATGTGGCAGCAGTGGTGCCCTCCGTGGTCAGCACCAGCTGCCAGTTTGAAGGGAGATGGTGCTTGGTGCCTGATGGTGGCATGTTTGCAATGGCCCAGCTCACCTTTGAGGTTGACATTTCCAGGATGCTCCGCAGTCGGATGTTTTCCCTGTTTGCAGTACGCTGCAGGTGAAGAGATGTTTGGAGCTGGCAACATTCACTTGGTGCCAGCAGCGTGCCTAGGGTTTGGAGCGCACAGAGTGCTGAAGGCACCAGTTCCTCAGTCCCTGGCACAGCGTGTGTGCCGTGTTTGCCATGTGCTCTAGCCAGGTGGGCACTTGCCTCGCCGTCAGCGCTCATGACCAATGTAGGGGCCCATGCAGTGTGCTTGGTGGCCACTTGTGTGCTGTGCCTGTGCTGTACTCAGTCCAGAGTTCCCTCTCCAGTGACTGTCCCAAACTTCCCACTCACCTCGCAGACCCAGTCTGTCCACCACATCTCCACCAGCCATCAAGGGGCAGGGGCAGTTCCGGGCTCCCGGCCCGTTTGCCCAGCAGCCTGCGGAGGGCAGGCAGGGTGCCCCCACCATATATGCCATCACTGGAGCTATGGCATTAAGGTTGAGGTTTTAATGACACAAATGTTGGAAGATGGGGAGCGATGGTTCCCATGGCAACACTAACTCTGCCCCTTGCCCGTGGCACACGGCTGTACACGCGCAGGGCCGTCATGGGCACCATGCAGCTGAGCTACGGCTGCCTGGGGAACCATAACTCCCAGCCTCCTGACTTGGGTGCATTTAAAGCCTCAGCCCTATTGCTGTGCTGAGGCAGCTCTGCTGGCAGTTTATGACTCTGTTGTTTTTAGGAAAGCCAAATGGGAAGCAGGAGCTGCCTTGGTGAAGTACAGCAGATGGAGCAGGAGGAGCAGTACAGAGCCAGGAGGAGCCACAGGGTGCTTGACCCAGCATTGGATACCAATGACTGCAGGGGCTGCGGCAGGATGAGGCCTGCGGGCCCAGCTGAGTGTGAGGGAGCAGCTGAGTGACATCTCTCAGGGCAGATCCGGATGCTCCGCTGGCTGGGCACACTCCCATCCAGCTTCTCTCATCCCTCAGGGTCAGAGATGGGATGGAGGAGGGGGGTGCATGCGAACCAGCCCTGCTGCCCAGTGTGGATGCTTCTGGAATGCCAGAATTTCCTGTGCCCTGCACTGGGGCTACGAGCAGGCTGCACTTCTCCAGAAGTGTCTGAAGAACCTGGTGATGGGCTTCCTGACACTGCTGGGTTGGCCTTCAGCCCTGCAGCATTCCTCACCCTTCCACTCTGCCCACCCTCCAGTCACCTTTGCTCGGCTCTCACTTGGGAGGGAGTTAAGTGAAGGGTTGTCCCGCTCACAGCAGGACCTGGGTGAAGCTTGTCCATATCCAGCTGCACTGGCTGGAGCATCTCCCAGTGCTGCCCTCTCTGCCCGGCTGCTGCAGCTCCCATAATGTATTCATCCCAGGATGCCCCGGTGCAGCTGCAATATAATTATTGGAGTTTATTACACCATTAGCTTTAAAATTTTATAAAGCACCAGGCAGGTGGAGGTGGGGGATCCCAGGCTGTGGACAGAGGGGCTGTGAGGGAAATAGTACTGGGGACTGTCCCAGCAAGGTGCTGAGTCTGTTTCCCTGCCCTGCTGGGGTTTTTGCTAGCAGTGCAAGCTCAGTGGCACCCCAGGAGGGTGCACCACTGCCAGGCTGCTCAGCAGAGCGTGGCCATGTGCCAGCCTGCCCCTCTGCCCTCCTCAAGATGGCAGGGAGAAGGGAGAACCAACCAGCTGCAGCAATAGAAGGCTGTAAAGCCAAATGACTGTCTCTGCACGCTGCAGCGATGGCTCCCAGGGTGTCTTCCCCTTCCTAACAGTGCTGAGGGCAGGAGGGACCGTGCACATCCAATTGCCCATGCACAGAGCCGGGGCTCCTGCTGCCATGCAGCCGCTCCCTGGTCACGTCTGCCACAGCCTTTCCAGCTGTGGGGGATGCTCTGAGGGTGGTGAGGCCATTTCCTCCACTCCTCCCACGCAGGACTGGAGGGCAACGTCAGCCGAGCCTGACCTGCTAGTCACGGGCCAGCGAGCATTGCCAGATCCAGAGTCAGGAGATGGGTGCTGGGTTGAGCATCCTCCTGGGGATGCTGAACACCCTCTGTACCAGGGCATCCTCCTGGGGAGGAAACTGTTTTGCTGCTCTGCATGAATTTGGGAGGCTTTTAGATTTGTTTTCTCTCTGTGAGAATGTTTGTGCAGTGCAATCAAGTGCCTGGCTCAGTTTGGGGGTGGTTTGTACTGACAGGGTCAGAGAAAAACATGGACAGGGGTGCTGGCTTTCAGCCTGGCAGAGCCAAGGCAGTGCAGGTCCATGGCATGTGGGATGTCTCAGATGGAGACCACAAGCAGGGGCTGCTGCACATGGGTGGGAGCTCCACAGTGTCCACTGCCTGCTGCCTCTTTCTGGGCACAGGGGCAAGAGCTGGCTGGGTGGGCATTTCTGGGAAGAGGAATTCAGGAGGGTGACAAGTGAGATCTCACTGCTCACCAGGATTAAATACCATGGAATCAGCATGGGCTCAGCACAAACCCTTTTCTCCCATGATCAGGCAGGGATTGGACCCATCATCCCATTGAGTGTCCATGGGATCTAACCCAGCTCTGATGCAGGCATTGTCCTCTCAGCCATCAAACAGGTGCTCCTACACCCAGATCCTACTGAAACCCACTCCTTAAACTCCTGGAGGCAGGACCGCAAAAGCCACATAAACTTAGTGTTGCTTTCTTGGCAGCAGCAAAAGGTGTCCAGGGCACCTTGTGTGAGCTCATGCACACAGCTTACAAAAGAGACTTTGTAATTGAGGTTTTGTGCTTAATGAAGGAATAAATTGAATGGGAGTGTTGTCTTTAATTGGGGTGTTGCATTAATTAAGGTATTGCACTTAATTGGGGTAAAGCATTTAATAAGGGATCATGTTTAATGGGGGTAGTTTACGTAAACAGGGTCAGTGCGTTAATGGGGTGCTGCATCTCCCGCGTGTCTGCTGGCCCTGGCGGACTTGTCATCTGTCACAGTGAGCCAAACTGGGGACCAGGACCACCAGTGAGGCTGGTCTGCAGCACTGGAGCTGCCATCTTCCCCATCCCAGCAGGATGCAGCTGGTAACAGTGCTTAAATCAATGGCTCTGCTCTTACCCTGGCATGTACAGCTCCCTCCCACCATTCCCAGCCCCACCACTCCCAGTGGGTGCAGGAGGATGGTGCAGAGGTTTCAGCAAGTGGGGTGCAGGCAGTATGACTGCTCCTGTGCCCCCCCAGCCAGCTCCACAGCAGGCACTGATGCCTGGCATGCTCATCACCCTGTCGCCAGCCCTGCTCTCCTGTAATTGGAGTGGACATCTTGTCAGCCCACATCTCCCCACAGCTGAGCACTTGCCGTCCTTGCTGCAGAGCCTGACCTGCCGGGCAGGCGCCGGCAGCGTGCCGGGGAGGCCATGGAAGGAGGCTGTTCTTGTTAAGCCAACGTGTTTGCAAGGGTCTCAGAGGATGCAACTTGCATGAGGCAGAGCTGAGTGCTGCGGCCAGCTGGGCTCCGCAGTCACGTTCCCTTCAATTAGATCAAAAGTAATGATTGCCCCAGATCCACTTCCCTCTGGGCATGGGGCCGTGGCCAGCACCAGCTCTGGAGTGTGAGGAGCTGGCGAGGAAGATGTAGGAGCCAGCTCATGGGCTTGGGCTGGCAGTAGAAGCACTCAGCAAGCTGGATCCGTATCCCAGGCAGTTTGGCCAGCAGAGTATCAGGTGGGAGCTCCCTGATGGGGGTCTCCCATTGGACAGCTGCCTGCTGGCCACCCAGGTCTGTCACTGTCCGGTCACCCGTGTCCCCCACCCTCCAGGGCTGCCCCTGCCACGTCACTCTTGGTCCCCTGATGCCCTGCATCCCTCCTGGCGAGCCGCAGCCCCGCAGGCTGGCTGGGAGGGTGAGCTCCCTGCAGTGGCACAGCACCAGTGCTGTGGGAGTGCAGTGGGAGTTTGGGTCTTGGTATGGAAGAGTCAATCCATTGGCTGGGTGACAAGAAAGGGAAATCACATCCAAACCCTCATCTGGACTGGGCTAAGAATAGAAACAGCCAGTGCCTGTGTCTTGGAGGGGATGAATCACCATGAGGGTGCTGGAGGGCGCCACAGCAGGGTTGGGTTCACCAAGCATCCCTCCAGACTGTGGATCCAGCTTCCCCCATGTGTAGACCTCACCTATCTCCTGCTGTGTTCTGTGGGTGTGTCAGAGCCCTGATGTTGTAGAAAGCCCCCTCCTTCCATGCTGTTATTTTGTCCATGGATGCAGCCTCTTAACCTCCTCTGCTCTCGCCCAAACCTCCAGTGTCTCCAGCCAGCCTCCATCACTTCTCTCTGTTACTGCCATCCTCTAAACTCTTTACAATTAGTTTGGATTTTTCTTGATGTGTGTCCCAGGCTTGACACAGGGCTCCCAGTAAGGTCTTGCCGCCAGCAAACACTTCAGATGCCTCACCATGATTCTCCTTCTCACGCAGCCCTGAGCAACATTGTCCTTTTCACTGAGTTCAGTACAGTTGCAAGGCTGTCAGAGATCCCATATTAAACTGATAGATCCCATATCCCAAATAAATGAAGTTTCTCCTATTTTCTCCTATTTTCTCCACTCCACCAGCTGCTTTTCCAAGCATCTACCTGGCTGCTGGGCATCTGGAAACAGCTCCTGCTCATACAGATAACTGCACCTGCAGAACATGTCCTGCCTGAGGGTTCCGCCCCTCTGCATGCCTTGTTTATCCACCTGGGATTGTCCTGGGGTATGATTAAACTCAGACAAGCTGATGTTGCTGCCCACTGCTTAGCCAGGCTCTGTCCTGCCCTCCAGCCGCTCACCCTCTGCTTCTGGGCAGATTTGCTTCCCACCCCAGCCCAGCTCTTGTCCTTTTGAATTGTATCTGATTGTTTTCAGGCCATTTCTCCGATTTGTCAACATCATTTCGAATTCCAGTCCTGTCTTCCCTGGCACCCGCAGCCTCCCCCCATCATCTGAGTGTAGTACATGGGCCCAGTGCCAAGTCCCTGATGTTCAGCATTCCCCTGGCTGGGGGGCACAGGGGTAAGCAGGAGACTCCACTTTCCCAGTCCTCTGGCAAGCCCTTGGCTGGCTCTCCCATCCTGCTGGCTTGCTTGCACGGTGGCTAGTGAAGTCAGCACCTGAGCCCAGGGCATTGTGCTTCTCCTGACTGTTAGCATCATATCTAAGGACTGGATGAGGGACCATCAGGGGGCACACAGACTCTGTGGCTGCATGTGGCCAGGTGAAGGGTCAGATGAGCCCCACCACACACCACAGAGTCCCCCTGTGTGGCCTCATGCCCCCACGTGCAGGCACTCAGCCACAGGGGAGAGACTCCAGTGTGGAACCTTGGCGACCTGCAGACAGGTCAGCAAAGGGGCGACACCAGCCATTCCTAGCTCATGCTTTGTTCTTTGCCTTGTCTGGTCTGAGTAGAAAGCAGTCCCTAAGCCCTACTGCCCAGCTTCCCAAGCCATGCTGCTTCCCCACCCCCTGCACCTCCATCCCACTGTCTCTCCCAGCATGCTCTCTCTTCCAGAGCTCCCTGGCTCTGAAGCCATGGTCCTCCCCTCTCCATGGCTTGTAAAAGGCCTGCAGCTGCAGCTGGGGATGGGTGCCACTCACTTGGGCACAGCTTGATCCCAACCCATCCTGGCTGCACTCTAGCCTTGGGTAATCCTGCCAGGGGATGAGTCCCCAGCAGCCATTTGCCCTTGCTGGGTAGACAGGCAGGAGCAGAGTACAACAGGAGAGGAGAGCCAGGAAAGGAGACAGGAGAGGGCTTACCTCTTTGGCCACACAGGAGGGGATCATGCTGTGGGGATGGTGCTGAAACATGTTCCCAGTCCAGGTGGCAATTGATAATGGAGCTGAAGACACCCAGAGAAAGCAGGGGTTTCTGGTAGCCCTTGGTATGGGGGACAGAGTGCCGTGGAGAGCCAAGGGACAGTCCTGCCCCCATGCCATGACTGTCCAGCACACAGGACACTGGGCTCCAGCTGGTCCCACACTCACACAGCTCAGTTTGCCCTGTACCTCAGGGTGACCTTATGGGTGACCTGCCTGGCAGACTCTCCATGCCCTCATGTCCCCTGCCGCCACAGCACCTGCGAGATGCAGACAGGGACTACACATGCAGCTCTGCAGACCAAAGACCCAGGGCTTGCCACTGCCTGGATCCATGGAAACTCCTTGCCCCAGGATCAGGCCCTTTCCACCCCTGGAAAGGGTGGTCCTTACTGGGCCAAGCATCCCCCAGAGGGCGAAGGGTCCCTGTGGAAGCAGCTGGGGTCTGGTGGCTATGTGGCTGGGGCACCTGTGGTGGCAGCAGCGCTTGGGTCACCTGCCCAGCCTACTCGTACCACGTCTTTCGGAGCTGGAGGTGCAGGGCTGGCACGTGCGTGCCGCATCCCTTGGGCAGGGAGAAACAGGCGGCTGGGGCTGTGCGTGCTCCTTGCCGGAGGCAGCCTATCATGCTGTATTGACCCACACAGAGGCAGAAACATGTGTGCCACGCACAGATCGATGGGAAGATTGAAGATGCATGTGCGCTTGCCGGACGGCTGGGGAAAGCGTTGCCGTTGGCATTGGCAGCACAGTGAAGGTCACGCTGACCTGCGGCGCAGTCCCCGAGGAGAGGCGAGGCCTCTTGTCGCGCTCATGGGCGGCTGTCTCATCACTTGTCCTCCGGAGACCCTGGATTCCCTGCCAGGCACGCACCTTCTCAGCAGAGCCATGTCTGCAGGGGTGGGGGGGGTACCCAGCGCTGGGCTTGTTCTGAGAACAGGGAGCTGATGTTTCCCCCACCGCTGTGCCACAAGGAAGTGTCACAGAGGGTTGTTTGACTTGTGGGTGAGTGGGTTGGTTCAGCAAACCCTCCATCACCAGCTGGTGAAACCAAGGCAGGAAGCTGGGAGAGATCAAAACTTGCTGGCAGAGGTGCTGCGCGTTGGCAACAGACAGACCCGGGTGCCATGCGGTTGGTGCCTCAAGGTTGAACCCATCACCTCATGACTGAGCCACGCTAGCAGAGCCCCCCTGCCGCGGGCAGGACGGGGCAGGAGGACACCCTGCTTGTCACGGTGCCTGCAGGGCCGTGCTGCCACGGGGGCTGGGTGCTGCCTGGGGCTGTGCGAGGGTCGACGGTGGCGTGCCCTGGAGGGGCAAGGACGGGGTGAGGGCTACCCCGGCTCAGCCTTTCCTGAGCAGAGCTGGTCACAGCCTGTGATGCCCCCTACTTTTTGTGTGCTGCCGTGGAACAATGAGGAGCAGCGAGGGAGGGAGGGAGGGAGGGAAGGGGGGCAGAAATGAGGCCGGAGGAGCCCATCCCGGCTGCACAGCGAGCTCAGTGGAGAGGGGGGCGGCGGACACAGGGCGCGGGAGGCGACACTGCCGCCCTCCTGGCTCCGGGGCAGCGAGGAGCACGGCGGGGGCGGGGGGAGG
>WEZZ01017696.1:40735-61854 GCA_013400585.1 Chloropsis cyanopogon
CGGCAGCTCCCGAGCCATTCAAACAAGTGGCTCCGGCAGCACTTCGGGGCCGGAGCTGGGGAGCGGGCGCAGCGTGGCTCCCTGCCCCGGAGGCGCCGGGCCCTTCACACTGCCTCTTTTCTCTGACGCTTGCTCTTTATTTGACGATGAAATAATGTTGACATGTCTTGAATTATTAAGTATTCCCTGGATTTTATTAGCACATGATGCCTAAATGCTGCCTGTATCTGCTGGGGTCTTAACCAGAGAGGAGCGAAGGAGAGAGGCAGAGAGACAGAGCGAGGGAGAGGAGAGAGAGGGGTTTTTGACAGCTGTATTTGTGCTGATAAGCGAAGGCACAAGGAGACGATCGACTAGTGAGACAAGAGGGAAGCGGCGGCTCGGAGCTGCTGAGAGGGGCTGCGCTTCCCTCCCGAGACGGCTCGGCCCTCCCGGTGCCGTGCTGGGGCTTGGGGGGGACCCGAACCCCCTCCCAGCGCCTGGCCGGGCTCTCGGCCGGTGCCTGTGCCAGGGGGCAGCTCGCTGGCTGGGCTCACCAGCTGCACGGGGCAGATGCCGATTGAGATCGTGTGTAAAATCAAATTTGCTGAAGAGGATGAGAAGCAGAAGGAGAAAGAAGAAGGGGACAAGGAGAGCCTGATCGAGGAGCCTGCCCGGCCCCGCTCCCGGGATCTGGCCACCTTCGCCAGCACCAGCACGCTGCACGGCTTGGGACACATCTGCCGGTCGGGACGGCTGGGCGTGCGCCAGACCCTCTGGGCATTTGCCTTCCTGGCCTCCCTCGCCTTCTTCCTCTACCAGGCGGCCAAGTCAGCGCTGCTCTACCTGGAGCACCCCCACGTCATGGCCCTGGACGAGGAGGCCATCCGTGAGATGGTCTTCCCCGCCATCACCATCTGCAACATCAACCGCTACCGCCACTCGGCACTCACCGACGCCGACATCTTCCACTTGGCCAACATGACCGGGCTGCCCCCCAAGGACCGGGATGGTCACAAGGCCACGGACTTGCTCTACCCTGACCCCGACATGGCTGACATTGTCAACCGCACCGGCCACCAACTCGACGACATGCTCAAGAGCTGCAACTTCAGCGGCGAGAACTGCTCATCCCGTGATTTCACTGTGGTGAGTGCACACCTGGCGCAGCTTCCCCAGGGGCCCCTACCGGCACGGGGGCACCCACCCGTCCGCGTGGCACCGGAGCCGGGCTCCCCGGCTCACTCCGGCTGCTGAAGTTTGCATCTCTCTCTGTTTGAGTTTCCCTCCAAGTTTCACACGGAGAGAGGGAGAGGATCCTCCGTGGGAGCTCTCAGCAGGGCTCTGCGCCGCAGGACTGGGCTGTCGGCAGGTCTGTGACTGAGGGGCTCACGGGCAGGAGCCGCGGTGGGTGAGCAGCAGGGTTCAGCGGTCCCCAGGGTGGGTGTGCAGCGGCCAGGGGGAAAGCTATGGCATAGAGTCCTGCTCCAGCCTGCTCTTCCCCGGACCGAAGCGCCCTGACACAGGGTGCTTTACTCAGAGAGAGGGGCTGGAACAGGGGGGCAGGCAGAGACCCCTCTGCACATAGGGGAACCTTCCTGCGTTTGCGGGATTAGCACTGGGATGTGTGTAAATGTGGAGACTGCAGGCATTGCACACGCACGTGTGCACACGCCGAGCACAAATGCCGAGCCGCTCCGCTCCGGAGGCACGGCTCCAGCCGGGCGAGCGGGGGGCTGCCCGGGGCTGCCCACTCACTGCCCGGGACTGGCAGCAGGGCCTCTTCCAAGCAGTGCCCGGTCTGCCCAGGCAGAGAGCCCCTGGCCGACCGCCGCCAGTGTGCAGCTCTCACCAATATTGAGCCTGGAATCATAAATCCCCGCTGTGGTTTGGGAAAATAAATGTGCTGAACGGGCGGAATACCTGATGGGACCCTTTTCAGACCTTAATGACTCTGGAAATGAGCCGCCTCTCTCCTACGGCTGCCAGGGGCTACTGCTCAGCTGGCTCCCGCGTTCTCGGGAGCTGTGCTGCCAGACGGACCCTGCTCCGTGCCGGGGAGCGGGGTGTGATCCCATGGGCTGTGCAGGATACTGGGGAAGAGAGGAGGCTCCGTGGGGCTGGAAATGGCTGATGCAGCATGTTCCGTTTCACTTCGTGCCCATCGGTACAACGCCTGCTCAATGTGCAGGGATGCTGTCCCTGGGAAAGAGACTTTGCGGGGGAGAGGGGGGGGCTGCCCTGTGCAGGGGTTTGGTGGCGGCATGGGGCACTGCAGTGGAGTGGGAAGGAGCGGGGGACAGCAGGCAGGCAGCCCCACTCCTCCTGGGGATTTGCTGGGCTCCGTGCCTGCTCTACGCCGGCTGCTTGAGTTTGCCGGGGAGCAGTGTGGTTCAGCAGGGTTTGGAGCAGGAAGCTCTGGTTCTGGACAGTCCTGCACGTGGCTTGGCCATGCTGACTCCAGCCCTGGGATCCTGCCGGAGGATCCTGCACAGCTTTGGTTTGTGGGGGAGGCAGCGAGCCCAGCCTTGTGCTGGGCAGTGGCACAGCGTAGCAATGGGATTTGGTGTGTGCTGAGCCGCGCTGTGAGGCTGGCAGGGCAGAGCTCAGGGGGATGGGGCGGTGCAGGCTTCCCACAGCATGGGCAGCGTGTGTGCCATGCACTGTGCTGTGTGGCAGTGAAGGGGGACCTCCAGGACAGTCGCTGGGACCCAGGTTCTCAGCATGTGGCCGTGCAGGACCAGCTGGCCTGCCTACCTCATCTGCTCACGAGTGTGCCCTGGGGATGCCCAGGCAGCCAGGCTCGGCTGTGCCAGCACCCTGCGCTGGAGCAGGTTTCAGGCATGAGAATTCCTAGTGCCAGCTGACCCGTGGGCTTATGGCCAAAGAAGGGAAGTGTAGGGTTCCTAGAGCCTCCACCCACCCTGTCCACAGCTCAACATTTCTGGCCTTTGAGGCATCAGGGGATGTCATCTCTCACTTGCCTGGAGCAAAGGGGTGAACCTGGGGCAGGAGAGGCTGCAGAGATGGGTGTGGGGAGGGATGGGTGAAGATGTGATACACCTCTCTGCCACATAACATGTCCCAAAGCCTTGCCAGGCAGCAGTGGGACCTGTCAAGGCATCACACCATTTGTAGCTGGAGCCTTCTACTCCCGTTCCCTGAGCCAAATCGGTCCCTTGTGCCTCCTGGGAATGACTGAAACACAACACAGGCTTCTTGGCAGGCTGGTTGAGTCCCAGCTGTGCTCTGTGGGCTTGGGCACTCCTGTGCATCGTAGCTGTGGTCCCAGTGAAGGGGCACCCAGGCTGCTCATGTGGTGGGGACCTCCAAGCTTTGTTGGTCCCATTTCTGGGTCCCCATGTGAGCCTTCATGTTCAGAAAGCTTTTGTACCTGCTCTGCTGTGGGCGAGTGTGTGAGTCACAGAATGTCCTAGCAGTGATGGAGGGCTCCCAGACTGCAGCACATCCCAGTAGGTCAAATGGCTTGGGGTCCCAGGGCACCCAGCCCACAGCAAGCAGCCTCTGTAGCAGAGGCTGTCCCCCAGTGATACTGGAGAAGGGAAAGAGCTTTCCCTGCAGCCATGCTTGCAGGAGTGCTGGAGTCTTTCCTTCCCTCTGGGCAGGAGGTGGACTTTGTCCAGAGGCTGGAAGTTTTTCAGCATAAGAGTGGCCAAGCTGTGGGGCTGCCACCGACTGCCTGTCCAGGAGCAGGAGCAGCTCCAGGGCTGAAGCATGTCCCCCCGTGCTGCTGCTTGCAGCCCGTGCTCATGCAATACAGAACTCGTGCGGATCCTTTAAGTAAGAGCCGTGAGTGGTAAATGATCTTCCCCTATTCAACGTCACAAATCCACATTCTTTATGGGACAGCAAATTAAGAAACTATCGGGAAAAAAAAATCCCCAGCGTAAGCATCTTCCATGTAATAAAGCCCGGCTGGGCTGTAAATCTCCCCAGCGGCAGGGACAACCCTGAGCCGCAGCGAGGCTCCCTGCAGCCCCGCTGACAAATGTGCCCCCCGTGCCGGCTGCTAGGGAGCCGTGCTGGAGCCCTGGCAGAGCCTCTTCCGACCCCACTGAGCTGCTCCGCAGCCCCCAGGCTCTGCTGTGCTCGGGGCACTGCCCGGTGCCCGCCGGCATGCTGTCCGGTGGATGCCTTGGTGGGGGTGCCGGGCACGGAGCAGCCCTGGCTGGGCCAGAACAGCTGCGGAGCTGACGGCGCCGTGCAGGACATCCATGGTGCTCTCGACACGCCAGTAAGCAGGAGGCTGGGAAGTGTCCCCACGGGGCTGGGGCTGAGCTGCCCCGGCTGGCTCGCACCCTAACCTCCCTGCCTGGCACCCCGGTACAGCCACAAATCGAGGCCAGTTCTGGCCATGTCAGGCGGCACCGAGGGAAGAGGGAGCCTTCCTGACAGTGCTCTGGCGATGGGGGTACAGACAGCTGGGGTGTGCAGGAGTTTGGGGGCTGTGGGAAGACGTGCGTGGAGGGGCCCCCTCAGTTGGCAGCAGCATCCCGCCTGTTTGCCGGCAGTGGCTGCAGCAGGAGCCTCCGCTCTCGCGGCCGGGAAGGAGCCCAGTGCCTTTCTCAAATCCTCATTCGTTGTCAAAAGCCTTTTGTTTGTGATGTGTGGCTGCCGAAGCCAGTTGTGCCGGGGCTGGAAGCTGGGGGGGAGCAGGGAGGTTGCAGAGAGCTGGCAGTGCCTCTCGGAGCTGGCACTGGCCCCGGCTCTCCATGCTAGGCCTCCTGCCTGCCCGGGACTTGGACAGTGTGCTTTTGGTCTCCCCAGCTCCCCATGCAGACCTCAGAGGGGGAAGCCCCATGCTGAGATGGGCAACATCCTCAGCTGCGTTCCACATGCACACAGGAGATCCTGGTTCGGGGGGTGGGCGGGGGCAGCAGGCTGTCGCCTCCTCCCAGCAAGGCTCTCCCACTGCTCCTGACATGGGGACTCTCTGACCTTTCCACCAGAATCGTACTTAATACATGTCACATTTTCAGCCTATTTTTACTGGGTAAAAGAGATGGACTGGTTGTTTTTCACCTGCCCTGCCCTGCCTGGTGCCTGCTCAGGCCCTGGCATTCATTTTCCCGTTCTCCTGTGTAGGGCTGGGCCCCCCAGCTGCTGAGTGGGCTCCAGCTACTGCAGAACCTGGGGCACAGAGTGGCTCTTGGGCCAGACAGTGCCATACGGGTCCCAGCGCAACATCATCTCCTTTGGAGGATGACATGGCTGTGACTGTGATGGGTGTCCTGCCATGCCTAGCAGGGACCGGCTGGGCTGGGGCTGGTGGTGTTGGTGCCCAGGAGAAGCTGGAGCATCCCTCACTGATCCCACGCCTGTGAGCTGCTCAGCTGAGCCCATCCGTGCCCATCTGGGTCACTCCACTCACTGCATCCACATCCTGCAGTCCCAGCCCAGCGCCTGAGCCAGCTGCCCAGGGGCTGTCTGGAACCCTCCATCCTTGCAGTCTGACCACTGTGCTTGTGAATTTCCAGGCCAATGTCCCAGGTGGTGCAGGCGTGTGGCGGGTTGGCTGTGCTCCTGTCCGGAGCAGCGGCAGCGGCATCTCCGCCGCTGTTACACATGAGCCGCCTGGGCACGGCTCGAGGCGCTGTTTGTGCCAGAAAACGGGGGACTTTAATGCAATTCGTTGCCATTTAATTTTACACAATTCCTGCTGCTTAATCCTCTGAGAAATGCTAATTTATACAATTCACGTCTAAAAATAAATGTCAGTCCAGCAGCTCCCAGCAGCGGGTAGCTGCTCCCACCAGCCCCCACCGAAGCCTTCTGCAGGGACCCCATTCTGGAGCCCACCTTGCTCCCTGCCAGCCTTGCTGCTACTCCTTGTCCCAAGTGCTCAGGCTCTGGCAGCAAGTGTGTGGATTTGGGGATAATGGGATTTTGGGACACTGTGGTGGGAGAACAAGGGGTTGGCTGCACCTAGGGATGTCACTGCAGGGTGACAAGGGGACAAGCAGGTCTCTTGGCAGTCTGACTCTCTTTCAGATGGTTGGGGAGATGTCACTGGTGTGGGGGTCATGAGGTATCTTTGGGACCACTGCTTCCTCATGGATTCCCGCAGTAAATCTGGGCGCAGTCCCATGTGCAGCTGCACCCTGGGCTGTGGCTGGGGGTGCATGGAGCAAGAGGGGTGCCCGGTACAAAGGCCTGGCATGTAGCCACCTGAGCTGCACATGAGGGGTCCAGGCATAGGTCAGGGCAGGTGCCACCTGGTTGGCAGGTATTAATTGGTCACAAAGTGCCATTAATGAATGTGGGATGGGAGGGATGCATGCACCCCTCCTGCCTGGGGACTGAGGAGGCATCATTAGGTCTCTGAGGAGGCTGGTCTTGCAGGGGATAGCGAGGGGGCTGGATCATGGGGACAAGGGGATCCATGGCTGGGAAGAACTTATACTGAGCTTCCAGACCCCTGCCTCTTGTGCTTGAGAGGCATCTCCATACCCTGCTGCCCTCCATCCCAATGCCACTGCCCCAACCATCTCACACCCCTTGCCTCCCCTTCCCCACCCCTCTGCTGAGCGGACCCCCATGCCACCTCCATCCAAGTGGGGTGGCACTGACACCAGGGTGCCAGGGCAGTGGGGTGGGCATCAAGGGCCGTGGTCGTGGGTGCCAGCTCCCTGCAGGAGCGGGGTGAGGCGGGGGAGCAGGGGGGTGCGGAGGCGACGCAGCAGGGGAGCAGAGATGCTGGAGGAGCCGACGGCTTTCCCACCGTCTCCCTGATTGAGATCGGATCACCGTGAGCATAAAAAAGCTCTCTTCATAATTATATTTAATGAATTGACTTTAAAAGCTCTTATGCTCTTATCTGGGTAATTTAATATCACACACTTAATAAGCCTGTCTCTGATACGGGGGGAGCCAGCGGCCAGGACGCCCGCGCCTGGTGTGTCTCCCCAGGGATGTGGGACGTGCCGTGAGGCTGGGCCCACATGCCAGGCTGAGTGGAGGGGGTTGCTGCTGCCCCCTGGGGCCAGGGCACCCGTGGGGTGACTGTGGGGCAGCGCCCCTCCAGCACTGCTGGCTGCAGAGGGGGCTGGGCACCTCGGGTGGCTGCGAGAGGACAAGAGAGGCAGAGAGGATTGGCTCCAGGGGCTGGTGCTTGCTGGTGCCTGGGGCCGCAGGGCTGTGAGACCATGGGGCAATGGGGACACAGGGCAGTGGGGCTGACAGGGTGCAGGGTGACAGATGGGGCAGGGGGGTTCATGGGGTGCTGCATGGCTGGCTGGGCATGGGGCAGGGCTGGCTGGGGTGCAGGTGCCCTGTGCCAGCAGCATGGTTGGATGCCATGTGGCCCCGCTGCTGAAGGGCATTGCTGTGGCCCCGTCCTTTATGCCAGTGCCAGCTGTGGCAGGGGTCCCATGGACAGCACTGGGGACAGCCATGGGTCAGAGTGCACCACAGGTTCCAGTGCGATGATGCTGTCAGATTCCTGTCTCCTTCTGGCTCCAGCCACCTGAGGTAGTCAGCTGGGATGTCACAGAGGTAAATGAAGGCTTGTCACCGCGGTCACTGCAGCTCTGTTACTCGCCCCTCCGTACCCCTCCAGCTCCTGCAGCCCCAGAAGGGGTGTGGGCTGCCTCCTGCAGGCCGGCATTGCTGCAGCCCCAGCTGCAGTCTCTGCGCCCCCGCCCCCCTTGCCAACCCCCACGATCCATCACTGCGGGCGGGCGGGCGCCTGCGGCGAGCCGGAGGGAAGGCTCTGCCATATGGAGCCAGGGGCCCTGGGGACTGCGGAGCCTGGCGCTGGGACCTGTGGCCATGGGGGCAGCCCCAGGATCCTCCACTACAGACGCTCACTGGGCAGTGGGGTTGAAAGCCACCCTGCGCCCTCGGGTCCCTGATTCCCAAGTGACAGAGGACAGAGCAGCACCTCCCAGCATCTGTGACTGTGCTGCCCCAGCACAGGTGTCAGGGACAGGGTCACAAGGGCAGGGTGAGTGATGTTGGCCCTTGGCCAGGTATCCCCAAGCTCTGGAGTGCCTGGCAGTGCCGGCTGCCATCCTGGCACTTGGTGCCAAGGCTGGGCGGGCTGGAGGGAGCCACATGCCAAGGTTGTGGTGAAGGGGAACAAGGACACAGCTGCCACCTGGCCCTGCAAAGACACTGGGGGACAGCCCCAGGCAGAGCGGGGATCCCAGCTCCTCACTGGGGCATGGGGCAGCCGTGCCGGGTCTCCCTCCAGGAGGGAGTGTCTGGAGAAGGAGGTTTACGGAGCTGCACTAAGTGACGCAAATGGTTTGAAGCCCATAAAGAGAGACGGTTTTATGTAAGACGACTATATAAAGCTCTGCTGTTCTGCCATTGATGAGATATAGGCCTTTATTTATAGAAGGCAATGTTTGCGGTGCGAGTGCTGAAAGCCAGCCAGGGACCCGCAGATAGGGCGTAGAGTCATTTGACATGCAGCTGCCGTCGACACTGTTCACACATTAAAGAAAAAAATTAACAAGTTTGCAGCCAGTCAGGTGGAAAAAACAATAATTGTCAAAAAACGTATTTCCCCCTTTTTCCAATAACAAATAACTGGAACGCTGTTGCGGAGGCTTCAGCTTGCTCTCCCTCTGGGAAAGGATGGGCTGAGGCTCCAGCCAGGCTAGTGGATGGAGGGGCAGGGGGAGGCAGACAGGGTGGGATGAGACCTCAGACAGGGGATGCTGCCACAGGGTGGGTGTCCCTGCCTAGGCATTTTTATGTCCACGACTGGAATAACAGAATCTGCAGGCAGGGATGAAGGCACCAACGACTCAACATAGCCATGTGTGTGCTGGGGAATGAGGAGGGGGGGACAAACACCAGGAGCTGGAGATGCTCACTACATGAGGGGCTGTGAACCAAACCCCGCTGGATTTTTCTGCCTGGCCCAGCATTGTCTTTCTCCACCTGCACACGCAGGGATGCTCTGAGGTTATTTCTTAGCCAGATGTGGCTGGGTTTTTACTGGAGAGCACGCAGCCAGTCCCTGCCAAATTCTGTTTCATGCACGAAAGGAGGAAAAACTTCTCATGATTAATTGTGCAATAGGGGAAAACACGCATCTCTAACCTGCTCCTTGCCAGTTGCTGGCCTTTTCTCCCAGGCGCTGCCCGACATGCAGCCAAGGGAGGGTGTGAGGACAGGAGGGTGCTGACACCTCTGCCATGTCCTGCCCTGTCCTGACTCTGCCATGACCATGAAGGGTCCCAGCAGGGAGCAGTCGGGCTCAAGGTCAAGTAGCTTCCCTGCAGCTCCCTGCACTGTTATGTGGATGGCTGTCCCCTGCTCATATTGCAAAGCCCTCCCCCATGCCCCAGTGCCCTGTGCCAGGCACAGGCAGGGCTCTGCCAGCCCCATCAGCCACCATGTCACCATTGTGCCAGCAGAAGGCAGGAGGTGAGGGTGGCAAATGGCACCGTGCTGCTGGGCTTGGGTTGGGGGGACTGGACCTACACCCAGATGCTCTGGGACTCAGGGCTCCTGCATGTGCCTGCTCTGTCCCCAGGAGATGTCACTGTCTGCATGGCTGCTCCGCCCCTGCCACCCTCATGAAGCCCCTCTGCAGACACCCTCCAGATCACTTGGCCCATCTCTGGGCTCTCAGACAGAAGCCCGAGCACTCTCAGCACATGATGAGCATCAGCTGAACTCAGCTGGGATCAACAGGTTTTCTTCCAGCAGAACAAAAGGTTCTCACCTGATGGCAGTTTGGGGAAGATGAGTGCAGGAGGAGCTGGGGGACAGGAAAGCCAGTGGCTGGAAGGACCTGTGGGCACTGTGTCCCAGTGGCACTGGGGTTGGGGACCCCTCTTTGTGTTGGAGAGCTGAGTCAGGCTGTCCCCTGCCCATGACGGCTGGGCAGACAGGGAGCAGGGGCTGGGGGACACACTGGTCACCGCTGGCCGCTTGCTCTTGGATGTGCAGGGCAGGAAGGGAGAGGAGGCACAGCCTTGTCAGAGTAGAGCCTCTGATTAATCACTAACTGCTGGCCCTCCAGCCAGCAGCTCATTAGCAGTTTAATTCCCAGTGCCCAGCATGCAGGAGGGCTGTGCAGCTCTGATTGAGCTGGATGCACTCATCTGGGCAGCCGCAATCAGGTGGCAGCCTCCACACTCTGGTCACAGTCACAATCAGTGGCCACGTCCCCCGTGTCCGGGGTGGGCTGGATAGCAGGTGCCACAGGTACTAGAGGTGACGCAGGTGCTGCAGATACTGTGGGTCCTCTGGTCAGGCAGGGGTGAAACACATCGGTGGCAGTGGCTACAGAGAGCTTGTGAGCAGGGCCAGGGGCTGGAGTTGTGCCCATGTGTCCGTCTGAATCCATCGATAGTCCGGCTGTGCCTGGAGTGTGGCGGTCCCTGCGGTGTCAGGGGCTGGGAGCAGCTGTCAGTGGTGTCAGCAGCCATGGAGAGGCACTGCACTCAGCTGCACGAGGATGTCACCAGCCTGTCATCTCTGGGGTCAATGACACCCTGCACATCCCTGCACATCCCTGCACTGCCCCATCCCTCTACCACCTGCATGTGCACCCACAGGGCAGCAGGGTGAGGGGTGTGGTCCTTGCCTGCATCCTGCTGTTCCTGCCACCACCCCAGTTCTTTTCTCCCCTGGCTCTTCTTCCTCCCAGACCCCTTCACCAATGGGATGGGGGAATTCACCTGGGCCATGGGAGCAGGACAGGGGCAGGAGGGAACTGAGTGTTCCAGGAAGGAGGCACTGTCTGTGGATGCTGGCTTTCTCTCATGGACCTTAAACTCCATCTGGGCATGCAGAGGTGGGCAGTACCATGCCTCCCAGCTGCCTGGGGGTGTTTGCAGCTCAGTCTTATCCCTTTGCCCTCCAAAACTTGCTGTGTCCTTCACTCCCAAGCTGCCATCTCCACAATTTCTTCTCAGTGCAAGGAGTGAGGGAGAGACCACAGCAGAGAAAAGCGTCTCCATGTGTCTTCCATGCTCCAGTGGCTGGAGCAGGGCAGGGAAGGGGCCTGCAGGTGTCCCCACTGCAGTGGGGCAAGGAGGGCTAGGGTGCATGTGGGGACAAGTCAGGAGCCATGCTGGGGCTGTGACTCCTGCAGAAGAGGCAGGGCCAGCCCAGCATCTGGTGCGGCTGCCCCTGGGAAAGGCTTGGAGCAGCCTGCCTTCCCGAGCAGCACGGGACTGAGGGCACTATGCAAATCCAGCTGAGACTGATGCAAGTATTAATTATGTCCCATCAGCTCAGCTCTTGCCCAGCAAGGCAGGGCAACAGGTCGTGCTGCAGTTTGTGCAGGAAAGATGGATTTGCACTGGCAGTGTGTCCCCTATGCCTGTCCCCCTGTCCACAGCCTGCTCCCACCACCCTGCTGTGACTGTGGTGTGCCGTGCCAGGTCGGCCTGGCTCTCCCAGCCCCATGGCACTGCCTGGCTCGGGGGTGAAGTCATTACTGAGCAGGAGGGTGAACAGTCTGAGGCAGGAGCAATGCAAACACTGTCAAGCAGTCTGGCATACCCAGCTCTGAGGTCCTGGTAATTAGAGAGTGTCTGCAATTACATGTGCTAATTATGGGCAAGGGTTCACAGTGATTCCTGCGCTGCTGGCATGACAGTGGTCACACCAAGGTGCATTGCTTCTTCATGAGGACAGGAGGAAATAACCAGGACTGTTCAGCAGGCTCTTCTGGCCCAGGAAATGGTGTATCACCAGGCCTCCTGTCCATCCCATCCCCATCCCATTCTATCCTGTACTGGACATGGTACAGTGTGTACAGTGCCACACATGGAGCCCTGCCTGTGTGGCCATGACAGCTGCTCTATCCCTGAGCACCTGGCTGATCACATCTCAGTGGAGCTGCTTTTCAGAGGGAGTTTTTCAGGGTCTGGCCCCCCCTGTGCTGCTGCTGCTGCTCTGACATCCTGTTTCCTTATCGCCTGACATGACCTTAATTAACTCCCTGTGCTGATAATGCTCTGGGCTTCTCCTCCAGGAGCTATATCTCAGCATTGTGTCCTGCCTTATCCTCTTATGGACCACTGCAGAGACTGCACAGACAGCCTGGACCAAGGGGGAGAAAGGGATGTGTGGTGCAGGCAGGGCAGGGCAGTGATGCTGGGGTCACTGGGATGACATGGAGTGGATGGCACAGTGCTGGAGCCAGGGGATTGGTGCTGCATTGAGACTCTCAGGGAGTGCTGACCTGGTGGAGATGGCTGTCATGGTGCAGGGGTGGGGGTTCTGGCAGGATGGGGGGCTGTGCTGATGCCCAGGGCAGGGTGGCAGAGGCAGTGGTGCCCATGGCAGCAGCATCCATCCCAGGCTCCAGAGGTGCTGTGCACCAGCGTGGAGGGATCCTGGGTCTCCTTGCACTTGCAAGCTGCAGGGGGCTTGGGGGCTGAGCTGGCAGGACCCCCCACCCCTGGGAGCTGCCTGACTGCCCGGCTGCCCCTCCACTGCCAGCCCTAGTGGTCTGAAATGCCAGCACTGATGACTTGTAGCCACTTTATCTCCCGTGCTCGGCAAATATTGGCAAAGAGGAGATATTTCAATAGTGGGGTTTGCCGATGGGAATCTCAGCGTGTGATCCCACCAGCTCCGTGCTGTGCAGCAGCTCAGCTGCCTCTAGGGCAGCTGCTCACCAGGACTGAGCCTGGCATAGGCACAGTCTGGGGCCCGTGGGGCCACTTCCAGCACCTTTTCCCCAGAGACTGGTTCCCAGCAGGGTGCTGCTCTGAGCTTACCTGTGTTGTAGGACATGTATCATCCTCCAGCACAGGAGCAAGGCTCTGGAGTGAGGTTCCTGATCAGGGCTCCTGTCACCTGCAGGTAGCTTTGACCTGGCAGCAGCCAGGCCAATGATGCCATGAGCCCTGCAAAAAGCAAAAGTTGCAAAATGCTCTCAGGCAGCCTCCTCCCAGCTTGCAGCCACACAACCCTCATCTTCACTCCTATTCCCCACAGCTCCTAGTCCACAAAAAACTTTAGTCCTGCCTGTCTCAGGTGCTCAGCTCCTATCCCCAGGCCCACAGCCCAAGCAACAATTAGGATGAAGGACCAGCTGTTCCTGGGACATGAGTGAGCGGGGTGCATTTTGACCCCTCTGTTAGTGCTGCCTGCAGACACAATGGGAATTGTATTTTCCTGAAGCTGGCCATGCAGTGGATACCTCAGGCATTATAGAAAGTGTGTACAGATACACCTGCTCACAGCATGGGATGTATGGAATGCTGGGAGCAGCATACTGTCTTGGGAATGAGGCAGTGGATCCAAGGAGGGGCAAGGGGAAATTGAGGAAATCTCTCCTCTGAAGAGAGGAGGTTGGAGCTGCCAGTGCTGCTCCCCTTTGTGTGGGAGGCAAAGGGATATGAAGAGAGGATAAGGAGGTCCCCAGCTGCAGGGTTGCCTTATCCCATTCCTGCCAGGACATGTCCCTGGACCCACAGCAAGCCCTGGGCGCTGGGAGGAGCTGAAAAGGACAACTGAGGAGCTCCTGCAGGTGCCAAGGACCAGCACATGGGCAATGTGGCCCAAACATGGAGGAGAAGCAGGTGCCTTGGGAGTCCCAAGACATCCAGCCCATCACCTACATGGGGAGCAGATAATGGGGATATAGGGATAGAAGGATAGGGGCTGCAGGGTTGTCCCTGCCTGCCAGTACCCGCTCCTCTTCCCCTTCCGGCAGCCCCAAGGAGGGAGCCCCTGTCAGTGCCAGGGTGCGGGGGCTCTCTTGATCAGCCCCTCCGCCCGGGAGCACCCAGGCTGGAGAAAGCCAGCCCCTATCATGTTTGTTCCATTGATTTAGTGCCGCGGAGAGGGTTTAATCAGCCTTTAGCCTGCACGCTCCAGCATTAAGAACAAATCCATTAGCCACGAGATAACCACAAAGGGTTGCGCTGAGGCTGGATGAGGTCCCAGCGCCTTCAAGATGCAAATTGGCAATCAAAGATCAAAGCCGTGCAGCTCCCTAATCTCTGCTAAAAGGGCTCAGCTATTAAGGAGCCCTTTCCCACTGAGCTGTGATCACCCCACTTCACTAGGACTCCCTGTGTGCTGTCGGGTTACACCATCATCCTGGCTGGCCTCCTGGCTCCCAGGTCCCCTGAACCGGCCCTGGGGAGGAGGGTGCATCCAGGGCTCACTCAGGCTGTTTGGTTGCGTCTTGTTTCCTTCAGCTCTGACACATTGGCGTCGAATTTGTGTTGTGGAGAGAGTGGAGCCCACAGCAGTGTCGGGGATCAGCTGTTGGAGGGGAGGAGAAAGGGAAGACGTTGGAGTTCGGATGGGGCAGAGTGGTGGGAGAGCTGTGCAGGGCTTACGTGGTGCTTTTGGAGACAGGGAGGATGCCGGCAGGTGGCTACCCCTCCTACTGCTCAGGGATTTAGCCTGGTTCAGCCCCTGCCTGGCTGCACCAGGTGGCTCAGGGCAATCCCTGCTGGCCCCAGGGAAATCAGTGGTGGGGAGCATGGCGTGGGGGCAGGCAGCAGGGAGCGGGTGAGGGATAATGGCACGGCAGAGTGTTTTGGAGCCAAGTTCCCCTAATGAGAGTATTCCTGCTCGTCCCATGTCACCCTGGAGCACGGGGGTGCACGAAGCCCTGCTTCCCACAGCCACCCTGCCAGCTTCTGCATGGTGCCGAGTTCAGGCTGCAGGATGCAGTGTGCCCCTCGCTCCCCATATTGCCTGTGGTGGCTCCACACATGGCTGCCCCAGCAGCCCCGCGAGTCCCAGTCACCCCACACCGTGCAGGAGCGCCGCGAAGCTGCCGAGCTGTGACGGGAGCTGCAATGGCAGCACCGTCAGCAAATCCATGGCAGCACAGATGTGTGCTCCACTCAGCATGGTCCAGCTCAGGGACCAGTATCCCCCCGCATCCTGCTGAAATGGTCAGAGAGTGTGTGAGGCACCCTGCAACAGGCGGGCAGGGAAGCAATCAGCCCCGGCAGCAGGGAGCAGAGGGTCGTGTCTGTCTGTCCTTTTGTCTGGGGACCCACTCTACTGGCAACTGCTCGTTGAGGTGTTGCTCATCCCCCTCACAACATCCCCGGCAGGCAGCACAGCCTTGCAAGAGCAGCAGTCAGTGAGGTGCTGGCACCTCAGCCAGGGTGACAATAAATCTTATCAGTGCAAACCCACCCGTAGGCAGGAGGATAACCCCCGTGACAACCCGGCAGGAGCAGAGGCTTCATCTTCACCGTGTCAGTGCTGTGGATTTACAGATAAATGCCACGGCTGGAGGCACCCCTTCCTCTCCCGCCTAACCCTGCCCTGAGGCTGCGGGAGCTGCCAGCTCCAGGCCAGTGTGTCCCAGGGACAATGGCCATGGTGTGCCTGGTGGGAAGAGCGGGCCTGGTCTGGGACTCGGCAGGGGGATACCCGGATACCCGGTGAGGATGGAGGGAAGGGCACATGCAGAACAAGATGGCATTGCCCTGCCTGCTGTCCTGACCCTACTGTGCTCTGCACCCACTGTCCCATGGAGCCCTGCATCGTTCATAAGCCCATGGGGGCTTGGGCATCGTGCAAGCTGGACCACCGGAGCTCAGTGATTGGGAAACGTGTGACAGAGTGTGTGACACTGGCCGTGTGTCCCCGAGACCGTGTGACAGCGCCTGGCGCGAGCCAGCATGCTTGGTGGGTGCAGCCTGTGTGCCCATCCCCGCGTGTGCCCCCCCCGCTCCGGCCGGGCAGCGAGGGGTGCGGTGGTGCCAGGAGCGGGGGCTGCTGAGCGGGGCGGCAGGCGGCATCCCTGCCCCGGGCCCCGCTCCTCGGCTCAGCTCCCCCATCTCCCGGCAGCCGTGGGAGCAGTAATGAGATGGAGCAGCAGAAGGACGGCGAGATAAGGCTGCCTGCGCTGCCCCAGCAGATTAAACGCTGGGATTAAGCAGGCGGTGCCAGCTCTGCTGCCTTTTTATCTCGCTGCTTCTCCCCTCTTATTCTCCCGCAGTCGATAGAGAACGGTCTCCGAGCTGTCAGCAAAGGAAATTGCTTGTTAACCCTTTGGGGACGGGCGGCAGAGCTCCCTGTACGGCTGCTTTCAAAGAGAAGCGGTCCCCGGGGGATGCGCTGCCCGCGGAGCCAAGGGGAGATGCGGGGCCACATCCCCGCAGGGCCCCGCGCGCGAAGAGAGCAAGACAGGGCCGGGGGTGCCCAGGATCTGCAGCCAAAAGCCACCAGCGCCCAGCCAGCACCGTGCAGAGGCACTGACGTACTGGGGCTCCTGCGAGGTGACAAGAGTCGGAGAGCAGAGGCTGCCTAAGCTCCACGAAGGAGCCCCAGGGACATTGCATACCCCGCTTTTGGGTATCCTTGATGTTCCCTGCTTCCCCCAGCCTGCGAGATGTGTGGGCTCAGTGCTACAACTCTGTGAAACCACAGGGCTGGGGATCCTTCTCTGGTCCTGAGGACAAGTGGCACGGGCCAGCTGTGTCTGCACAGTGCTGTGCATGGTGCTGGATCTCCTCCAGCTGCCAAGGGGAGCCCGCTACCCAAACCCATCATGATTGCTGTCCGTGTATGTGAGTGTTTTGTTGGGTTTGCAGCAGCGAGGCTGAGCTGCAGCCCATTCCCAGTGCTTATCCGTAGCGTGCTGTGCTGTGTGCCCGGGAGCGGCGTGCCCGGCGCGGGGGTGTCTGAGGGTGGGAAGCCGGCTGGAGAGCGCCAGAGGGTGCACAGAGTGACGGCAGGATTGCTGCTCAACACAGTCCAAACCCAAGCTAGGGAGTGTGTTAGCAGTCGACAAACTCCTTCTGGCATTTTTGGGGGTGCAGCTTTGGTGCAATCTTTCCCGGGGGAGCCATGAGCACCTCCTGAAACAGGAGGCAGAAACATGGGGCAGAAACCTTCTGCAGCTCCAGCACCCCACCCGTACTAAGGGAGAGACCAGGGTAGGTAGGCAGCATGCTTAGCAACTCAGAGGGGTTTTCCGGCTGCCAACAGGATGAAGTGGACTTCCCCAGCCCCTGCCCCCTCCTTTCACTGCTCCTGCCCGTCCTGCCCCTCGCATCCCTGCCCTGCACTGCAGCATGCCTTTGCCACTGGCACTTCATCTTCTGCAATTCCCTTGGCGTTGGCTCCTTCACCTGCCCAGGTGTCGCTCTTTGGTTTGAAAATGAAAACCAACTGTATGAAAGCACAAGCTGCCGGGAGATCTTCAGGGAGCAGTTAGCCGCGGCTGGGACAGCGGTCCCGAACGGCTTGGGATGCTGCCCCACGGCTGCTGTGGAATGAGGGGGAGAGCTGTGAGCGAGCCCTGGGCAGCCAGGGCTGAGGAGCTGGAGCTGATGCTGTGCCGGGCAG
The DNA here is from genome assembly GCA_013400585.1 of Chloropsis cyanopogon. NCBI lineage: Eukaryota > Metazoa > Chordata > Aves > Passeriformes > Irenidae > Chloropsis > Chloropsis cyanopogon. Next base: position 57,989 of record WEZZ01017696.1, read on the forward strand.
CCAGGCTGTGCAGGCAGGCAGTGGCTGAATCGGGAGAGGAAACCAGAAGCGATTGGCACGTGAAGGTTGGCAAGGCTGGAGACTGTGAGGGGATAGGATTGCTGTTTATAAATACATCAAGGGAGTAAACACAAGGGAGGAAAGAGAGCTATTTAAGCTAAGGGACAATGCTGGCATGAGAACAAATGGTAAAATCTGGCCATGAATAAATTTAGGTTGGAAATGAGTGAGATTCTGGGACAAATTCCCCCCAGGAGCAGCAGGAGTAAAAGCACAGCTATGTGATGGCACTTCCTCTGCTTCCACAGGCTGTCATGTGTGTGCAGTGTGCTGCCATGCCTGTGCAGTGAAGTTGAGAGGTGAGGAGCTGGGGTATCCCCTCTGTGTCACAGCCACCCTGGCTCCATGTGGCATGGGCAGCACAGCTCTCTCCAGCTTCTGCCTTGGCCAGTGCAGGACTCCCGGGGCAATGGTTTGCAGGGAAAGGTCCTTCTCTGGCACACGAGTTTGGGCACGCTGTCACAGATGCTGATCCTAAAAGCTGGATGGCGCCAGTGTCCCCCTGCTTTAACAGCCACTGGCAGTACTGGGGCAGATATGCTGGGAGGGAGTCCTTGCCCATGTGCACGGAGCATCCCTCTGCCTTGCATTGCATCCCTACCCACGATTGACCCACCAGGAGCAGGAAGCCCTGATCTAGATTCTACCTGTTCCTGGAGACATGGGACACACTGTCCCTGATGCTGCAGCCTGGTTGTGCCATGCTTGCCCTGCCCAGTGCTGGGACTCAGTGTCTCCCACTGCTCTGGCTGGCCAGCAGCACAGCCTGCAGCACAGCTGAGCAATTGGTATTCCAGCAGCGAGCCTGCCTGGCATGAAAGGGGCTCTGCCAGCCCCACACGCCCACATCTCCACTGCTGGCTCGGGCCTAGCCAAGGGGACTCAGCTGGCAAGGGCTGTCCTGTAGCACAGAGGGAGGCACAGCTGCAGTGGCAGGAGGGGTTCTGGCCTTTCTGGGATATGCCTGCAGCAGCCTCTTGCCCCTTTGCCCCACACTGTTTTCCCTCTTCCTTTGGAGGCAGATCAGGGAGCTGCAGGAGATATTCCAGAGTTTAGCACTTCACAAGATGGGGGAAACGAGAAGCCTAAACAATCACTTGTGCGTGCTGTGCCTAAGGTGCCCTGCTCTGTCTGGGCTGAGGGCGCAGAGCCCAGTGCCCCATGGAGGCAGCAGCCCCACACTCCCTATGCAGGGCTGTGTCCTGCAGGAGGCATCCCGGCAGCTCCGTGTGGGGCAGGGGGCCGCACTGAGGGGCTGCCAGTGTGGGAGATGGCTGCGCTACTGCCAGAGCTGGGGTCGAGCCAAACTGGCACCGTTCCCCAAATCCTTCTGGGAGCGGGGAAAGGAAATGGTGCGACCATGCATGAGAAGGGACGTTTGCAGTGGCAAAAACATCCCACTGGCTCAGAAAATTGCTGCAGAATCGGGCTTGAAATGAGTTGAAATTGCTGAATCCAAGCGGATCTCATATCCCGGGCAGTTGTAATGCTGGCGTCAGCGCTGCGGCTTCCCTCCCGGGGCACCCAGGCGGGGCTGGCTGCGCCGTGCGGGGGGAGCGGGCTGTTGGGGATGGGGGGGCTGCCTCGGGGGGCCTCTGGCATGGTGAGGGGCTCCAGCAGAGCTGGGATCTGGGGCTGGGATGGTCACAGTGTGGGGCAGGAGCAGAGCAGGAGGCAGGGTGCGTGGGTGTGCCTTGCCCAGCTCTACCAGTGTCATTCCAGTTTGGCCCCAGCTCCTGTGCCATGTCTCCTGACCGTGTCTCCCTGTGCTCCAGCTGCCTGCACTCACTCAGGAAGCAGCATTTCCAGTTTTGGAGGCTGCTTTCCTTTATGCCACAGCCTTGCCCATGCTAATTTGCTCTCTGGGCTCAGGTACCTGGACATGACCCTCAAAGTTACCCCTGGGCTGGCATCCCCACCAAGTCCAGGTGGGCAGCACTCCGGTGTCCTCCCGTTCCTGTCCCCATCCGCATTATGCCCCAATGATGACTGTTCTCAGGAGTGCTTCTACGCCGGGGTGATCGCTCCTGTGTGGTGTGCCCATGCCCAGGGCCTGCCCGTCAGCTGCATGTCCCAGTGGGAGTGTGGGAGCAGGGCTGGATGCCCTGGCAGGTATGTGGGAACAGAGCTGGCTGTCCCAGTAAGGATGTGGGAGCAGGGCTGGGTGGCCCAGGCATGCAGCAGCAGGACCCGCTGGCACCACACATGTTGCAACTCGTTCCCCTCGCATGAAAACATTTGGCTGGAAGCTTAGTGTGGCCTCTTGTCTCCTCAGAGCAATCAGGATTTGTCACTGCCTGCAATGTTTAACGTTGTCTTCCAGAGGCTAAATACCATGGGGAGCCGTGTAAGCTGCGGAAATACCTGCATGAGCTGGGATCAGCCCGAGGCTGGCACAATGGGCTGGCAGCACTGGGGATGGGGACTGGGAATGCATGATGTTGGTCCTCATGCACCCAGTGCTCACGGGTGGGCTGGCGTGAGCCAGGATGAGGATGCTGGGGGCCAGCATCTTGCTCCCAAAAGGCTCCCCACAGCAGGGGGGCTAGGAGACAAATCTCGGGAGCATGGAGGGCATTTGGGGGGCCCCAGAACTGTGTGGGCTGGGGAGGAAGATGCCAGGGTCCCCAGCAATATCTGACTGCCATCTGCCTGCTGAGGCGCAGTCAGCTATTTCTGTCAAGGTCAGCGTGTCTCCATGAGAGAGAGAGGAAAATGAGGAATCATGTCAAGAAATTACCTCCCTAATGGGGTCTCCCCTGCATGTGAGCATGGCGTGGGGATGCCGGCATGCACTGGCTGAGCAAGGAGCCTGGAACGTGACACAGGAATGCTGCCTCTCTGGCCTTAAGACTGCAACGCATGGGTGCCCAGCAGGCAGGGCCAGGTTGCCCAAGGGCCCATGCCCCAGTCGCTATCCTTGGCTGAACATGTGTGCTACAGTCCTGCAAGGTATTTTTTTGGGTCAGCTGCGGGGAGAAAATCATGTTCCTTGGTGCAGGCAGGCTGTCCTCTGCTCTTCTTCATCCTCCTCCTCCTCATGTGCTCCCTGTTATCTAATTGGATTTGTCATGCTGGAAAGGCAAAACCCTCCAGGACTGTGCTGTGCTCTCGCCAGCGTGATTTCACAGCTGGCCTCGGCACCCCAGTAGCCGACAAGTGAGTAACTCAGCTGGACTCCATGGGCACCCTGCTCCCCATGCTCCCCCACAGTCCTGCCCACCTGCCTGGAACACGGCCACCACCACAGCTGGACCTTCTCCTCCAATTCTGCCCAACGCTGGTCCCTGTCCCTCAGATCTGTCCCCACGTGCCCCAGCCTCTGCATCCCATCCCCACCCCTCACCCCGCTCCAGGGTGATTGCCATGCCGCCCGGAGATGTCTGAACTGACACGAGATGGAAGCGTTCACAGAAATGACATTTTCTCCAGCCTGGGGAGCTTATCCTCCGTTTAAAGAAAACTAATATAGAAGCTGCCCTGGTGTGCCGGGGCTGATGGTATCAGGCTGGCAGCCGGCGGCGCTCACAGCCGCGATAAATCTCAGAGAAGAGCCGAGCCGGCTCCAGCCGCCCCACAGAGAGGGGCTGGGCCGTGTCCTGGCGGCGCTGCGGGGACACAGCGGCTGGAGGGGACAGCTCAGGGCGGCTATACTGGGGTGACCCACAGAGTCCCGAGGATGCAGGGAGCGGGGAGTCCGCGCCGGGGATGGTGCCAGCGCTGGACTCGGCGGCGAGGCTACGGAGGAGCCAGAGAGCTCAGCGACCGCCCTGCCTCAGGGGCTGCCCTGGGGGGGGGCCGGGCCG